>CAJQUW010004866.1:0-100604 GCA_907163375.1 Prostheceraeus crozeri
TATATAAATCTATAACGGTCAATGCGTATTTATAATCTTTTTCATTCGGCATATGAATAAGATCAGCACTCCAAATATCATCTTTATTAAATACTTTTACTTTCAATAAATATTTAGGCCTTCTGTATTCTTTATGAATTTCGGAGGCATAAGTTCGAGCGTTGCTCTCAGACAGCTTTGCTGTCGTTTCATTTAAACCCTGACCGAATAATATTTTAGCTTGTAAAGCTTTCTTAACAAACATTCTTTCAATTCTTTCTCTAAATGTAGGATTTTGAATACTATCTAATTCTTCTATCATCTTCTTATCAGCTGCATGACGAGATTTTAGGTCATGATTTCGATAAGCTAAATCATGTCTGTAAGCTGCGGCATCTACTCTATTTATTGGTTCTTCACCTGGTTTTGGATTATTATTCTCATCTAGTCTTATATCTAATCGAGTTCCTGGACCAGTATATGAATGACCAGGAAGATGTTTTTCTTTCGAATATTTACTCCAAATAAATCCAGGAAAGTTTTCTAATGTTTTTTGTATGACACCTCCAATATGCTGACAATTTGAGGTTTTATTTTTGTTTAATAGATAATTCAATAAATCTAAATTAGCAATTTTTAATTTAATCAAATTTTCGGAATTTGTAGAATTCATTTTAAAAGATAAAATAAATGTTTTACCTAATCGGACCAAAGGTCCTCAGGTTACTAACCTATAGAACCAAAGGACCTGAGGTTATTACCGAATAATACTAGGACTTAGATATATTCCAGAACCATCATTAGTTTCTTTAATTTCAATTAAATCATCAACATTGTGAAGAATATTTTTAAGAACTCGTTTTCCTTCATCAACTAATTTTAATTTACTAATAAAATTACCTACTACTCCTTCTCCCCTAGCAACTTTCTCTAACTCTCTGTTATGACGTTTTTGTTCTTCTAATGCAGCCTTCTCTGATTTATTTTTATTTACTGCTTGGAAAATACCAGCTGTCCCACCTGCGACACTTCCCGCAGCTGCTATGCCTCCTATTATTAGAGGAATTAATGGGAGAATCCCGCCATTCTTTTCTTCTCGTAATTGAATCTTCTCTATCATTGGTTTACTTATGTAATACTTTTTTTTATTAATAGTAATAGTTTTAGGGGTATTTTTGTCAACAATATTACGTAATTTTAATTCAACAGTTTTATTATTATTACTTTTCGCTTGCGACATTTTTAATAAAAAATTTTAAGTTACGAAAAATTTTAATCTATTCTAGTTATGAAAAATTTTTAACTTAAGAACAAATTTTTAACTTAAGAACAAATTTTAAGTTACTAAAAAATTTTAAGTTACCAAAAATATAAGTTATGAAAAAAAATAATTAACTTATCCTAGCCATCTTTCCATTAAGAATTTCAATAGAATATTTTACATCTTCTAGCAATAAACCATAAGCCATCAATGAAGTTGTGGAATCTTTCTTTTCAATATTAATTGTTACATCGCAACCAGTCTTGATAATATCTTCAGATTGTGCACTTAAATCGAAACAGAAAACAGGATATAAATGTCTCCAATCTCCAGGAGTTAATTGTGGTTTAACTTCAAATTCTATACAAAGATTTTTATAAGTATCATATCCTTCCATAAATTGATTATTGGTATCATCGAATCTTAATGGATCAATTGGATATCGGGTTTGATTTAATAAAGCTTGTAAACTTCGAATTGTATTAATTTGAAAAAGATTGTTGTTCTTATCAAAACTTGGAGAATCATTTTTTTGAAAAGTTAGTAATAAATATCTTGGAGTATTCGAAGTTCTAGTAAAATGCCAGTTAAATCTTTGTTCGGAAAAAGTTACTGAACTAGCAGTACGCTTTAGAAAATTTACTGGAATTGGTTTGTTAGTATTTAATCTTTTTGCAATAGCTGTTTCAACATCTAAACTAGGAGCAATATGATTTATCCGCCATTCAAGTCTATCAATTTTTAAATATGCTATTTTTCCAGTCTTACCAAAAAAGATTGATTCATTATTTGTTGTACGATGAATTATTAACTTAAATTTTAATTGATATGATATTTTATCATAATCTAAATATCTGAATAATGGAGACAATGACCAATTTACTGTCTGTTTACTTTTCTTGTTAAATTCACGTCTTTCTTTATATGCAGTATTATTTGTTTTATTTAAATGACTTGCAATATTTTCTACATCTTTCACTATTCCTGCTGCATCTGTTCCAGCGTGAGTTAAATCATCAACAATTAGACCATCATTAGTATCAGGAAACCAACCTTCGATTTCATGCTTTTTATTATTTTCACCAATTGTTACAAATCTAAGCATTGTATCAATTACACCTGGAGAATCACTTATTGTTTCTATATTTTGAGTTGCAACATCTAAACGCATTTGTGTAAATAATCTTGGAAAGAAATTATTCTCTAGTGCAATATTATCGGTATCTGGTAATGGTGTTGTAAAATTGGCATCACTATATAAAGAATATTCACAGTGTAAAAATGAATCAGGTAGATATATATAACTCTGCTGATTATCAACTTCAAAATTAAATCACCTCCAGTATTCACTCTACTGGAAGATCCGGGATTCATAGCAATTCTTATATAGTCATTCTTTTTTTGATTATAACTGACGAGTGGAGGTTCGTCTAATCTAAATTTATTTTCGATAAGCAAAGACATTTTTATAAAAAAAAATTTGACATTTTTTGTTTTTTCTCATACACAGAAAAATTTTACTAAAAATTTTACTAAAAAATTTTACTAAAAATAATTTACTAAAAAAATTTTACTAAAATATAATTTTAGAATTTTCCTAGACCATTGCCTCTTATTTCTTCAATTGAACGTTCTATGGCTACGCCTGTTTTCTTCCCCTTTTTACTATCACCCCCCACAGCTATGTTAGCAATTTTGTTTTTTGTTTCCTCTGAAAGCTTTTTTAATTTTCTTAGTTCTTCAGAATCATTCTTAAGTTTACGAATAGCTTCTAGTTGTTTTAATTCGTTTTGAGACTTAACAGCATTTGATATGGCACTAGCTGTACTACCTATAGCAGCTGCTCCTTTTGCAGCAGATGTAATCAAATCTTTATTATTTTTTATCAAGTTAACAATGCTTCCAATACCAGAAAATATACCATCTCCTTCTTTTTGAATTGTTTCTACATTGTTATAATGGTAAACAGATTTCATAGACGGTTCATGAGCAATTTTTTGATTTGAAGCAAAATGTTTAAGATTGTGTTTATAAATTATAGGCATTTTTTAGGAATAAATTTGACTTTTGGGAAAAATATTTACGTTAATATTTACGTTTATGATTGGTTAGTAACCTGAGGACCTTTGGTCCGATCGGCTAAAGCCTCGAGGAGCTTCGCTCCGATCAAGATTTACGTTTGTGAATGGACAACAACTTCGAGATAACTTTATTAATTGTCTGTTGCACTTTATCTATTGCGTCAAGCAGCGTGTGATGTACTTTAATTTCTTTTCTATTAACTTGCATTTTCTCCTGATTCATCTTCAACGCCGCTTTAAGAGCATTTAACTTAATTTTAAGAACATCTAATTGTCTTTTAACAGCATCTAACTGTTCTTTATTTTCTTTAGAGTTTTCTTGTAAATTTTTCTTTAATTCATTTTCTAAATTGATTTTAAGAGTTTTCATTTTATCAACTTTTTGATTAAGTGAGTTTACTTCATTTATTATTCTATTCATCTTTTTCATTTGTTGAGTAATTTTAGAACTCAATTCATCAACACTTTTTTGGAATGTAGTTTGTAACTGCTTTAATTTTTTTCTAATTCTTTCAGGTAGTTTTTCTATTTCATCTTCTAATTGTTCTTTCAATAATTTTATCTGATGTTTATTTTTAATTACAGCAGATTTTAAATTTAAAGAAAGTAATATTAAAATTTTTGATTGTTCAAAAATCTTTTTAAAAAGTTTTGCTATATCTGCTTCTAGCTCTCTATCCTTTTTACCAAGTTTTAATAATTTTTCGTTTAATGATTTGTTATTAAGTTTAAGCAACTTTTATTTATTCATCAGTGGAACCATAACATCGTTTATATATTTTTCTTTTAAGTCATTGATTTGTGTATCAACATATTGTTTATTTGTCAACTCTGTATTTTGTTGCGGAAGAATAGAAAGATGCAATGGACCAGATAAAACGTCTCCAGTTTTCATGATATAATTTTCTATCTCTATTTCTAATTCACGATTATTCGGGATATATGCACCTCCACCAACATTTGGTAACATCATTTTTTAACAATAAAAAAATAAAATGTTTTATATAATGAGAAAAAAAATAAAATTTTTTCTAATAAAAATAAAAAAATAAAATTTTTTCTAATAAAAATAAAAAAACAAAATTTTTTCTAATAAAAATAAAAAAAATGGAAAAAGCAAATTTAAAAAAATTATATTCGTCCGCATCATCCTGTATTTCATATTCGACGAGATCAACGGGATTCGAAAATAAATGTTTTGATAATAATAATAATAATCCATGTATAGATGTAAACATTTTATTTGAATTACAAGCCGAAATACTTAAAGAACAAACAAAAGGTTTACCTTCTATACAAACTAACTATTGTATATTTCCAGGTGATCCATTTATTAAATTTATGGAGATTGTAAGTAAATATAATGATGTTGCATATGTTGAATTAAATAAAGAAAATATGGTTATGATAGGACATAATAATGTTTATGGTTTTATTAGAGCAGTTTTACCGATTAGTAATACGGATTGGATAGAAAATAAAATTATCAATTATATCAATATTAAAGAATTAGTTAAAAAATTAAAATCGTTTTCAAAGGAAAAAATTAGATTATTTGTTGATGAACAAAACCAATATAATATTCACATAGAAAGTAAAAAACATGATGAAGAATTATTATGTCAAGTATATTATAGAGATACAATTTATAAACAAGAAACATTAGAAATGCCCCAAAGATATGATGATGATACTTATATAGGATTATATTCAAATTTAAATATTAATTTGTTAAAATCTTATATAAATGGTTTAGCTCAACAAGAAAAACTTTATATGTGGACAACACCTTATACGTGGACTACACCTTATACTATTAACAATGACCATAAGCATAATCATAATAAACGAACCGAAGGTTCTAGGGCTTTGTCCGATCTTAAAGAATCTTATAATAATAATAATGATAATAATAATAATGATAATAATATAGATGATGATAATATAAATGATAATTCCGAAACATCTGAAAAAGGTGTAAATGGTAAAAAAGATTACAAAAATATTAGTAATTATAAAAATTTAAGTGAAGAAAAATTTATATCTCATACTGATGTACATGATATTAATACTACATATAATCAAAATTTATCTAAATTTCATTTTCTTACAATTGAAAATAATAATGATGGTATAGTTGAAGATACTGTTAGACAACTATGTGTCGGCTCTACAAAATTTAAATTAGGATTTACATCTAATCAATTTAAAATTTTATCATCTTTAATAAAAACTTAAATTGATTCAGATTATGGTGGTGTTATTAAATTTTCCAAAAGAGATCAAAGACCAATATTTTTCTCTATTATATTATTATCAGATGAAAAAATTTAATTTAGAATTAGATATACCAATAAGAGAATGGCATCCAATCCCAAAAAGTGTAATTTATGATGATGATGAAGAATCAATTTATGATGATGATGAAGAATCAATTTATGATGATGAAGTATCAATAGTTAGTGAAAATAAATTTAAATTATCTTTTGATAAAACGTTATATGATAAAACTTAATATTATAAAACATTATATGATAAAGAAAATAAAATAACTAAAGAACGTGAAATATATAATAATATAAAATAACACTCAAGACCTTGATATTAGAATGTTTATATCTAAAATTAAAACACAATTTTTTTCTTTTAAAAATAAAAAAATGGAAAACACCAAGTTTTATTGTGTCTTATGTAAAAAAAGTTGCAAACAAAAAGAAGTTATCAATCTCATTTACAAAGTAAATTGCATTTACAAAATGTAGTTCGAGTTGATGAAGGAAATATATTAAAATTAAATAATTATATAAACTATCTAGAAACATTACCTACTGATATAAAAGTTAAAAGAATGTTTGATGATTATTCACATTCGGAATATAAAAAAGTTTTTAATAGTGAAGATGCGACCCTACAAACCGAAGGTTCTAGGGCTTGGCCCGTACCAGATGGAAGATATTTATTTAGCGATACTGATGAATTTAACGAAATAGATGAATTTGATGAAGCCGAACAAACCGAAGGTTCTAGGGCTTCGCCATTAACAGATATAAAATATTTATTTAATGAATCTGTTGAACATAATGAAACCGATGAAACTTTTTATAATGTATTAACAAACTTTTTCAAAATATTTAAGAAATCTTTCAAATGTTATATGAATGTAGAAGTACTTTATACAAAAAATGGACCTGATGGAATTCCTGAAGAAATAATACAAGGACATTTTACAAATTCACAAGAAATTCATAATGTAAATGATATACAACCCATATTTGAATCCATGATACTTAAATTAGAAAATTGTATAATTGAAGCCCAGTTACGTGAATCTGGTTGGAGATTTGTTAAAATACTATCTAAGAAAATAGTAATTGATAAATATAAAAATAATACTGGTGGTAGTTATGTTCCTTTACCTTTCAGTTCACCACAAATAATCAACATAAAAAATGAAGATGATTATTGTTTTCTGTGGAGTATTATAGCACATTTACATCCTGCAGAATATCATAAAGAAAGACTAAGTCATTATAATAAAGAAGAATACATAAATGAATTTGATCTTTCGGATGGTTTAGATGAATTTCCATATGATTATAATAGGTTAAAAAAGTTTCATAAAAAGAATAAAAATTTAATAGAAGTAAAAGTTTTTGAATTAAATGTGAATTATGTTTCTATTGGTAAAATTACTCCATTTTACTCAGATTCAAAAAAAAATTATTTGAATAATAAAAATTTATGTCAATCAGAAATAGTATATAATGATAGAGGAAATTACATGCATCATAATATTTTTTACCAAGGAAATATAATATGTACTTAAAAATTTGAAATTGTTAAAACACTATCACCAATAATGATTAATCATAATAATTATAAAGGACGTAATTATAATTATGATTATGATTCCGATTATTTATCTTTAGAATATCAACAAAAATTACAAAATTTAAATAAAAGTTTACAAAAATGTAAAACAGATTATCAACAACAAACAAAAATATTAGTACAAGAATATGGCCATAAATATCAAAATAAGATAGAAACGATTCAAAAATTAAATAATGAAGAAAATAAAGAATTAAATGAATGTTTAAAAAAAATGTCAACAGCAATATAAAGAACAATATAATAAAGAATATGAACAACAGCTGAAAATATTAAATCAAAATTTTCATCGAAATACATCTAATCTTACAAAAGAAATTGATGAAACACATGAAATATATCAAGATAAATTTGAAAAACTAGAACAGACAAAACAACCAGCACAAGCGAATATATTATATTATCAGGGTCATTTTATATTGTGTAAAGATGTTTCTATATTTACAAAAACTTCAGATAATGCTAATTTTCCTTGTCTCCAATGTATGACAAGTTTTAGAACTAAAGAAGAAATGAATAGACATTTGGAGAATTGTCAACAAAACGAAGCAGTTGAAAATACTTTTCCTAAAGATGATTATTTAGAATACAATAAATGGTATTTCAAAAATAAAGTACCCTTTACTATTTATTGTGATTTTGAAGCATATAATGTTAATATGACACAAAATCACGGGACATCGGAGATGTCTTCCAGGGCTTCGCCCGATTCTGATAATTATAAATATGAAAAAAGCGCATCTGAACAAAGTAAAGAAAAATATTTATTTGAACAAAAACCATTATGTTGGGGAATGTACATTCATTCAAATTATCCTGAATTATTTAAATCAGAATATTATCAATACTATGGTGAAGATAGTTCAGAAATGTTTACAAAGAAAGTAGAAGAATTACAAGGACGTTTTTCACAATTGCTTGAAACAAATATACCAATGATGCCATTAATAGAAAAAGAAAAATTAAATTTTATTAATGAAACAAATTGTTATTACTGTGGAAAAGAATTTACAAAAGTTATAAAAATGGCAAAGGTAGATATCTTGATAAGGTAAAAGATCATGATCATCTAAATGGATTATATAGAGGTGCAGCACATAATTCTTGTAATCTTAATGCTAATAAATTTAAATATAACTTTGTTCCTCTATATTTCTACAATGGTTCTAAATATGATTTCCATCTAGTAATGAAAGATTTATTTTCATCTGAAAAATTACAACAACAACAAATAAATGTACTATGTAAAACAGAAGAAGAATATTTTTCAATGCAATTAGGTTGTATTAGAATTTTAGATGCATTTAGATTTTTTACTCCTTATTCATTAGATGTTATGGGAAAAACTTTGAAATCTGAACAATGTAAAATATTAAATAAATATAATTTAAAACCTTTAAAAGGCATATTTCCGTATGAGTACATAACTGGAGATAAAACCTGTGGTTCACAGTCGAAGACTGATTTTAATTCTGTGAATAAAATTATGGAAGAAAAACAACTTCCTCCAATAAATAAATTTAAATCAACATTAAAACAATCACAATTATCTGAAGAAGACTATGCAGAAGCTGAAAAGAATTGGAGAGAGTTAAATTGTAAAACAATGTATGATTATACAATGAACTATCTACAGATAGATGTATTAATACTAGCTGATCTTTTTGAAAACTTTCGTGACATGTGCATAGAATATTACGGAATAGATCCATGTTATTGTTATTCTACACCAGGTTTAACATGGTTAGCAGGATTAAAACATACAAATGTTAAACTTAAACATTATAAAGAGAATACATATGATAAATTATTATTTTTTGAATCTGGAATTAGAGGTGGAGTTTCATCACTTTTAGGTAATAGATATGTTAAATGTTATAATAAGAAAGTAAATCCACAAGAATATGGAATAATGAAACCTTTATCTCCAGAAGAAAAAGAAAAAATATTAGAAATTTTTCGAACGAAACGAGAAGGAGTAGAACGTCAAAATGCAATTGATGAATTCATGAGAGAAAACTATTTGTTATATTATGATTTTAATAGCTTATATTCTTCTTGCATGATACAAGAATTACCAACAGGTGAGATGGAATGGTGTAATATTCTTGATTATCAAAAAACATATGATGGAAATTATAATCATGGTTATATATATGAAGTTGATTTAGTATATCCTGATGAAATAAAAGATAAAACAAAATATTTTCCTTTCTGTCCCGAAAACAAAATTCCCAATATAGAAGATTTTTCAGATTATCAAAAATCTATAATTCCTAAGAAATACAGACCAACAAAAAAACTTATGTTAACACAAAGTAATAAAGGAAAGTATGTTGTTGAAGGAAGAATGCTAGATTGGTATTTAGAACATGGAATGATTCTCACCAAAATACATCGAAAACTATTTTATCAAAAATCTAAATGGTTAAAAAATTATATAGAGTTCAATATTGAAAAACGTAAAATAGCTAAAAGAAATAAAGATGATTTTGGAAACGTGTTCTTCAAATTAATGAATAATGCATTTTATGGTAAGACTTTAGAAAATGTGCGTAATAGACAAAATATTGAAATAGTTTATGATAAAAATAGGTTTCAAAATTTAACAAGGAAACCTACATATAAAAGAACTACTTGATTTAGTGATGAACTATGTGCTGGACATTTACGTCGAATTAGCGTAAAACATGATAAGTTTAATTTTATTGGATTCACTATATTAGAATTAGCTAAACTATTTATGTATAGATTTATATATGATTATTTAGCACCTGCTTATGGCAAAAACTATAAATTACACTTTACAGATACGGATTCCGTTTTCTTAGAATTAACAATACCGTATAATTCTTCACTTGATGAAAAAATTAATAAAATAAAAGATATCATTCATCCTTCTGATTTATGTAAAGTAAAAGATGAATTAGAAGGAAATGAAGATTTCATAACAGAAGCTATATTTTTAAAATCTAAATGTTATTGGTGTAACACAACTAATAATATTAAAACACATAAAACATTAAAAGGAATTTCAAAGGCATCAGTGGCTAACCAAATAACATTTCAAGATTATAAGGATACATTATTTAATAATGAAATAAAAACAGCATGCAATTATAGACTTAATTCAAAGAAACATAAAATGTATTTAAAAGAAGAACATAAATTAGCATTAGATCCATTTGATGATAAAAGAAAGATTTTGCCTGATGGAATAACTACTGAACCTTTTTAAAGTTTATTTATTATTATTTAAATCCGTCTAGAAAAAAATTTTTATTATTTAAATCAGTCTAGAAAAAAATTTTTATTATTTAAATCAGTCTAGAATAAAAATTTTATTATTTATTACTCAGTATAAAAATTTTATTATTAATTACTCAGTAAACAAATCTTCTATCGACTTTCAGTCGGGGCGAAGCCCCTCGAGGCGAAGCCTAGTCAGAGAACAATTGTTCGATAACTCTATCATGAATTTTTTTATCAATATTAATTGTGATAAATCCATAATCTTTTGACCAAGCATTGTTACACGATTGTTTAAATTCATCTTTATTTCTTACACATAAATCTCTTAACAAATCACTTAAGTTTCTTGCATTTATTTCAAATAGTATAAATATATTTGCATTCTTTCTAATAACACTTCCATCTAATGAATACATACTTTGTGTTAAATAAAATACACTACAGTTATTATGTCTACCTCTTGTGAAATAATTTCTCTGAACTGACTGATTTCTCTAACACAATCATCAAAAATTACACAATGTTTCATTGTTTTATCTAGTTTACTAGGATCTTACATATTACCACTATCATCTATTAATTGTATCTTTATATGCTTATTTTTATTGGATTCTACTAACTGACTATTTTTTGCTGCTTCTTCACACCACGAACTTATTTCTTCTTCATCTTCAGATTTTTCATATTCTTTGAATAATGAAGCAATTGCTGTTTTTTAAGATTATTTTCAAATCCATATTTTAAAAATTGATAGACGGGTTGTTCTGCTGTTGTTGTATAAATTATAAGATTGTTATAATCCAAAAAATTTGGAGTCGTTAAAATTTTAAATAATAGATACGTTTTACCACATCCTGATCTTCCGCAAATAACTGACAAAACTTTATTTGATAAATTTGGATGATGATTAAATTTAAGTTTTTTTTTATTTAATGGTAGTACTTCACTCATTTTTTAATAAAAAAATTTTATTTTTATTTTAAAAGAAGAAGAAGAAAATTAAACTTCTCTAGCTTCGCGTGGGAGTTTATACCTCTCGAACGGGAGTTTATACCTCTCGAACGGGAGTTTATACCTCCCGAACCAAAAGATCTATCATAATCTCTTCACCTCCAAAATTTATTTCTTGTCCTTTTTCATCAGTGATTCTCATGTTAATGTTGTTAATAGTTTTTCTTGTAATAGGGAAAAATGTTAATGTTTGTGGAATTACATTTAATCTATAACCAATGGGTACAGTAAAAGCTGGAAAACTGAATATTAAATTTGATAATTTACCATTTATATATCCTCCTTCAATAATGTCACAATGTACAACAATTGAATTTATTTCAGTTATTTTTGGAATCTTCTCACCTAAATGATAACCTTGACTATAGGTTTGTTTATTAAATCCTAATAGCTTTGACAATGATCTATCATGATTAAAATCAACTTGATGATTTTCGTCTAAAGTAAGAGAAAATTTATTAACTGCCGGTTCAACTGCAAAATATAATTGTTTCTTATCTTTAAATGGTAAACCTAAATTTCTCTTAATTTCATTTGATATTGATTCAACTTCGTAAGAACCAGGAAGAAAAGTTTGTATTTTCCATGTTTTGCCTTTATCAGTAGAATATCTAAATTGATCATTCACATCTTTGATAACGTTTTGAATAGTGTTAAATGTAGAGAAACTAGTCAATGCAATTTGATAATTTTTATTTTGTTCCAAATGTAGAATGGGTTCTAAATTACAAGTGTGTGATGAAGTAGTTGTTATAATTTTTAACGTCGTACTAAATTTTGATGAACCCAAAATCTCTGTCAAATTTTCTAAATGATTATTAATTTTGTCTAAATCTGCTGATGATAATTCTCTCGAAGACATTTTTTAACTAAAAAATTTAAATAAATATTATAGATAAAAATCGTAGATAAAAATCATTGATAAAAATCATAAATAAAAATCATAGATAAAAATTAGAAACAACATATTTCAGCTACGGGCGAAGCCCTAGAGCCATCGGTTCGTTATACTTTTATGATCCTCTTCATTTAGAATCTTCTTTTCCAGCAGTCTTTTCAATATAGCATGAATTTCATTGAAACTAGAATTATGTCCTTCTTTTATTGCAGATATTAAAATATTTAATCTATTTAGTAATTCTTGTGGATCATCTGGTAAGAATACAGTTGTTTCAGTTTTAAAACCTTTTCCTACTTTAACTCCTGTTGATAATAAATTTTCTAATTGTTTATAACGTCTAAGAGATTTTACTGCACCAACTCTATCTAACATAGCTTTATATTTTATGAGATCTTCTACAGCATAATTATTTAAATTTGCTCCTCTTAAAAGATCAACAAAATTTCTATCTAAATTAAAAGGAGATTTATCTGGTGAAAAAATTAAACCTCGAAAAGGTTGTGGAAATATTTCTTTTTGTCGGAGATAAAATCTAGGTATTGTTTTTCCATCTATAAATGAGATAGAATGTTCAAATTGCATAGATTTTGGTAATTTCTTATTAATGTTTGATTCTAGTAATCCATAGTCATCTAATATAGTTTTGTGCTCTGGATCTGTTATATCAATTTGTTTATCATTATTTGTAAGTTCTTTTTCAAGAGTTTTAAATGGTTTCATAGTTTTTTCAAAATCAGTTTTTACTTGCTCGGTTTGCTGCATTTTTTCAAACATATCAGATTGAATACCAGCTTTTATCATTCTATGTTGAAGATGATTTTCTTTCATAATATTTCTTTGTTTTATTAACTCTTCTAATTGTTTTATTCTTTTAAAATTATCAGCTCTAATTTTATCCATTTTTAAAATATAATATTTGAATTTTGTGGTAACATTGGAATACAGCAAAAACATTTTACTGAACAAATTATTTTTTTATTGCTTTGTTGTCTGACATCTTTTCGTTTAAAGTTTTCTCGTTTTAAGTTTTGTTTAATAAAGTTTTGTTTAATAAAGTTTTGCTTAAATTTTCGCTTAAAGTTTTTAGCTCTTCTAAAACAATTTTGTCATTTTCTTCATTAGAAATTTTACCATCACTCGAAATTTTGCCATCCTGTTTATTCTTATCATCACCTTTTTCTGACTGTAATTGAAATGATATTTTATTAGCTTCATTAGCTATTTGATCAAATTTTTCAATCTCATCTAACGTAATAACATTATCATCACATACTCTTTGAAAGTAGTAATGTAGTTTATCATAGACTTCTTTAATATGTAAATGCTTAGTTTTTAATGATTTTCGTTTCTTAGTTATTAAAGATTTATCTAACATTGTAACAAGTGAAGTTGCAAAAACACCCGTACCTGTTTAAGCTGTAGCAGCTACTGGAATTAATAAAACACCTGAAGATATAACAATTGTTAAAGCACCCAAACTTATTGTTAAACATGCTCCAACGCCTTGTGTCACATTCTTAGCTATCGTCCATCTCTTTCTTAATTTTTTATAATGTTCTAGTCTAAGTGATAATTGAGATTCCTTATCTTTCATATACCTAACTCTATCTTTGTGTTTTTCTTTGTTCATTTTTCAATGTCCATTAAAGTAGAACTACGTTCATATGACAACGAAGGATATATTCTTGTGGTTTCTTCCATTTTCTTCCACGTTGAGGTTTCTTCCACTTTTGTTCCATCCATTTTTCAAAGAAATATTTTGAATAAATATTTTGAATACAATCTTCTGAAATTCTATTTAAATCGAAATTAGTAGTTGATTGTTTGCCGTATGTTTTCTAAGAACTCAGTCAGACCAAAAGCTCTGGGAGATAACTCAGTCAGATTTTCGCCATTCATTTTTAATGAAGATGTTTGCCAGTATGAATCGTAGATAAGCAATTGAATTTTTTGTATACTCCAGTATACCTCTACTGCTCAATACCGATGCAATCGTACATGTTATGAGGATAAAAAACTACTCTTCATTCCACGAAAAATATCCTTTTTGGGAAGACATGCATCATAATGCACATTTTAATTAGTTTTTGAAGAAGAAGTTGCTAATCTTAGTTTGTTTCGCTTGACTTGCTTTGACGTTGAACATTGAAGTGGTAGCAGCTGCGGCTTGTGGCAGACAATAGCGCCATATGCGGGTATGTTTTAGTCGCTTCGCTGGGGCAAAGGTCATAAAGATTCTCTCTCTCTCAGAAACAGCTGCTGCCATTATTCCACGTATTACAATTTCATTCTTACTGTGTGCATTCATTCTGTGAGCATTCTACGAGACTGTGACTGTTTACAATTTATCCGAGACCTAAACATCGAAGCTGTGTCAAAAATGAGTGCTTCTATTCATCGCGAATTCCTCAAATTTTGTGATCAAGTACTTCCACTCATCAAAGATGTGAAGAAAGATTTTTTTAAAACTCTTATTGTAAATCATGAATTCTATTTTCAAAAGAAGATAAAACCAGAAAAAGAAGACAAGAAAAATGAGATTTTTTCTGAAATAAGAAACTCATTTTCATCAGGACAACTAATCCAACGACAGCTCGACGTGAGTGCACAGGCGACATGCACTATCCAAAACTGTGTTACAAACCTACATTCTCTAATTTATCAAGAAAAAGTACACAATAATTCTTCCTTATCAATTGCTATTTGCCAAGGATTTGTGATATCTAAATTAAAATCAATGGAACATTTATCAATGGTAGCCCTTACTCAAAAGTTGGAGAGTGAATTTAACATTAAATTCTCAAGAAGGTATGCTACGTTTTTGATAAAATTATATCGCCTTTCTCAAGCTAACACAAAACTTCAAACATGTACTTTAAGTATATTCTTTGTTTTCAAAAACTTTAAGTATTTTGAAGATTATTTTGAATTTGAAAAAGAGGAACAGTTGCTTCAAATAGCTCAGGGATATTTTCTTCCCAAGAATCCAATCAAACATCTGTTATGTCAACTGGACTAACGCAGCAATTAGAGACACAACATACACAGGAGCGCCAAACACAAAATGAGTAGTATGTATTGTCAATTATTTTATGTAACAGAATAGAAAAATGGGAATGCTATTCGCAGCTTATAAATGAAACAGTGGTTGCTTTTTCTTATATTGTAAGACTTTGCTATATTATGAGAGTAGCATGCATTAACATTTTATTTTGTGAGACGGAATAAGAGAATGGGAATGAGCATTCGCAGCTTATAAATGTAACATTCTTTATTTTTTCTTATACTGTGTGACTTCTAGCATATTATTTGACGTAGTGTCGTGTATGGTCAATCATTTTATGTAACAATAGAAAAATGGGAATGCCATTCCCAGTTTATGAATGTAACATTTTTCTAGTTCTCATATATTTACTTTGTAATCTAAACTACTTGTACATACATCTGAATAAAATATTTCAAAAAGAAAAAAGAATGTGTTTTCATTTTGTATTAACCGCTACCTGTTAAAGAAATATTATTAGACACATGATATATTTTAAAAACCAGAGAAACGGATTTAAAAGACGTTTTTAAAAATACTAACTTTTATGATTTTCGGTGTCCTAGAACGGTCATGATTTGAGCAATGAAAAATGTCATAATCACAAATTTTAGATTCTTTACTTTTATAATTTTTTCACTGTCCTGGAACGGTCATGATTTTGGGAGTAAAAATTGTAATTCTCAAATTTTGAGATTTTGAAAAATTTGAAAAATTGGGTATTTTTAAAAACGCCTAAATTTATGAATTTAGGTCTTCATAACCTGAAAAAGGGTTCAAATTCATGAATTTATGTCGTTTTTAAAAATACCATTTTTTGAAAAAATGGTACTTTTTTAATGGACTAAATTCATGTATTTAGGTCTTAAAAACCTGAAAAAGGGTTCAAATTCATGAATTTATGTCGTTTTTAAAGATACTATTTTTTTGAATTTTATGGTGTCCTGGAACGGTCTTTTGCCCATTACTGACGTCCCCCCTCCTGTCCGTCGAGTCGGTCGTGGTGTGCCGCCGTGTTGCTTCGAGTCTGACGTCCCCCCCCCTCCTGTCCGTCGAGTCGGTCGTGGTGTGCCGCCGTGTTGCTTCGAGTCTGACGTCCCCCCCCCTGGCCGGCCGTCGAAGCGCGAGGTGATGTGCTCTCCAGGTTGGCGTGGTGCGCCGGCTAGTTTGGCGTGGTGTGCCGGCCAGGTTGGGAGGATGGACTGTCGTAGCTCACCTGAAAAAAACCTAAGTGTCAGAGTGGCTTTGTATGGGTAAAATTTTGAAAATTTTCCAAAGTGCGTCATTTCGACCTGGGACCTTTACCAAAACATTTTTCATCAAATTTCACCGACCCCCCCCCACCGACAGCGATCTTCTAACTTTGGTTCTAGTGGACGGATTTTGTCTTACAGCTACTCGTTTGAAAGAGGAGAAAAAACTGCTCGACGACATTTTTGTCGCGAGTCAATCGGACCAGCCGTTCAAAAGTTAGAGCTGTTACAAGATTTTAGGTCGGAGCTCACCTGAAAAAATCCTAAGTGTCAGAGTGGCTTTGCATGGGCAAAATTTTAAAAATTTTCCAAAGTGTGGCATTTCGACCTGGGACCTTTACCACAACAGTTTCCATCAAATTTCACCGACCTCCCCCCCCTCGGCACCGATCTTCGAACTTTGGTTCTAGAGATCGAAGAAAGTCGTGCAATAGCTCGTTTGAAAGCTAAGAGTGAGACAAATTCAGTGAAAGAAACGGCTTGTTCATATCTGTCTTCGTTTAGATGTGAGACGCCATTTAAGATTTTGGGACATTGGCGAAAAACGACAGAGTTAGAATTTCCCAAGAAACAGCTCCAGCGGGCGAATGAAGGCTCGGATTGGTAAACGGATTTCAGATTTGGAATCAGCTTGATGTTATTGTCCAATGAGGATCGTCATCCAATGAGAATCAAGCATTTCTATATAAATAGCGAGCCCTCCACAGTGAGAATCATTCCATCATTGAATCACACGAGTGACGGACGCACATTTTCTCTCTCTCTCTAGTTCCCTATTTTATTATCCAACTAAAATGGTAAGTCGCTACTTTCCTCCCTCTCCTCCCTTGAACGTAAACTTAATACAATCTTTTTCATTTTCAGGCATCTACTCCATCTGCTACACTAGTAGGACAAAATGGCGGTCAAACGTTACAAGGTTCGCTACGGTCAGATCATCTACAACTGAGGCCAGTGGAAGAAACAACCAAGGTACATAATCCTACACCGCTACAGCGTAAATTTAAACAAGTCTTGCGTTATGACGATCATAGCGTAGTACTCCAGACGGGAATGCTCCCTTCCACGGATGTCAAGATAATGCACAATCAGTATGGGGACTACATACTGATCCCCGTGAGTCCGTACATTCGCCACCAACTTGATATTATTGAGGAGTACGTGACATTAAATATGGACATTCCTACTCCTCTTGCTCAAGAGTGGAAGGAGAGAGATGACAAGGATACTCCCTATAGAAAGATTTGGGATGGTAATCACATTTGCCTACCGGTATCACATTGGTGCACTTACTATAAGAAGGAGGGAGATCATTCAACATCCATCACATGCGACGATGTCGGAGAAGGTACTTGGGATATCCTTTTCAAAGTGAAGCGGCTATATTATGGTCGGCATAAGGATAATAAAATAGCCTCTCTCTCCATGCATATGGAATCCATCCTATATATTCCAAAACCACCCAATGTGGACGACATAATTGATCAAATCCTTAACAGCAGTGGTACGAAGCGCAAGTCGGAGAAGAATGCTGCATCAAAACGCAAATCAAAGAAGGAGAATTACTAGTCCTTTCCTAACTCTACCCTATGACAATTCGCTTATGTGCTTTGAGTGTCGTAGACGTGGTCTTATTAGATACATTTTACTTCTTCGTTGCCATCATATCATTTGTGTATTTTGTCGTGAAAAGCATCGATGTAATTCTTCATTTTGTAATATGTTATAGAACGTTTCCTTAGATGTGTAATTTTCGTTTTAGGCTTCTATCATCATTTTTATGGATTGTGAGGGTGAACCTGTACAGGAGCTCAGTGCTATTGCTATGAACAATTGGACATATCAGATTGTCAGTGTCTATCATCAACATGCCAACTGCAATCCCAATGTTGATCAATGGGCGAGAAAACACATTCATGGACTTAATCTGAAATATTTGCAAGACTATGGCTTTTCTTGTGAGAGTGCTCTTCTTATTGACTTTAAACGATGGTTAGCTGCTTTCAATGTTATACGCATCTTTTGTAATAATCCTGGTAAGGAGAGGAAAGTATTTCCCAATCTAATCATTGATGACATTTTGCTCCCGCCTTGGGATAGTAGAGTGAATCAACACTACCATGAAGTCACGAAACGTTTTAAGGATTTGTCTGTTCCTATTTTGTCTGTTCGTTGTAGTAGCTACGTTCATAACCAATGCTTCTTTCCTCCTTACCTCAACACTGCCAAAGTCCTGTATGGTCATCATTGCTCGCTGTATGATAGTTACCAGCTGTATCTATTTTATCTGTTTCAAACCATTGATTTATAATGCATGCTTGTTACCGTTATTCAATAAATGTTACTACGAGAAGAGTTGTTGTTTTCATGCAATGGATGGGTTAGATAAAAGGCGATCATGTCTTTCTCAAACGACTGCGGAACATTACATTTTCATAGGCAAAGTTTAAAAGGAGCTGTTCAAGATTATGTGATAAATTTTCATAAAGATGAGAGCGACATCGAAGCAGTGGTCAATGATGCTAGCACTCTATTTCTAGAGTTAATGAATACATTCTCTGATAGCATTATCATGGCGCGATTAGTTGCGAAAATTAAGTTTAGTCATTTTGGAAAGGAAGAGGTGGAAAGTCGCTCTTTCCATTTTGCTTCTTATTCAATGGAAGTGGTAGATCACCCCCAAGAATTTTTTAAAAGACATATGATAAAAATTGCTGAACGTCTTAACGCATTTAACCATCATGGTAGCAGTCTAGTGATTGAAGCGATTTCAGATATTCACATTCAACTTTCCATAAAGAAAAATTGAAAATGCAGTGGTACTTGATTGTAGCACAACTGGTTTTTGAGCTATGTCTGCTCACTCTCGAAGTATATTCCTTCTGTACATGCGTCTATTATTTAGAAAAGGCTAGCAAATTCATATCTTCAAAAAGACTTGCTATAGACATCAGTGACGGTGAAACTATGTGTTGTGATGTATGTAAGCGAAAGGATTGAAATGAAAAGCGCATCTTCAAGAGATGTAAGCATGCTTTTTGTCAACGCTGTTTCATACGTAATTGCATTCAACTTTGCAAATGTAACCACTGTGATATTGCTCATTTCGAGTGTCACTTATGCCGCAATAGTTAGTACCTATGCAAATGTGGTAAAGATAGGTTTTAGCAAAGACTAACACGGAAAATGGCGAAACGTAAAAGTCAAAAGTCTTCAAAGTTTTCTTCAGCCATTCAAGCTCTCCGACGAATGAAAGCAAATCAGCGATACAATGCTATACGACATGCTAACGATAAATTCATTTGTGAAATTATTTCTCATGTGAGGAAGTTGAGGACGAAGAAATTAGCGCCAAAACAACGAAAGTTACTTAAGCGATATGCTACGAAATTGCGTTTCATCTCCAATCCTAAAGTCACCCTTCAAAGAAAGAGGAAAACTCTAACACAAAAGGGCGGTTTCCTTTCAGCAATACTTCCAATGTTAGCTCCTGTCGTGGATAACCTATTGGGTAATATCTTTGGCTCTAAGCGTTAATTATGCAAATGTTGAATCTCAAAGTATTAAAATGGATTTCAGACTTCAATGTGATAAAGTTCTGACTGTATCAGGTCCATCTCATGCAGGTAAAACTGTTTTCACGCTGAATTTATTGGATAAAAGAAGGGAGTTGTTAAAGGAACCTATCAATCGAGTGATTTGGTGTTATGGTATTTATCAACCGTCGTTGTTTCAGGAATTGCAAAGTCGCAACTTTATTCGACATGAAGGAATTATTGCAGTGGATAAACTTCAGTCTAATGATGTTGTTGTATTGGATGATTTATTAAAAGAAAGTAAGAATTCAAAAGATGTTACAGATATGTTCACTCGCGCAGCACATCATAAAAGGTGCTTTATCATCTGTATCACACAAAATTTGTTTCCTGATGGAAAAGGAGCTCGTACACGAAACCTGAATACACACTATTATGCTATTTTCAAGAATCCGCGAGATAAAAGTCAATTTGAAATTTTAGCGCGACAAGTTGCACCCAGAGGATCAAAAGCCTTAATTGAAATTTTTCAAGCAGCTACTGAAAAACCATACGGTTACTTATTCATTGACTTTACGCAAGAGTGTCCGGAAGAATTTAGATTTCGAAGTGATATTTTGAAAACTCCCATGATTATCTACAAACTATGAGTTCTTATTCTCGCATGATTGTTATTCCTCAGGATGAATATGTACAATTGACTGCCATGCAGCAAGTAAAGCAACCTCTTGCAAATCAAATGTATAGGAAAGAAATAGATTATCAGCAAAATGTTCACATCAAAGATCCACATCGTGCTGTATTATTACAATCGGAAACTGTTGAGCAACTAAAAAATTTGAAGAATAAGATGCGTGACTCTGTATCGACTGCTACACCTTTAGCATCTCGCGCACATGCCATATCTCTTTTCAACAGTATTGAACCCCATCTCAATGTAAATGATAGAGGAGAAATCATTACAGATGAAAATAAAGTGATTGATGCTTCACGTTATGAAGACTTGATTCAGTATGCGACACGTAGAAAGCGCCGTCAGGACTATGTTCCACCTGGTTGGTCATACTTTCTTAAACTATTGAAAAAGCATAATGTGCCAAAATTTGCTTTGAATAATGAGACATTGAAAGAACTTGATTCAACAGTGGCTACTGCTCCAATGCTTCAGACGATGAAAATGCCAACAAATTGGTTTAAGACGTCACCTGCTACATCCCCTCCCACACTCACTAAGCAAACAAGAGGAAGAACTCTACGTAGATCTACATCACCACTAAAACTAGTAAAAGGGAAACGTAAAACAGCTCCTCCCAGGAAATACATGTTCTCAGACTATTAATATGAAGCAGATGTGTTGCTTGCCATGTAATGAGCCGCCAGAGGTGAATGTCGTTGTCACTTGCACTTGCTGCGCCAGCTCTCACAATGAAACCCCTAAGCAATGTGAACACGATCGCAAAACCGCTAAAGCTAAATGCTGCAGTTGTTGTAAATGTAGAAAGGCAAGAAAACAAAAAGATGAGAAGGAGGAAAAAGAATCAGTCGTCATCGACTGAACGTTTGAAGTCAATCTATTATGATGTAAAACATCCGGCAGGATTTGCATCTATCAAGAAATTATCAAAAGCGAGTGGTCTTCCACAATCACAAGTGAAACGATGGTTAAAGGGTCAGGCTACCTATACACTCCACAAACAAGCGAAAAAGAAGTACCGCACCCGCCATTATATTGTTCATGACATCGATGAACAGTGGCAAGCAGATTTGTGCGATGTCGCCTCCATTTCAAAACATAACTCGGGCAATAATTTTATTTTAACCGTCATTGATATTTTCTCGCGTTATGCGTGGGCTCAACCTTTAAAAACTAAAGAAGGGAAAGGAGTAGCAAAAGCATTCCAAACAATTTTTCGAGAAGGTCGGATTCCAAAAAGAATTCCGAGTGATCAAGGAAAAGAGTTTGAAAATCAGCATGTGAGAAGATTATTTGAGAGGCATGACATTGAGTTGTTTAGTGTAAAGAGTGCTTATAAAGCTGCACTCGTTGAACGTTTTAATCGCACATTAAAAAATCGCTTGTGGCGACATTTTACTGCCAACTTGACACAAAATTGGACAAAGGTTCTACAAGATACACTCCATGCCTACAATCACTCTATCCATCGTTCTATTGGACTCAGACCAGTAGATGTAAATGCTGACAATGTAGATAAAGTGCGCGAATCATTCCAACGTAAACGCACTCATGTGAAAAGTGATGTGAAAATTGGTGATAAAGTTCGTATCTCAAAAGTGAAAAATGATTTTGCTAAAGGGTACCTTCCGAATTGGACAGAGGAGGTATTTACAGTATCAAGGATTAATCAAATAGACTCTCCCACCACCTACAAGTTGAAAGATTACGATAATGAAGAAATTGAGGGTAGCTTTTACCGCGATGAGATTGAGGTAGTCACTGAAAGTGAAACATATTTGGTAGAGAAAATCATTCGATGTAAAAAACGGCAAGGTGAAGAATGGTGTCTTGTTAAATGGACTGGTTATCCTTCAAGTATGAACTCTTGCATGCGTCGTGCCGACATCTTTCATCTAAGTGATCGACAGTGATTCATGCAAAGTTGTAACTAACAATGTTTAGGGTTTGAGCTATGAATCCAACTGCCTCATTTTATTCACGACCCTCCTATGTAAGTGGTGGAGGACAAATTTACATCGGCGCTCGCCGCCAACGTGGAGGTAGCATGCTTGGTGCACTGAAATCTGTTGTAGCACCTCTCATATCCAATGTCGGTAGATCTTTAAAACGAAATGTTTTAAGTAATGCCGTTGGCTTTGCTGGTGATGTTGCTAGTGATCTTTCCAGAGGTAGAAGTTTTAAGAGCAGTTTGTTGAATCGTGGGAAGGAACGCGGTTTAAAAACATTGAAGCAGACCTTTGCTGGTGTTACTCAAGGAAAGAAATCACCTAAACGAATGAATAAAGGAAGGAGGAAACATCGCGGAGCTGGTAAGGTGCGATCTTCAGTCAAAAGGCATTCACGCAAACGTCGCAGAGGCTCTAATCATTCATCAGGCGCTAAACGACGACGCTGCTATAACTTCTAATCATGGAGTGTAAAACTTCTGGTTTTTGTTTGTTTGATCAACAAGCCATACAGACAGATATTCTTAGTTCAAGTATTGTAGATTATCATCCTCGAACAGCTGAGAATGCTGGCCCCATTGAATTTGTTATTCCTGGTGGTAGTGATGACTACATAGATTTGAGTTATGCGATGGTTGATTTGAGGTTTAGAATTCAGCAAGCAGATGGAACTGCTATTGACGATACACATAAAGTTGGACTGAACAATTTACCATTGACTACATTACTTCGCGATGTTTCTCTAACGATTGGAGAGCAGCAGGTGGAAGGTGGTCAAAGCGATTATCCCTATAAATCATATTTCAATCATGTATCACAGTTTCATCCAGCAGCACAAAAAAGTCATATGGAAGCCATGGGATGGTACAGAGATGAAGCAGGAAAATTTGATGTTGAAACAAACAGTGGCTTTGTAAAGCGATCTGCTATGATTAAAGATAGTAAAGTATGTCAGCTATATGGTCCGCTGAATTTAGACTTCTTTAGACAGTCAAAGTTTTTACTCTGTAATACCAGCATGCGACTCAAGCTGACATTGAATAAGCCTGAATTTGCGCTGAATGCATTTGCTAAAGTTGACAATTTTAGAATTCATGTGGAAGATATTGCACTTTACATTCGTCGAGTAGTACCGAATCCAAGTGTCATTAGAGGGCATGCTGAAGGCCTTAACCGCCAAAATGCCATTTACCCCGTTCAGCATACAAAGCTTCTCACCTTTACAATTCCGAAAGATCAAAAGAGTTTCATGAAAGATGGCCTCTTTCCATCGGAAGCACCGAAGCTCCTCATGGTGGCAATGGTTGAAAATGATGCATTTAATGGTAATATAAAGAAGAATCCTTTCAATTTTAAACACAATCAGTTAAGTGAAATTGCTTTACGTGTAAATGGTGTGAGTCATCCTGGTCCACCCTACAAACCAGATTTTGCTTCGGATCAATTTATGCGCAGTTATGTTGATTTTATGGATGTCTTTGGCTTTTACAATACGGATGACACCAACGGACTGACTATGAAAGAGTTTAAGAGTGGATATACTATTTATGCATTTGATTTGACTGCTGACAGCGATATTAGTGCACCCTATCGTCAAGCGAACGTGCCTCATAATATTCGTTTGGATTTGACGTTCAAAAGAACACTACCTGAGACGATCAATGTATTAATTTATGCAGTCTTCGATTCAAATATTGAAATTACAAAGTATCGTGACGTGATTCTTCAGTATAATCGTTAATGAGTTGGTTGACTGCTGACGATATTAAGACTAAAGTGCAGCGTAATGCAGACGAAGCGACGTTGAAATCTTTCGATAATGTCTATTCACTCGATACCTTACCACCTGCAGTAAATCACTATCCCATCTTTATTGTGCTAAACACTCATTCGCAGAATTTAGGCGGTGAGCATTGGAAAGCGATCTTTATTGGAGAAATTCGACGTGGTGAACTATTTGACTCTCTTGCTCAACCTCCAAATATATAGCAACACAGCAGTGGTTGAGAAAACATACGCGTCAATATCAGCGAAATGAACGCATACTACAACATCCACTTTCATCAACGTGTGGTGCTTTTGTACTGTACTTCATCTTAAAACGTTTACATGTATGTCGATTTGTATCTGTTATTCAAAAATTTTCATGTAATCCATCCTCTAATGAAAAAATGATTTGTAAGTTCTATCATGATTTGAAATAAAAACATCATGTTGGAAAAATTGTTTTTTATTTTACAATCCGCTGGGTACGTACATACTCGATGAGATAGTCTAGGATCACATTTGCTTGTACATGAGATTTTAGTCCAGTAATGATCACTTTACTATTATGAAAGATTGCAACATGCACAGGTAACCAACAACTAATGAGAGCTGCAGGAAAAAGTTCGGGTTCATAACACAAATTGTAACTGCTGGTACGAATCTTCAAACATGATACACTTTCACTCAATTGAGTAGAGATCACCATATTGTCCACAGTCAGATTCGACATCACACACCTCTCCCTCTTCCATATCCGACGTAGTAGTCTCTGTAGCTCTAAGCGCATTGACTGCGCCGATGAATGAGAAAGGGCGCCGAGAATCTGTACAGTCCCATTTGGGAAGAGTTGAAGATTCCGTGAATTGTTCATCTTCACCACTAACATTTGAGGACGGCCCGGGTAATACTTGCTGTTTGGAAGGTGTTGGTGTAATGTTGTGAGATCGATTTTGGTGTAGAGTCTGAAGCGACGGAGAATGTTGACGATGGTGTAGCGATGGCGCTTCATGATGAAAAAATGAGTAAATTGAGCGATGTACCTTCCTTTTATACTTTTCCCAACTACCTTGATGACATGTGAAGTTAGTATGGAGTTGGGAATGATAGAGTTGAATTCGCCGATTGTTGACGCGCAACCAGATGCGATTTCCAATACGTGAATGTCTTTTCATATAGAAGTATTTCAAATCCTTCATGATATGATGTAGAGATTGAAAATGACGATAAGATAAAGCAAACTGTCTTCTCACATTTCCAGTTGAATCTTTGAAATAGACGTTTCGATCATGATCCTTTTCAATACGTTGTAGGGAATCTAATTTCCAACTCATGGTGCGTGGTAGTCATGTCTGATTAAGATTTGCATAGTAGGGCGATGAACTCACGACGAATAAATGTCATGATGGAGCGATGTATGTATCTTCTATACTTCTCCCAATTGTATTTGCGAAATGAGAAACAGTTTGCGGAATGAGAATGGCAGATTTGAATTTCATTTCTGTAATGTTGAAGCCAAACTTGATCACCCAAGGAGATGAATCTTAATGTTTCAAAATATTCCAAATCCCTCATGATATCATTGAGGTTGACAAATTGTCGCCATGTTAATGTAATACCTCTTGATGTATGACCATTAGAATTTTTGAAATGTACGTTTCCATTACGATCAACTCTGATAGATTGTAGAGAGTCCAAAATCCAAGTCTTCATGATGTTATGCAAAGCCGCAGATCAGCAATATCAAAATGTCGTTTTATCATATTTTGCTTAGCAATGCGGCTGCAAATAGATTTGCTAGTAATCGAGTCGCACTCTTTTCTACTCCCATTGATCATACACAACAGTTAAATGGAAAGTGGGAAGTGTGTGTCACTCAGCTTGTTCATAGCAACTGTGTCTATACTTTTGATCATGAGGTGATGACTATTAATATGAGACGCACAGCTGCTTACCAATGTGAAAAGGGCTGCCGAGTATACATTCCACAGTGGTCAAAGAAATATCTCCTATCATGTAAAAAGTTTATATATGATTTCTTGAATAAAGCGTGTAAACATATTGCCCAATTTACTCCGCACAATGATGATCATAATTCTGTACATCATGTAGTTGAGAAAGATTGGATTGTTGGTTTAAGTCCAAGTTTAAGAAATGATTTAGGTTACCTCGCTAGCGCCTTAACAAGCTATGATAATTATAACGTTAATTACCACGCAAGTGGTCATAAACAGTTAATATATCGAGAGGAAGCTTATTATGTAGATCTTATTCCAAAAAATGAGAAGACGTTGGTGAAGAAGATTGTGATTAAGCCAAGAAAGACAAACATGACTCCTGAAACATTATTGAAGAAATTTAATTATCTCCTTCGAGTCGATGGTAAACAAGTGGCAACATTGACTTATATCAAATCATCTAATCATATTGCAATAAGTAAATTAAATGATGATGATCTAGTATTAGTTTGTTCAAAAGATTTTCATCAGTTCTTACGACATCGTTCTGCAGCTGTTCATGGAAAATTTGATATGCAACATTTACCATGTGAAAGGTCAAATCAATTTGATACAGAATGGACCGTATCTTTATACAGAAAGTGTGTAGAGCCTTTAGGTGGTATCTTACATGAAACAAGAGTGTTGATGCCTCGCATTATTACTTCAGTTCAATTGGTTGTAGATTATTTAAATGAAGTGATTAATGACCAACAAATTTCATTTTCTGAAAAAGAAGGTGTTTTGTCTCTCACTATAAGTGGAAAAGGTATTGAACTAATTATGGATAAAACTCTAATGGACATTTTGGGTTTTGATCAAAATATCTTTAAAAGTGGTACTGTAACCAAAGCTAGCGCAGACATGTCACTATCGCGTCGTATTAACTATTTTCAGATATATTCCAATATTGGTGAAGATGTACGTGTGGGAGATGTTGAAGCTCCACTTCTAGCAATGATACCATACCAGCCAAAAAGCTGCAGTATTTTATCTGAGCATACTTTCAAAGAAAGTGCATTATACAAAGCTGAAATCAAACTACATCCCACAAATTGATATTGCAATTTATGACGATGCTGGTGCGTTGATTCCTTTTCATAAAGATGCTGTGACAAGTATCACACTCCATTTCCGAATGAAGAGTTAATGCAAAAGTATGCTAATATATTTTTCCAATGTGAATAATATGGAAAGTGAAAATAAGGACTCGTTTCTAATCTACTTGCCCAGTAATGCTTCTATGAATAAATTTCCCAAAAATAAACCATCAGACTATCGAGTAGAATTAAATCGCCCACTACATTTAGAAGGTGAATGGGAGGTTGGCGTTTCTAGTATTTGCTATGATAGCAATATTCAGAATGTGAATGATTTGGAAGAAATGATATTGACTCCTCGCACCCATGATGGAATAACGATGAATAATGCATTCCAGTTCCCATACAATTTAACGTCAGATGGAAAGTGGAACTATGAATGGATTCAGATAAAATCAGATTATTATGGTCCATTTGGGAATGAGAAAATTATTAAGGCATTCAACAGTGGTAATACTTCCATCATGAAGAATAAGGATCAGAAAGTTTATGAGTTTACTATCTATCATTGGAGTGGGAGACAGTTCCTTCGCTTTCATTCTTTTACTAAAGGTCTTACACTGAGGTTGGATAATGAATTCTATCCACATCTCGGTTTTGGCCATGGACTACATCTAACGTCAATTGCTACTGCAAATGTTAAAAAAGTTTATTCAAATCGAATCAACAAATTTCATTATAAATTTAAAATATTCGATGAAGATGTTGTAGAATGCGAAGAACGCATCATTTTGAAAAAGCGTGGTGTTCAACCTTTATCACTTATTGAGTTAGTAAAACGATGGAATGAGACTGTGGGTAAGAAGTATGGAGAGAAAATTATGGCGGACAAAAATAAGTTGGTTATTCAGAAATATAATGACAAACTTACAGTTTATTTCTCTCCAACCTTGCGCCATTTTGTAAGACATCCAACCCCTATTATTGGAAGTGGTGTGGTGTATGGTTCTCATGAATATCACACTAAAGCTGATTCAGTTAATGATGAATGGTGGGTGGACATCTATGGTGATCGCATCAAGAAAATTTACCAGTCTTATGAAGAATCTAAAGTTGCTATCAATATAATGCCGCGTCTATATCATACAGTTGAAAGCTTCATTCATGTAGTAAATCCTTATATACAACAGAAGTTGAAGCATGTGATGAAAAGTAAATATGATGTAAAGACACACCACATTTCGTTTTCAATTGAAAATCAACGCGTTGTTCTGAAACTGGGTGATGACATTCAATGTCAATTGAGTAAAAATTTGAAAAAACTCTTTGGTTTTTCAATGCTACAAACTGTGTTTACTGCTGCGCATACGATTGGTATAGAAACACCAATGACACTTGATAAACATGAACAGCACCTTTACATTCAAAGTGATTTGATTCTACCTATTTCTGTTGGTGAGAAAAAAGAATACATTTTACGTGATTTCATTCATGATAAAGACGCTTCATATGGAATAGTCGAGAAGATGTTTGAATCTATTTTCTATCATCCCGTCGTCAAACAAACTATACCCTCTATTGCTATCAAAATTACCAATGGTTTACAAGAGTGCATCCATGTGAAAGATACTAAATCCCTCGTAACTTTAGTGTTTCGGAAAACAAAGTGAAGTCATTGTGATATGTTTATTGAAATAAAAATATGTGTATGAAAAAGTCTTTTCACAGATATAGGAGAATGGGCTGACTGTAGGCATATATTTACAAGGAAGAAACGATCTCTTGCGATACATAAAACAACCATGTATATCTACAAAAAGCAACATCAAAATACTGAGTTAAATTTGATTATGTCAATACATCTCCTGAATGTGGTAGCGTGAGTTTTATTCTTTTGGGTGGAGGTATGTTTGTGTCAGGATGTCCATGTGGAAGAGATGTGTTATGTCCTATCCAAAACCTCTTATCCTCCCATGCTGAAAGCGCTCGTTTCTTGAACGTGTGCGTTTTTACAGTATGAACTTGAGATTTTAAGATTGTCATATTGACAAACGTTATAGTTTTATTTTTATAGGCCTTCTTATAGGACCGATGTTTCATTTTGTGAACAATGGATTTTGATATACCTTTAGCACGCTTAATACTATCTGGACATTCTTATAATTTCATGGAATACATTTTAGGACGGAGGAGAATCATTTCATCTATTTCCTTTCCTGCTGTTTCATCCTTAAAACAACCAAGTTTGGCTTTATTCTGTATGGAATAGAGTGGATGAGTGGGATTGTAGTTAGATGTGTCGAAATATTTTTCTAATGACTTACCTACTTCATTAAAATTTAAATCTTTTTGAGTGGTAATTCCTAAAAAGAAACTATCTGTATCACCACCCAGCAAGCGAACCCCTTTTACGAGAGGGCATGGTTTTAATATTTTGTAGAAGAGTTGATACATTTCAAGCTTGGAATAATCTAAAACGGCTTGCCCAATATAGATGGGTTTGCACAACTCAACTTCAGATTTTATCATTTTAACACCTACAAGATCCTCATCGATGATGTCTCTATCAATGAAAAGAGGTGATGAGGTCAATTTGTGATATTTTTGTTCATCAACGACTAGTTTGTAGTTCATACGTTTTCTAACATCCTCCATGGTCTTTCCGAAAAGACTGTTATTCTTATATTTATAAAAATCCTTTTCAAAATTATTTTGGGCGAGTGCACGTTTTTGACTGTTACTATCTATGTAGGGTTTGAGGAAGGCTTTCTGTCTAAATTTGATAATGCGGTGAACTGACTTTAGAAGCATGCCCATTTCTAAATAGAATTTTAGTATGCAGAAGTGTATGAGATAATTTTTCTTATCATATTGGGTGAGTAAAAGTTTGCGGCATGGTTTGTACCTTGGCTGTCCACACTCTGTTAAGTTATTATGAAATTGTGACATGAATGGTGAAAACATATCTTCAGTCACTTCACCAGATTCAGGTGCGAGTGGGAAATCAGCAGTTTTATTTTTAATGCTATTTGGATAAATCAAATCCACTTCAAAATAATATCCCCAATCACCTTCATCTGGAATCTTCAGTATGTTTGAAGGGTTGGAGTAATACTCAAGCTCATCTTGATTTAACCAACTAAACTCGGAATGAGGTAGTGGTTTAGACAGTGAACTGCCATATAAATTATTTTCGTCATAGTACTTTAGGTGGATATGATCATCACCTACTGTTTTAGATTTTATATGATGTTTATTCACAAATGTGAGACCACCGCGTATTCCGCGCTCAAATATATTATACATCTCCGGGTCTTGTAAGAGATGAATGGTCTCTCCAGTCATTTTAAAGGCTGATTTAAAGGACATGGCTGGTAGACTGACAAAGTGGACAGGATCTAATTTGTCTTCTTCTAATGCCACTCGTCGAAATTCCTGAAAGACATCAGCCAGCAAAATGACATCTAATTCTAAGTAAGCGATCATATAATCGCCAAACGTTTTACAATCAAATTTTAACCATGCCTCTTGAGCATGTTCATAGTCCTCTACTGGACAATCTTGACCCGTCAAATCGTTTTGGAATTTGCCAATGGAAGGAAAGGTTGTTTCATTTAGTTTAGACATTGAGCTAAAATACGAATAGGGAAAGACTCCTTTGCGAGTGATTATTTCATCCGTTAAGTTTGGATAGTGTTTCTTCAAAGTTTGACTATGGGGAAGAAACTTGAGATTACGAACGAGAGAAGCTAGTGACGCTGACATGAATTGGAATGAATCTAAAAATTTTATTTCGAAGAAGACTCTCTTATTTTCTTTAGTTTTATCTACTGGTACTTTCGCTGTCATTGCCATGAATTTTTCTCTCGTTTGCGCTATAACATTAAACTGCCACGATTTCATCTGGCTCAACCCTCCTTTTATGAGCATATGACTGTCATAACCCTTAAAGTTATGAAAATGACGGGTAGTGCACGACGTCTCAACCTAAGTGAAAAGTTACATTTGGAGCAGAGTGCGCTTCTAAATTTACCAGTAATGTGATCATGATCACGCACTTTATTAATTTTATCGTCATCAAACGTTTTATGACATTTAGGGCACGATGTGCAACTTTCAAATTTTTGTTTTCCTTCATCTGACATATGTAGTGACTTACGCTGCAATTGGGAATCATATGATTGTTGAAATTTGGCAGCTCTATCGAGAAATTCTAGAAATTTTGAAATGCAATCTTCACCTTGCCAAGTATGCATTTTGTTTTGTCTATTCCTCAAGTGGTCATGCCATACTTCATAGCAGGATATGGCTGCTGGTTTGTGGATGATATCATCAATGTAGCATTCTATGTCTGCGTAAATGACACGCAGGGGACTTAATTCGTCACCATTATCTCTATGTGAAAATATTTTATCTTTGGGCATGCGTTCCATTTGTAATTTACCTCGCTTGCACCATTCATAGTGAGTTTCAAATTTATCTTTACTCCAAAAGGAGCGGATGCAGCGGTCGCATACAAAATGTTCACCTCTTTTAGAGTGCCCCAAGTGAGTGTACAAGCGAGAGATTTTGGGAATACCACAGTAGTGCCATTCCTCGCTATCATCTTGTTTTACTAATAAGAGGTTGACTACACGTTCATAACAAGTTGAACGTGAATTATAGCGGGCACCCTTCAACCCCTTCTCCCACACGTGAACTACAATTTTAATCTTATTATGTTTTTCGAACATTTCTACATCTTTGATTTTCATGTTGTTACTATCACAACCTTCAAAGTCTAGTTCATCCTCCCACTGTCTATAGCTATAGGTATGATTTCGATTCGCGTTGATATCATTATAGTGAAGGATGGATAGGACTGCGTATTTGAAACATTGCGATTTACAATCGACATTGATGACAGCTTTCTTATTATACAACGTTTTTGGTAGTTTAAATGTGCCTCGAGCTGCATGACTTTCTAATAGGGAAATTTTGAATATGGCTGAGTCCACACCATCAAAAATGAGAGCGCTGTCGCGTTGATTGAATTTATTTACATTTGATTTTAAACATTGAATGTGAAAATTTAGCTGAGACTCGCAGTCTACAACTTCGGTTGCGGAAGAGGAAGGAACATGAAACTGTATTCTCTCCGTCACTTGACCCGTTTGAAAATCTATCTTAATATATTTTAGTTTAAGGTAGATGAGCGCCTTCATTCTAAAATTGTCTAAATTGTTGAAGAGCGCTTCGATAATGTTAGAATTTTGAAGGAGCCACTCAGGAAAATCTACTATTTGAGTATTGGACTCCATGCAGTAGTCGCGTACTAAATTATTATGTGAAACATTAATTAGGGAGATGGTAGAGGTACCGTTGGTGTAGTGATCATTTGCATGCGTGTGTTGAAGTCTGTGCGAAGATCGCTGAAAGTGACTATCAAAAGAAAGAGGGCACAAATCGCAAGGAAAGGAGATGTCATCGTCAGAATCAACTTCACCTCCGGAGATTGACGCCGCTTTGCGTTGACACACACGTTGTTTGATGTGTCGAAGGAGACTGTGCTTCCTTGTAAACATATGTCCGCAGTCGGCACATTCCCACTCGTTGCCTTGTCGCGAGAGTCCTGAGCTGGAACTCACATCACCTGAAAGAGAAATCATTCTATCACCTCTGTTCAAGTCTCAGTGTATTGTTACAACCTACTTTGACTCAACAACTCTAAACTTTCCTCGAGAAGGGAGGGCGTTGGTGATGAAGTTGATGCCTGAAATTGAGGAAGATGCTATTAGCCACACGTTTGAGGGAGATGAGTGAAGAAATTTTCAACTTACCATTTCAACGAAATCAAGTTTAAGGTTGATACTTCAACAAGATAGAGACTTCACTCAAATTTGGAATTCACGACAGAGCAGTTCACTTGTACGCCTCAAATAATAACAGAATTCGCTAGAGAACACTTCACTTATACGTCTCAAAGACAGAGTGAAATGACACGGATGTCACTTTACATATATACTTTCATATTCATCATTCATTGGCTGCTCATTCTGATTGGTTGCTGTTGATACTTAAGAATTAGAAAACATTTCAAAGTTATTATTCACAGTCAACATGACAAGCCCTCCGACAAAACCAAACACAAAATTCTCTTCTCCATGCTCAACACCAAGGGCGCTCGTTGCACCAAACGCTCCAACGAAGGGGAAGGTGGAGAAAATATACCAACTCGACAATATTAGAAAGTTGTCATTACCAGCGGACGACGAAGAGGAGAGTGTATGTGAGAAGGAGTGTCCCGACTTAACAGGCGTGAGGTGGAAGTATCTCCAGTACGATACTGACGATGTGATGGAGATCACCAGCACCAAATTCCTCCACCAATTATGGGAATTGTACACCCCTAACTCCCAGCCACGAACTATGGCGGAGTGGGAGTATATCGACAAAGTGAGGCTCGCAGTGGAAGAACGATTAAAGCAAGTGAACTGTTTTTGTTATCTATGTGAAGCCAGACTCTGGGACGATATTGACGATGAAGACCTTTTGAAATACGTGCCATAATAAATTTTTATTTCGTTTTATCTTTGCTTTCATACTGACTTACTTGAATGGGGATTCAGTGGATGATTTAACCATGTATACTTTTTCATTTGGAAATAGTAGCACGCTTAGTCTAACTTGTAAATCTTAAAACATTTCATATGGGCGATGATGGTAGATGAAATAGTGTCAAATAAAATTAAGATAGCTTACACTTCTGATACAGGGATAGCAATCGACTGCGATCCATGTGTAAAGAGCTTGTTAGACTACGGATGGGCTTAAGTGGATGATTTAAGCATGTATACTTTTTCATTTGGAAATAGTAGCACGCTTAGTCTAACTTGTAAATCTTAAAACATTTCATATGGGCGATGATGGTAGTTGAAATAGTGTCAAATAAAATTAAGATGGCTTGCACTTCTGATATAGGGATAGCAATCGACTGCGATCCATGTGTAAAGAGCTTGTTAGACTACGGATGGGCTTAAGTGGATGATTTAACCATGTATACTTTTTCATTTGGAAATAGTAGCACGCTTAGTCTAACTTGTAAATCTTAAAACATTTGATATGGGCGATGATGGTAGTTGAAATAGTGTTAAATAAAATTAAGATAGGTTACACTTCTGATACAGGGATAGCAATCGACTGCGATCCATGTGTCAAGAGCTTGTTAGACTACGGAAGAGAGAAGTGTGTTATGTTGCGTGTGGCGCGTGAGTGTCCTCCCATTTCATTCCATTCATTAATTCGTCTCATTGATAGAGACAGGTAGAACTCATGGTTCTCATAACGTATGCAATGGAAAGTTTTAGGCAACCTTCGACAGTTGGCTAAATGTTGCCCTGGCGCGAATGCATACTACGTTGAGACAGAGGCAATCACTTGCAAACATGACGCAGAGAGGTTTAACAAGATTGACCATTGCCGAATGTCCCTTGCGGTATACATAGCTACGGGTTTCACCGCCGCCCTTTACAGGAACGCCCGTCGAAAGGAAGTATCACACCAAACTTCATTTGCAACGTTCAAGTTGACTGATAGCAGATTCAACTTAATGGTAGTATTCGCCAGTCCGAAGACTGCCTAGGGCAAACCGCGTGGAGGTTCTATCATGTCTTGCCCCATGGTGGCCCTTAAGAGAGCCGATGCTTCGTTCTCGGTGTCAATTAAATTGACTATTGGCTGGAATAGTCAATGGGTATGACGGTTAGGTTCTCATAGACCCTATACGGACTAGGTCGTGCTGGTGCATCTGGCACCTTTCGGATGCGGGTGGTATTCTGAGTCCATACCTCATCCGTCCAAATGATCTTCTTAATCTTCCCCTTCTTATCATCCTCTTCATCCCACTCGTCGAGGATGATGAAGTCGGGAATGGCGTTGTCTTCATCGATGAAGACGGGAATGGTGCTAGCAGATGTTGCTTCCATCGTGACTTAAAATTGAATGAGAAGCGCTACAATCTTCTGGCTTATATAGGGTTTTCAACAATGAATTGCTCAACAGCGAATCAGAATGCTTCAGGGATGGCAATCGACTGCATAACGTTCAAGTTGACTGATAGCAGACTCAACTTAATGATAGTATTCGCCAGTCTGAAGACTGCCCAGGGCAAACCGCGAGGAGGTTCTATAATGTCTTGCCCCATGGTGGCCCTTAAGAGAGCCGGTGGTTCGTTCTCGGGAGTAACGTCATCTTACAGCCTACCAATTCTGCTGAGAGAGTCTTTGACTCTCTCTTTGGCACGTGGCACGTGGCTAAAAAGTGGAATGTAGCGCCATTCCGTTGGATTGGCAACAGTTGCTGTCATCGGATTGCCAATCCGAGCAAGATTATTGTAAACTCTGTCTTGCTCCTCTAGCCTGACAAACTTCTCAAATAAATTTCGCGGCCTTAACTGCGGTCCGCGAGGAGAGCTGACTCGACTGTTCGGCGTCTGCATGATTGAAATGAAATGAAATGAGAGGTAGTGGTTTATATACCCCTCTAACGCGACGCAACGTTCAAGTTGACTGATAGCAGATTCAACTTTATGATAGTATTCGCCAGTCCGAAGACTGCCCAGGGAAAACCGCGTGGAGGTTCTATCATGTCTTGCCCCTAGGTGGCCCTTAAGAGAGCCGATGGTTCGTTCTCGGGAGTGAATTGATGGGGTGGTGAAGGCGGGGAAAAGATCTGCAATGAAAATGATATGTATTAGAATAGGATATACTATCTTATTTACTTTTCACTTACCAAGTTAGCCATCCTTAGGTGGTCTCGCGCGCTTCCTAACGGAGAATTTGTGCAAATGGCCGCGCATTCTCAGGGTGGCATGTAAGCATTTCTTAGTCGGATGGCCATTGTAGCATATGATGGACTCGTCCAGACTTCACAGTCCAAATGATTATCCCGAATAGGGATGTGAAACTCAAACAACCTATCCTCATTCACACGATTCCACTCATCCCTCATGCGCTCCAACTTCTCAAACGCCTGCCTCTCATCACCCCGCCGAGCCACATTCCTCTCCAACTCAACATTCCTCGCTCTCAACACACTCATCTCCTTCATCATCTCCTCAAACTTCGCTTCTGCATCTCTCATTCTTCTCTCCGAAGCACTCGCCCTCTTCTCACAGTCATCATTCTTCTCTTCCAACTCTCGCGTCTTATTCTTCAAATCAGTCACACTACGCCTCATTCCAATATTCTCATCCGCTATCTCCTTCGACTTCAGTTCCTTCTTTTTCAACGCATCTAACTCATTCACGACTTCATCCTTCACCTTCTTCAAACTCTCATACTTATTCACCAACAAATCATGCGCCATCTGCTGCGATACATGCTTCTTCTCTTCATCCTTCAACCACCTCGCCGACTGCACACGAATCCCACCACTCTTCACTTTTGGGGAAGATGAGCTCTGCGGGGGGTCGGTGATGACAATGTTTGACACCTCCGACGACGAAGAGCTCAACTTCCTCACACGCTTCATCACACGCTCCCTATCTAAATCCACATCATCCTCATCATCACTCTCAAGCACTCTCTTTCGCTCAATCTCAGCCTCCAACGAAGCAACTGCTCTCGTAAAAACGCGCCTCATCCTCATCACCCTTCAGCACTCTACACTTTACACACGCAACCCTATTCAGGATAATCATGTGGTCGGTGCCCGCCTTCTTCACATGCGCCTTGGCGTCCGCACTGCGATTGATTCGCCCACATGTGCACATTTTAATGTGAAATTTGCGATTCTTATCGTTTGCCATGCCTGAGATTTTATCGTTAACTGTAAGATAATGAAATTTGTATAAGTTTGGAATCATGTTGTACAGTCATATTCCTAAAGCATTACACTTAGTGAGGAATGATAGATTTGAGTGTAGTGAGTGGCACTCGATCCCGTCGACAGCCCGAAGGCCTTGTACTGATCACTAGGGAAGTGAGAGATCTTCCCCGATACCCGCTATTTACAGCTGAAGACATCATTGTCAGTGCCCCGAAGTGGTAACAGCAACGCCGAGTCAAAGGTAGTGATCAGTAGCTGGGATCTAACCCCTCAAAGCTGCCTTAGACTTAGTTAAATTTCAAATCTGATAGCAGATTTGAACTCAGCATACTTGAAAACCTTAGTCTACATGTTAAAACTTTGAAAAAACTGAAAATTAAGAATTTTTAAAAAATTCCGCATTTTGCTACTCATACTACTTTTAAAAAATTTTATCAGTAGTAAAGACACTATCAAACTCTATCACACAAACTTTGAAGTAAGAAGATAGCTTGCCTACTTCAAAAGATAGAGTCCTTTGAAACACCCGATATCGGGAGCTCAGAGCGACGACCGTCGCTTACCTCGTCTTTCGATGAAGTGATGAGACTTACGTTGTCGGGGGTCTATATATGCTCGGAAGAAACCTTAAAATGGCTCTATCTCCGAAAGTATTCATCGTAGCGACATGCGGTTTGTTGCAAACGATTCGTCTCATCATTCTCTATCATATGACACCTGAACCATTCTCATATGACTACGGGAAGTTGGTGAAAATTTTGAAAAATTTAAAACTTCCGAATTTCGACCTGGGACCTTTACCAAACATTTTTCATCAAATTTCACTGACCCTCCCTCCCTCCCCTCGATCGGAGAAATTTGATGAAAAAATGTTTTGGTGAAGGTCCCAGGTCGAAATGACACACTTTGGAAAATTTTCAAAATTTTGCCCATGCAAAGCCACTCTCACACTTAGGATTTTTTCAGGTGAGCTCCGACCTAAAATCTTGTAACAGCTCTAACTTTTGAACGGCTGGTCCGATTGACTCGCGACAAAAATGTCGTCGAGCAGTTTTTCTCCTCTTTCAAACGAGTAGCTGTAAGACAAAATCCGTCCACTAGAACCAAAGTTAGAAGATCGCTGTCGGGGGGGGTCGGTGAAATTTGATGAAAAATGTTTTGGTAAAGGTCCCAGGTCGAAATGACACACTTTGGAAAATTTTCAAAATTTTACCCATACAAAGCCACTCTGACACTTAGATTTTTTCAGGTGAGCTACGACAGTCCACCCTCCCAACCTGGCCGGCACACCACGCCAACCTGGCCGGCACACCACGCCAACCTGGAGAGCACATCACCTCGCGCTACGACGGCCGGCCAGGGGGGGGACGTCAGACTCGAAGCAACACGGCGGCACACCACGACCGACTCGACGGACAGGAGGGGGGGGACGTCAGCGACGGCGGCCATCTTGCGCTATCCAGAAGTGGAGTTTTACTTACTACTGCCACTGATCCTAAATAGGGCGAAATTAAGCTGATTATCATGGTAATTTCATGATCCGTATTATAATGAACTTCATGAAAAAGTCGCGATATCATTCGTGTTTTTTGGTTGAAATTTCAAGTTTTAAAATTCAATTTTCACCGGCATGAATTCAGAAGTAGAAGTAGAAGTAGATGATTTATATTGAGAATGAAAATCATTGACAAAACACTTGATGAATACACTTTGAAAACAATGTACGATTGATATATTGCATGTACGTACATGTGTATTATAGTACACTTGGGTACTTGGGTGTACTTCAATAAAATATCAAAAAAAGAAATAAGAAAGCAAATTTCTACTGAACAAGAATGCCTTCAAATAATGCACATGTATAAGGTACAAACGAATTAAAACGTCTAGATGTTGCACTGTAGGGCTGAAGATAACGACCGGATCGACATGAGATGTCTGGCATAATGCCGTGGAAAATATGATTCTCGTTCTTAGAAGAGAGATGGAAGAGTTTGACAGCAGCTTCTTCACGTCGACGCCTGAGTGGTGGAAACTTGCCGCAAAGGCAATCTGTAGCTCGAAAGTCTTTCGGCAGCGAACATACCATTCTATAGATTCGGTTTTAAAAACGATTCAAACGAGATTCGAGATGGGCAGGGAATTGAATAAAGACACTCGATGCATATTCGAACAAACTTCGGATGAGAGAATGGCAGATAGCTGCGAGGGAAGAAGGTGGTACCAGAGGCTTCAGAATTCTCAACCCATACACACGCTGACTTGCGGTCCTAATCTGCTTGGTAATATGGCTGTCCCATCTCAATTGGCTGTTGAGTATAACTCCCAAGATACGCAGTTCATCGACATCCTTTACATCATTCAATAGTGTAGGCAAACAACTAGGCACTTTACGAATGAAGAGGGACTTGCATTTGTCATAGTTCAGAGAGAGTCCGTTTGCCAGTGACCAGCTGCTTATGTTCGCATGTTCTTCAGATACATTGGAACAAACTTGAGTTTTAAAAATCGGGATGCATAAAGTCACGTCATCAATATACTTGATCATCCGGGTTGAGTGATGAACAGGTGTTAGAGATGCTGCGACCACACAATACAAGTAAGAGCCAATAAGAGATCCTTGAGGTACACCTGACAGAATATTCGTGGTTGTGCTGATGTTATCTCCAATCCGTACGGCTTGTTTACGATCTTCCAAGTAGCTGTAATTAAGATGTAGAAACCTCGAGGAACGTTGGTCTCTGACAATTTCTGGATAATGATGTCATGTCTCAATTTGTCAAACGCTTTTTTGAAATCATATGAAATAATATGCAAACCACCAATATCATCTTGGTCTAGAAGTAGCGTTGCATCATCCATGAGTTTGATTAGTGCGGCAGTAGTTGATGAGCCTGGTCTTCCACCAAATTGATTATTGCCAAAAGAATTGATGAGATTACTCTTTACTGTTCCACTCAGGACAAAATACTCAAGCAGCTTAGCTGGAAGCGGCAAGAGTGATATCGGCCGAATATTGCTCATATCGAATTTCCCTGATTTTGGTATTGGGGCAATGTGGCTAAATTTCCATCTTGTTGGAAAAATACGTTCACGTACGTAGATGTTGAATATGTGACACAGAGGCCCTGAGATGAATGGTGCAGCAGTTTTGCAAACCGCTGTAGGGATGCCATCACTGCCTGCAGCCTTATTGGTTGGAATCTTCATGAGTCGCTTCTCAACGTCGTATGGGGATATATCCATTGACCACAAGTCATCGTCCTCATCTATTACAGGAACACTACTGGGAACGAAGAATTCATATAATATCTTATTGATTAGGGCCTCCAAGTTGAGTGCATAGACGTAACAAAGGGTCAACGGATTTAGTGCCACGGATACTGCCAACAACCTGCTACATTTTCTTCGAGTTTTCCTCTGCATTATGGCTCTATTTCAACTTTGCGACTTTAATCTCTTCTTGAAGTTTAAGCTTCCAATAGTTGTATGATGCGAAGTTTCGTACTCGATATGCGTTCCAACGACGTTGAATATACAGCTTCAACAAAAAGGGTGATCCATGGTTTATCCCTTTCAGTGAAGTATACGATGTAAGTAGTAAGCAAGTGACAAACACCAGATAGCGCAAGATGGCCGCCACCGCTGACGTCCCCCCCTCTGGAACGACAGAGGTTGTAGTCTGTCGTGGTGTGCCGGCCAGGTTGGTCCACGTTCACAAACTGTTCGCTGACTCCCCCCCTCTGGAACGACAGAGTGTCGTGGTGGACTTGGGCGACCGCCAGGATTAGTCTTGAGGCTATAGTGTGTGATGTTTTTCGTGCAATCTGCTGAATGTTGGGTTGTAAAATGGGCTGTTTCGAGTGGAAGGAGTGGTCGGATGAGAAAACGGAGGCCGGATTCGGATTCAGCGTGAAATTCTGCATCGGTATGGTGAATTTGAACGCCATCGGAGAGAAAAAATTTTCGCTGACGTCCCCCCCCCTCTGGACAGCTCGCTTCGATTTTGGCTTCCAGTGGACGGATTTAGTCGTGCCATAGCTGGTTTGAAAGCTAAGAGTGAGACAAATTCACTGAAAGAATCGGCTTGTTCATATCTGTCTTCGTTTAGATGTGAGACGCCATTTAAGATTTTGGGACATTGGCGAAAAACGACAGAGTTAGAATTTGGGACGTTTTGGGCTGTAGTTTCAAAACGAAGCATCGGATTGGAAAACGGATTTCAGATTTGGAATCAGCGTGAAATTCTCTATCTGTATGGTGAGTTTCAAGGCAATCGGCGAGAAAAAATTTTCAACATTTTTCGAAAAAACGACAGAGTTAGAATTTGGGACGTTTTGGTGTGTAGCGCCCAAACGAAGCATCGGATGAGAAAACGGAGGCCAGATTCGGATTCAGCGTGAAATTCTGCATCGGTATGGTGAATTTGAACGCCATCGGAGAGAAAAAATTTTCGCTGACGTCCCCCCCCCTCTGGACAGCTCGCTTCGATTTTGGCTTCCAGTGGACGGATTTAGTCGTGCCATAGCTCGTTTGAAAGCTAAGAGTGAGACAAATTCACTGAAAGAATCGGCTTGTTCATATCTGTCTTCGTTTAGATGTGAGACGCCATTTAAGATTTTGGGACATTGGCGAAAAACGACAGAGTTAGAATTTGGGACGTTTTGGGCTGTAGTTTCAAAACGAAGCATCGGATTGGAAAACGGATTTCAGATTTGGAATCAGCGTGAAATTCTCTATCTGTATGGTGAGTTTCAAGGCAATCGGCGAGAAAAAATTTTCAACATTTTTCGAAAAAACGACAGAGTTAGAATTTGGGACGTTTTGGTGTGTAGCGCCCAAACGAAGCATCGGATGAGAAAACGGAGGCCAGATTCGGATTCAGCGTGAAATTCTGCATCGGTATGGTGAATTTGAACGCCATCGGAGAGAAAAAATTTTCGCTGACGTCCCCCCCCCTCTGGACAGCTCGCTTCGATTTTGGCTTCCAGTGGACGGATTTAGTCGTGCCATAGCTCGTTTGAAAGCTAAGAGTGAGACAAATTCACTGAAAGAATCGGCTTGTTCATATCTGTCTTCGTTTAGATGTGAGACGCCATTTAAGATTTTGGGACATTGGCGAAAAACGACAGAGTTAGAATTTGGGACGTTTTGGGCTGTAGTTTCAAAACGAAGCATCGGATTGGAAAACGGATTTCAGATTTGGAATCAGCGTGAAATTCTCTATCTGTATGGTGAGTTTCAAGGCAATCGGCGAGAAAAAATTTTCAACATTTTTCGAAAAAACGACAGAGTTAGAATTTGGGACGTTTTGGTGTGTAGCGCCCAAACGAAGCATCGGATGAGAAAACGGAGGCCAGATTCGGATTCAGCGTGAAATTCTGCATCGGTATGGTGAATTTGAACGCCATCGGAGAGAAAAAATTTTCGCTGACGTCCCCCCCCCTCTGGACAGCTCGCTTCGATTTTGGCTTCCAGTGGACGGATTTAGTCGTGCCATAGCTCGTTTGAAAGCTAAGAGTGAGACAAATTCACTGAAAGAATCGGCTTGTTTTATTATCTGTCTTCGTTTAGATGTGAGACGCCATTTAAGATTTTGGGACATTGGCGAAAAACGACAGAGTTAGAATTTGGGACGTTTTGGGCTGTAGTTTCAAAACGAAGCATCGGATTGGAAAACGGATTTCAGATTTGGAATCAGCGTGAAATTCTCTATCTGTATGGTGAGTTTCAAGGCAATCGGCGAGAAAAAATTTTCAACATTTTTCGAAAAAACGACAGAGTTAGAATTTGGGACGTTTTGGTGTGTAGCGCCCAAACGAAGCATCGGATGAGAAAACGGAGGCCAGATTCGGATTCAGCGTGAAATTCTGCATCGGTATGGTGAATTTGAACGCCATCGGAGAGAAAAAATTTTCGCTGACGTCCCCCCCCTCTGGACAGCTCGCTTCGATTTTGGCTTCCAGTGGACGGATTTAGTCGTGCCATAGCTCGTTTGAAAGCTAAGAGTGAGACAAATTCACTGAAAGAATCGGCTTGTTCATATCTGTCTTCGTTTAGATGTGAGACGCCATTTAAGATTTTGGGACATTGGCGAAAAACGACAGAGTTAGAATTTGGGACGTTTTGGGCTGTAGTTTCAAAACGAAGCATCGGATTGGAAAACGGATTTCAGATTTGGAATCAGCGTGAAATTCTCTATCTGTATGGTGAGTTTCAAGGCAATCGGCGAGAAAAAAATTTCAACATTTTTCGAAAAAACGACAGAGTTAGAATTTGGGACGTTTTGGTGTGTAGCGCCCAAACGAAGCATCGGATGAGAAAACGGAGGCCAGATTCGGATTCAGCGTGAAATTCTGCATCGGTATGGTGAATTTGAACGCCATCGGAGAGAAAAAATTTTCGCTGACGTCCCCCCCCTCTGGACAGCTCGCTTCGATTTTGGCTTCCAGTGGACGGATTTAGTCGTGCCATAGCTCGTTTGAAAGCTAAGAGTGAGACAAATTCACTGAAAGAATCGGCTTGTTCATATCTGTCTTCGTTTAGATGTGAGACGCCATTTAAGATTTTGGGACATTGGCGAAAAACGACAGAGTTAGAATTTGGGACGTTTTGGGCTGTAGTTTCAAAACGAAGCATCGGATTGGAAAACGGATTTCAGATTTGGAATCAGCGTGAAATTCTCTATCTGTATGGTGAGTTTCAAGGCAATCGGCGAGAAAAAATTTTCAACATTTTTCGAAAAAACGACAGAGTTAGAATTTGGGACGTTTTGGTGTGTAGCGCCCAAACGAAGCATCGGATGAGAAAACGGAGGCCAGATTCGGATTCAGCGTGAAATTCTGCATCGGTATGGTGAATTTGAACGCCATCGGAGAGAAAAAATTTTCGCTGACGTCCCCCCCCCTCTGGACAGCTCGCTTCGATTTTGGCTTCCAGTGGACGGATTTAGTCGTGCCATAGCTCGTTTGAAAGCTAAGAGTGAGACAAATTCACTGAAAGAATCGGCTTGTTCATATCTGTCTTCGTTTAGATGTGAGACGCCATTTAAGATTTTGGGACATTGGCGAAAAACGACAGAGTTAGAATTTGGGACGTTTTGGGCTGTAGTTTCAAAACGAAGCATCGGATTGGAAAACGGATTTCAGATTTGGAATCAGCGTGAAATTCTCTATCTGTATGGTGAGTTTCAAGGCAATCGGCGAGAAAAAAATTTCAACATTTTTCGAAAAAACGACAGAGTTAGAATTTGGGACGTTTTGGTGTGTAGCGCCCAAACGAAGCATCGGATGAGAAAACGGAGGCCAGATTCGGATTCAGCGTGAAATTCTGCATCGGTATGGTGAATTTGAACGCCATCGGAGAGAAAAAATTTTCGCTGACGTCCCCCCCCTCTGGACAGCTCGCTTCGATTTTGGCTTCCAGTGGACGGATTTAGTCGTGCCATAGCTCGTTTGAAAGCTAAGAGTGAGACAAATTCACTGAAAGAATCGGCTTGTTCATATCTGTCTTCGTTTAGATGTGAGACGCCATTTAAGATTTTGGGACATTGGCGAAAAACGACAGAGTTAGAATTTGGGACGTTTTGGGCTGTAGTTTCAAAACGAAGCATCGGATTGGAAAACGGATTTCAGATTTGGAATCAGCGTGAAATTCTCTATCTGTATGGTGAGTTTCAAGGCAATCGGCGAGAAAAAATTTTCAACATTTTTCGAAAAAACGACAGAGTTAGAATTTGGGACGTTTTGGTGTGTAGCGCCCAAACGAAGCATCGGATGAGAAAACGGAGGCCAGATTCGGATTCAGCGTGAAATTCTGCATCGGTATGGTGAATTTGAACGCCATCGGAGAGAAAAAATTTTCGCTGACGTCCCCCCCCTCTGGACAGCTCGCTTCGATTTTGGCTTCCAGTGGACGGATTTAGTCGTGCCATAGCTCGTTTGAAAGCTAAGAGTGAGACAAATTCACTGAAAGAATCGGCTTGTTCATATCTGTCTTCGTTTAGATGTGAGACGCCATTTAAGATTTTGGGACATTGGCGAAAAACGACAGAGTTAGAATTTGGGACGTTTTGGGCTGTAGTTTCAAAACGAAGCATCGGATTGGAAAACGGATTTCAGATTTGGAATCAGCGTGAAATTCTCTATCTGTATGGTGAGTTTCAAGGCAATCGGCGAGAAAAAAATTTCAACATTTTTCGAAAAAACGACAGAGTTAGAATTTGGGACGTTTTGGTGTGTAGCGCCCAAACGAAGCATCGGATGAGAAAACGGAGGCCAGATTCGGATTCAGCGTGAAATTCTGCATCGGTATGGTGAATTTGAACGCCATCGGAGAGAAAAAATTTTCGCTGACGTCCCCCCCCTCTGGACAGCTCGCTTCGATTTTGGCTTCCAGTGGACGGATTTAGTCGTGCCATAGCTCGTTTGAAAGCTAAGAGTGAGACAAATTCACTGAAAGAATCGGCTTGTTCATATCTGTCTTCGTTTAGATGTGAGACGCCATTTAAGATTTTGGGACATTGGCGAAAAACGACAGAGTTAGAATTTGGGACGTTTTGGGCTGTAGTTTCAAAACGAAGCATCGGATTGGAAAACGGATTTCAGATTTGGAATCAGCGTGAAATTCTCTATCTGTATGGTGAGTTTCAAGGCAATCGGCGAGAAAAAATTTTCAACATTTTTCGAAAAAACGACAGAGTTAGAATTTGGGACGTTTTGGTGTGTAGCGCCCAAACGAAGCATCGGATGAGAAAACGGAGGCCAGATTCGGATTCAGCGTGAAATTCTGCATCGGTATGGTGAATTTGAACGCCATCGGAGAGAAAAAATTTTCGCTGACGTCCCCCCCTCTGGACAGCTCGCTTCGATTTTGGCTTCCAGTGGACGGATTTAGTCGTGCCATAGCTCGTTTGAAAGCTAAGAGTGAGACAAATTCACTGAAAGAATCGGCTTGTTCATATCTGTCTTCGTTTAGATGTGAGACGCCATTTAAGATTTTGGGACATTGGCGAAAAACGACAGAGTTAGAATTTGGGACGTTTTGGGCTGTAGTTTCAAAACGAAGCATCGGATTGGAAAACGGATTTCAGATTTGGAATCAGCGTGAAATTCTCTATCTGTATGGTGAGTTTCAAGGCAATCGGCGAGAAAAAATTTTCAACATTTTTCGAAAAAACGACAGAGTTAGAATTTGGGACGTTTTGGTGTGTAGCGCCCAAACGAAGCATCGGATGAGAAAACGGAGGCCAGATTCGGATTCAGCGTGAAATTCTGCATCGGTATGGTGAATTTGAACGCCATCGGAGAGAAAAAATTTTCGCTGACGTCCCCCCCCTCTGGACAGCTCGCTTCGATTTTGGCTTCCAGTGGACGGATTTAGTCGTGCCATAGCTCGTTTGAAAGCTAAGAGTGAGACAAATTCACTGAAAGAATCGGCTTGTTCATATCTGTCTTCGTTTAGATGTGAGACGCCATTTAAGATTTTGGGACATTGGCGAAAAACGACAGAGTTAGAATTTGGGACGTTTTGGGCTGTAGTTTCAAAACGAAGCATCGGATTGGAAAACGGATTTCAGATTTGGAATCAGCGTGAAATTCTCTATCTGTATGGTGAGTTTCAAGGCAATCGGCGAGAAAAAATTTTCAACATTTTTCGAAAAAACGACAGAGTTAGAATTTGGGACGTTTTGGTGTGTAGCGCCCAAACGAAGCATCGGATGAGAAAACGGAGGCCAGATTCGGATTCAGCGTGAAATTCTGCATCGGTATGGTGAATTTGAACGCCATCGGAGAGAAAAAATTTTCGCTGACGTCCCCCCCCCTCTGGACAGCTCGCTTCGATTTTGGCTTCCAGTGGACGGATTTAGTCGTGCCATAGCTCGTTTGAAAGCTAAGAGTGAGACAAATTCACTGAAAGAATCGGCTTGTTCATATCTGTCTTCGTTTAGATGTGAGACGCCATTTAAGATTTTGGGACATTGGCGAAAAACGACAGAGTTAGAATTTGGGACGTTTTGGGCTGTAGTTTCAAAACGAAGCATCGGATTGGAAAACGGATTTCAGATTTGGAATCAGCGTGAAATTCTCTATCTGTATGGTGAGTTTCAAGGCAATCGGCGAGAAAAAATTTTCAACATTTTTCGAAAAAACGACAGAGTTAGAATTTGGGACGTTTTGGTGTGTAGCGCCCAAACGAAGCATCGGATGAGAAAACGGAGGCCAGATTCGGATTCAGCGTGAAATTCTGCATCGGTATGGTGAATTTGAACGCCATCGGAGAGAAAAAATTTTCGCTGACGTCCCCCCCCCTCTGGACAGCTCGCTTCGATTTTGGCTTCCAGTGGACGGATTTAGTCGTGCCATAGCTCGTTTGAAAGCTAAGAGTGAGACAAATTCACTGAAAGAATCGGCTTGTTCATATCTGTCTTCGTTTAGATGTGAGACGCCATTTAAGATTTTGGGACATTGGCGAAAAACGACAGAGTTAGAATTTGGGACGTTTTGGGCTGTAGTTTCAAAACGAAGCATCGGATTGGAAAACGGATTTCAGATTTGGAATCAGCGTGAAATTCTCTATCTGTATGGTGAGTTTCAAGGCAATCGGCGAGAAAAAATTTTCAACATTTTTCGAAAAAACGACAGAGTTAGAATTTGGGACGTTTTGGTGTGTAGCGCCCAAACGAAGCATCGGATGAGAAAACGGAGGCCGGATTCGGATTCAGCGTGAAATTCTGCATCGGTATGGTGAATTTGAACGCCATCGGAGAGAAAAAATTTTCGCTGACGTCCCCCCCCCTCTGGACAGCTCGCTTCGATTTTGGCTTCCAGTGGACGGATTTAGTCGTGCCATAGCTCGTTTGAAAGCTAAGAGTGAGACAAATTCACTGAAAGAATCGGCTTGTTCATATCTGTCTTCGTTTAGATGTGAGACGCCATTTAAGATTTTGGGACATTGGCGAAAAACGACAGAGTTAGAATTTGGGACGTTTTGGGCTGTAGTTTCAAAACGAAGCATCGGATTGGAAAACGGATTTCAGATTTGGAATCAGCGTGAAATTCTCTATCTGTATGGTGAGTTTCAAGGCAATCGGCGAGAAAAAAATTTCAACATTTTTCGAAAAAACGACAGAGTTAGAATTTGGGACGTTTTGGTGTGTAGCGCCCAAACGAAGCATCGGATGAGAAAACGGAGGCCAGATTCGGATTCAGCGTGAAATTCTGCATCGGTATGGTGAATTTGAACGCCATCGGAGAGAAAAAATTTTCGCTGACGTCCCCCCCCTCTGGACAGCTCGCTTCGATTTTGGCTTCCAGTGGACGGATTTAGTCGTGCCATAGCTCGTTTGAAAGCTAAGAGTGAGACAAATTCACTGAAAGAATCGGCTTGTTCATATCTGTCTTCGTTTAGATGTGAGACGCCATTTAAGATTTTGGGACATTGGCGAAAAACGACTGAGTTAGAATTTGGGACGTTTTGGGCTGTAGCTTCAAAACGAAGCATCGGATTGGAAAACGGATTTCAGATTTGGAATCTTCTTGATGTTATTGTCCAATGAGGATCATCATCCAATGAGAATCAAGCATTTCTATAGAAATAGCGAGCCTTCCACAGTGAGAATCATTCCATCATTAAATCACACGAGTGACGGACGCATATTTTCTCTCTCTATTCTATTCTATTATCCAACTAAAATGGTAAGTCGCTACTTTCCTCCCTCTCCTCCCTTGAACGTAAACTTAATACAATCTTTTTCATTTTCAGGCATCTACTCCATCTGCTACACTAGTAGGACAAAATGGTGGTCAAACGTTACAAGGTTCGCTACGATCAGATCATCTACAACTGAGGCCAGTGGAAGAAACAACCAAGGTACATAATCCTACACCGCTACAGCGTAAATTTAAACAAGTCTTGCGTTATGACGATCATAGCGTAGTACTCCAAACGGGAATGCTCCCTTCCACGGATGTCAACATAATGCGCAATCAGTATGGGGACTACATACTGATCCCCGTGAGTCCGTACATTCGCCACCAACTTGATATTATTGAGGAGTACGTGACATTAAATATGGACATTCCTACTCCTCTTGCTCAAGAGTGGAAGGCTAGAGATGACAAGGATACTCCCTATAGAAAGATTTGGGATGGTAATCACATTTGCCTACCGGTATCACATTGGTGTACTTACTATAAGAAGGATGGAGATCATTCAATACCCATCAGATGTGATGAGCTCGGAGAAGGTACTTGGGATATCCTTTTCAAAGTGAATGGGCTATATTATGGTCGACACAAGGATAATAAAATAGCCTCTCTCTCCATGCATATGGAATCCATCCTATATATTCCAAAACCAACCAACGTGGATGACATAATTGATCAAATCCTTAACAGCAGTGGTACGAAGCGCAAGTCGGAGAAGAATGCTGCATCAAAACGCAAATCAAAGAAGGAGAATTACTAGTCCTTTCCTAACTCTACCCTATGACAATTCGCTTATGTGCTTTGAGTGTCGTAGACGTGGTCTTATTAGATACATTTTACTTCTTCGTTGCCATCATATCATTTGTGTATTTTGTCGTGAAAAGCATCGATGTAATTCTTCATTTTGTAATATGTTATAGAACGTTTCCTTAGATGTGTAATTTTCGTTTTAGGCTTCTATCATCATTTTTATGGATTGTGAGGGTGAACCTGTACAGGAGCTCAGTGCTATTGCTATGAACAATTGGACATATCAGATTGTTAGTGTCTATCATCAACATGCCAACTGCGATCCCAATGTTGATCAATGGGCGAGAAAACACATTCATGGACTTAATCTGAAATATTTGCAAGACTATGGCTTTTCTTGTGAGAGTGCTCTTCTTATTGACTTTAAACGATGGTTAGCTGCTTTCAATGTTATACGCATCTTTTGTAATAATCCTGGTAAGGAGAGGAAAGTATTTTCCAATCTAATCATTGATGATATTTTGCTCCCGCCTTGGGATAGTAGAGTGAATCAACATTATCATGAAGTCACGAAACGTTTTAAGGATTTGTGTGTTCCTATTTTGTCTATTCGTTGTAGTAGCTACGTTCATAACCAATGCTTCTTTCCTCCTTACCTCAACACTGCCAAAGTCCTGTATGGTTATCATTGCTCGCTGTATGATAGTTACCAGCTGTATCTATTTTATCTCTTTCAAACCATTGATTTATAATGCATGCTTGTTACCGTTATTCAATAAATGTTACTACGAGAAGAGTTGTTGTTTTCATGCAATGGATGGGTTAGATAAAGGGCGATCATGTCTTTCTCAAACGACTGCGGAACATTACATTTTCATAGGCAAAGTTTAAAAGGAGCTGTTCAAGATTATGTGATAAACTTTCATAAAGATGAGAGCGACATCGAAGCAGTGGTCGATGATGCTAGCACTCTATTTCTAGAGTTAATGAATACATTCTCTGATAGCATTATCATGGCGCGATTAGTTGCGAAAATTAAGTTTAGTCATTTTGGAAAGGAAGAGGTGGAAAGTCGCTCTTTCCATTTTGCTTCTTATTCAATGGAAGTGGTAGATCACCCCCAAGAATTTTTTAAAAGACATATGATAAAAATTGCTGAGCGTCTTAACGCATTTAACCATCATGGTATCAGTCTAGTGATTGAAGCGATTTCAGATATTCACATTCAAATTTCCATAAAGAAAAATTGAAAATGCAGTGGTACTTGATTGTAGCACAACTGGTTTTCGAGCTATGTCTGCTCACTCTCGAAGTATATTCCTTCTGTACATGTGTCTATTATTTAGAAAAGGCTAGCAAATTCATATCTTCAAAAAGACTTGCTATAGACATCAGTAACGGTGAGACTATGTGTTGTGATGTATGTAAGCGAAAGGATTGAAATGAAAAGCGCATCTTCAAGAGATGTAAGCATGCTTTTTGTCAACGCTGTTTCATACGTAATTGCATTCAACTTTGCAAATGTAACCACTGTGATATTGCTCATTTCGAGTGTCACTTATGCCGCAATAGTTAGTACCTATGCAAATGTGGTAAAGATAGGTTTTAGCAAAGACTAACACGGAAAATGGCGAAACGTAAAAGTCAAAAGTCTTCAAAGTTTTCTTCAGCCATTCAAGCTCTCCGACGAATGAAAGCAAATCAGCGATACAATGCTATACGACATGCTAACGATAAATTCATTTGTGAAATTATTTCTCATGTGAGGAAGTTGAGGACGAAGAAATTAGCGCCAAAACAACGAAAGTTACTTAAGCGATATGCTACGAAATTGCGTTTCATCTCCAATCCTAAAGTCACCCTTCAAAGAAAGAGGAAAACTTTTACAAAACTTTAACACAAAAGGGCGGTTTCCTTTCAGCAATACTTCCAATGATAGCTCCTGTCGTGGATAACCTATTGGGTAATATCTTTGGCTCTAAGCGTTAATTATGCAAATGTTGAATCTCAAAGTATTAAAATGGATTTCAGACTTCAATGTGATAAAGTTCTGACTGTATCAGGTCCATCTCATGCAGGTAAAACTGTTTTCACGCTGAATTTATTGGATAAAAGAAGGGAGTTGTTTAAGGAACCTATCAATCGAGTGATTTGGTGTTATGGTATTTATCAACCGTCGTTGTTTCAGGAATTGCAAAGTCGCAACTTTATTCGTCATGAAGGAATTATTGCAGTGGATAAACTTCAGTCTAATGATGTTGTTGTATTGGATGATTTATTAAAAGAAAGTAAGAATTCAAAAGATGTTACAGATATGCTCACTCGCGCAGCACATCATAAAAGGTGCTTTATCATCTGTATCACACAAAATTTGTTTCCTGATGGAAAAGAAGCTCGTACACGAAACCTGAATACACACTATTATGCTATTTTCAAGAATCCGCGAGATAAAAGTCAATTTGAAATTTTAGCGCGACAAGTTGCACCCAGAGGATCAAAAGCCTTAATTGAAATTTTTCAAGCAGCTACTGAAAAACCATACGGTTACTTATTCATTGACTTTACGCAAGAGTGTCCGGAAGAATTTAGATTTCGAAGTGATATTTTGAAAACTCCCATGATTATCTACAAACTATGAGTTCTTATTCTCGCATGATTGTTATTCCTCAGGATGAATATGTACAATTGACTGCCATGCAGCAAGTAAAGCAACCTCTTGCAAATCAAATGTATAGGAAAGAAATAGATTATCAGCAAAATGTTCACATCAAAGATCCACATCGTGCTGTATTATTACAATCGGAAACTGTTGAGCAACTAAAAAATTTGAAGAATAAGATGAGTGACTCTGTATCGACTGCTACACCTTTAGCATCTCGCGCACATGCCATATCTCTTTTCAACAGTATTGAACCCCATCTCAATGTAAATGATAGAGGAGAAATCATTACATGAAAATAAAGTGATTGATGCTTCACGTTATGAAGACTTGATTCAGTATGCGACACGTAGAAAGCGCCGTCAGGGCTATGTTCCACCTGGTTGGTCATACTTTCTTAAACTATTGAAAAAGCATAATGTACCAAAATTTGCTTTGAATAATGAGACATTGAAAGAACTTGATTCAACAGTGGCTACTGCTCCAATGCTTCAGACGATGAAAATGCCAACAAATTGGTTTAAGACGTCACCTGCTACATCCCCTCCCACACTCACTAAGCAAACAAGAGGAAGAACTCGACGTAGATCTACATCGCCACTAAAACTAGTAAAAGGAAAACGTAAAACAGCTCCTCCCAGGAAATACATGTTCTCAGACTATTAATATGAAGCAGATGTGTTGCTTGCCATGTAATGAGCCGCCAGAGGTGAATGTCGTTGTCACTTGCACTTGCTGCGCCAGCTCTCACAATGAAACCCCTAAGCAATGTGAACACGATCGCAAAACCGCTAAAGCTAAATGCTGCAGTTGTTGTAAATGTAGAAAGGCAAGAAAACAAAAAGATGAGAAGGAGGAAAAAGAGTCAGTCGTCATCGACTGAACGTTTGAAGTCAATCTATTATGATGTAAAACATCCGGCAGGATTTGCATCTATCAAGAAATTATCAAAAGCGAGTGGTCTTCCACAATCACAAGTGAAACGATGGTTAAAGGGTCAGGCTACCTATACACTCCACAAACAAGCGAAAAAGAAGTACCGCACCCGCCATTATATTGTTCATGACATCGATGAACAGTGGCAAGCAGATTTGTGCGATGTCGCCTCCATTTCAAAACATAACTCGGGCAATAATTTTATTTTAACCGTCATTGATATTTTCTCGCGTTATGCGTGGGCTCAACCTTTAAAAACTAAAGAAGGGAAAGGAGTAGCAAAAGCATTCCAAACAATTTTTCGAGAAGGTCGGATTCCAAAAAGAATTCCGAGTGATCAAGGAAAAGAGTTTGAAAATCAGCATGTGAGAAGATTATTTGAGAGGCATGACATTGAGTTGTTTAGTGTAAAGAGTGCTTATAAAGTTGCACTCGTTGAACGTTTTAATCGCACATTAAAAAATCGCTTGTGGCGACATTTTACTGCCAACTTGACACAAAATTGGACAAAGGTTCTACAAGATACACTCCATGCCTACAATCACTCTATCCATCGTTCTATTGGACTCAGACCAGTAGATGTAAATGCTGACAATGTAGATAAAGTGCGCGAATCATTCCAACGTAAACGCACTCATGTGAAAAGTGATGTGAAAATTGGCGATAAAGTTCGTATCTCAAAAGTGAAAAGTGTTTTTGCTAAAGGGTACCTTCCGAATTGGACAGAGGAGGTATTTACAGTATCAAGGATTAATCAAATAGACTCTCCGACCACCTACAAGTTGAAAGATTACGATAATGAAGAAATTGAGGGTAGCTTTTACCGCGATGAGATTGAGGTAGTCACTGAAAGTGAAACATATTTGGTAGAGAAAATCATTCGATGTAAAAAACGGCAAGGTGAAGAATGGTGTCTTGTTAAATGGACTGGTTATCCTTCAAGTATGAACTCTTGCATGCGTCGTGCCGACATCTTTCATCTAAGTGATCGACAGTGATTCATGCAAAGTTGTAACTAACAATGTTTAGGGTTTGAGCTATGAATCCAACTGCCTCATTTTATTCACGACCCTCCTATGTAAGTGGTGGAGGACAAATTTACATCGGCGCTCGCCGCCAACGTGGAGGTAGCATGCTTGGTGCACTGAAATCTGTTGTAGCACCTCTCATATCCAATGTCGGTAGATCTTTAAAACGAAATGTTTTAAGTAATGCCGTTGGCTTTGCTGGTGATGTTGCTAGTGATCTTTCCAGAGGTAGAAGTTTTAAGAGCAGTTTGTTGAATCGTGGGAAGGAACGCGGTTTAAAAACATTGAAGCAGACCTTTGCTGGTGTTACTCAAGGAAAGAAATCACCTAAACGAATGAATAAAGGAAGGAGGAAACATCGCGGAGCTGGTAAGGTGCGATCTTCAGTCAAAAGGCATTCACGCAAACGTCGCAGAGGCTCTAATCATTCATCAGGCGCTAAACGACGACGCTGCTATAACTTCTAATCATGGAGTGTAAAACTTCTGGTTTTTGTTTGTTTGATCAACAAGCCATACAGACAGATATTCTTAGTTCAAGTATTGTAGATTATCATCCTCGAACAGCTGAGAATGCTGGCCCCATTGAATTTGTTATTCCTGGTGGTAGTGATGACTACATAGATTTGAGTTATGCGATGGTTGATTTGAGGTTTAGAATTCAGCAAGCAGATGGAACTGCTATTGACGATACACATAAAGTTGGACTGAACAATTTACCATTGACTACATTACTTCGCGATGTTTCTCTAACGATTGGAGAGCAGCAGGTGGAAGGTGGTCAAAGCGATTATCCCTATAAATCATATTTCAATCATGTATCACAGTTTCATCCAGCAGCACAAAAAAGTCATATGGAAGCCATGGGATGGTACAGAGATGAAGCAGGAAAATTTGATGTTGAAACAAACAGTGGCTTTGTAAAGCGATCTGCTATGATTAAAGATAGTAAAGTATGTCAGCTATATGGTCCGCTGAATTTAGACTTCTTTAGACAGTCAAAGTTTTTACTCTGTAATACCAGCATGCGACTCAAGCTGACATTGAATAAGCCTGAATTTGCGCTGAATGCATTTGCTAAAGTTGACAATTTTAGAATTCATGTGGAAGATATTGCACTTTACATTCGTCGAGTAGTACCGAATCCAAGTGTCATTAGAGGGCATGCTGAAGGCCTTAACCGCCAAAATGCCATTTACCCCGTTCAGCATACAAAGCTTCTCACCTTTACAATTCCGAAAGATCAAAAGAGTTTCATGAAAGATGGCCTCTTTCCATCGGAAGCACCGAAGCTCCTCATGGTGGCAATGGTTGAAAATGATGCATTTAATGGTAATATAAAGAAGAATCCTTTCAATTTTAAACACAATCAGTTAAGTGAAGTTGCTTTACGTGTAAATGGTGTGAGTCATCCTGGTCCACCCTACAAACCAGATTTTGCTTCGGATCAATTTATGCGCAGTTATGTTGATTTTATGGATGTCTTTGGCTTTTACAATACGGATGACACCAACGGACTGACTATGAAAGAGTTTAAGAGTGGATATACTATTTATGCATTTGATTTGACTGCTGACAGCAATATTAGTGCACCCTATCGTCAAGCGAACGTGCCTCATAATATTCGTTTGGATTTGACGTTCAAAAGAACATTACCTGAGACGATCAATGTATTAATTTATGCAGTCTTCGATTCAAATATTGAAATTACAAAGTATCGTGACGTGATTCTTCAGTATAATCGTTAATGAGTTGGTTGACTGCTGACGATATTAAGACTAAAGTGCAGCGTAATGCAGACGAAGCGACGTTGAAATCTTTCGATAATGTCTATTCACTCGATACCTTACCACCTGCAGTAAATCACTATCCCATCTTTATTGTGCTAAACACTCATTCGCAGAATTTAGGCGGTGAGCATTGGAAAGCGATCTTTATTGGAGAAATTCGACGTGGTGAACTATTTGACTCTCTTGCTCAACCTCCAAATATACCAACACAGCAGTGGTTGAGAAAACATACGCGTCAATATCAGCGAAATGAACGCATACTACAACATCCACTTTCATCAACGTGTGGTGCTTTTGTACTGTACTTCATCTTAAAACGTTTACATGTATCTCGATTTGCATCTATTATTCAAAACTTTTCATGTAATCCATCCTCTAATGAAAAAATGATTTGTAAGTTCTATCATGATTTGAAATAAAAACATCATGTTGGAAAAATTGTTTTTTATTTTACAATCCGCTGGGTACGTACATACTCAATGAGATAGTCTAGGATCACATTTGCTTGTACATGAGATTTTAGTCCAGTAATGATCACTTTACTATTATGAAAGATTGCCACATGCACAGGTAACCAACAACTAATGAGAGCTGCAGGAAAAAGTTCGGGTTCATAACACAAATTGTAACTGCTGGTACGAATCTTCAAAAATGATACACTGTCACTCAATTGAGTAGAGATCACCATATTGTCCACAGTCAGATTCGACATCACACACCTCTCCCTCTTCCATATCCGACGTAGTAGTCTTTGTAGCTATAAGCGCATTGACTGCGCCGATGAATGAGAAAGGGCGCCGAGAATCTGTACAGTCCCATTTGGGAAGAGTTGAAGATTCCGTGAATTGTTCATCTTCACCACTAACATTTGAGGTCGGCCCGGGTAATACTTGCTGTTTGGAAGGTGTTGGTGTAATGTTGTGAGATCGATTTTGGTGTAGAGTCTGAAGCGATGGAGAATGTTGACGATGGTGTAGCGATGACGCTTCATGATGAAAGAATGAGTAAATTGAGCGATGTACCTTCCTTTTATACTTTTTCCCAACTACCTTGATGAAATGTGAAGTTAGTATGAAGTTGGGAATGATAGAGTTGAATTCGCCGATTGTTGACGCGCAACCAGATGCGATTTCCAATACGTGAATGTCTTTTCATATAGAAGTATTTCAAATCCTTCATGATATGATGTAGAGATTGAAAATGACGATAAGATAAAGCAAACTGTCTTCTCACATTTCCAGTTGAATCTTTGAAATAGACGTTTCGATCATGATCCGTTTCAATACGTTGTAGGGAATCTAATTTCCAACTCATGGTGCGTGGTAGTCATGTCTGATTAAGATTTGCATAGTAGGGCGATGAACTCACGACGAATAAATTTCATGATGGAGCGATGTATGTATCTTCTATACTTCTCCCAATTGTATTTGCGAAATGAGAAACAGTTTGTGGAATGAGAATGGCAGATTTGAATTTCATTTCTGTAATGTTGAAGCCAAACTTGATCACCCAAGGAGATGAATCTTAATGTTTCAAAATATTCCAAATCCCTCATGATATCATTGAGGTTGACAAATTGTCGACATGTTAATGTAATACCTCTTGATGTATGACCATGAGAATTTTTGAAGTGTACGTTTCCATCACGATCAACTCTGATATATTGTAGAGAGTATATTCATGATGAGCGAGTATTGTAGAGAGATTTATGCAAAGCCGCAGATCAGCAATATAAAAATGTCATTTTATCATATTTTGCTTAGCAATGCGGCTTAGCATAACATCATGAAGACTTGGATTTTGAACTCTCTACAATATATCAGAGTTGATCGTGATGGAAACGTACACTTCAAAAATTCTCATGGTCATACATCAAGAGGTATTACATTAACATGGCGACAATTTGTCAACCTCAATGATATCATGAGGGATTTGGAATATTTTGAAACATTAAGATTCATCTCCTTGGGTGATCAAGTTTGGCTTCAACATTACAGAAATGAAATTCAAATCTGCCATTCTCATTCCACAAACTGTTTCTCATTTCGCAAATACAATTGGGAGAAGTATAGAAGATACATACATCGCTCCATCATGAAATTTATTCGTCGTGAGTTCATCGCCCTACTATGCAAATCTTAATCAGACATGACTACCACGCACCATGAGTTGGAAATTAGATTCCCTACAACGTATTGAAACGGATCATGATCGAAACGTCTATTTCAAAGATTCAACTGGAAATGTGAGAAGACAGTTTGCTTTATCTTATCGTCATTTTCAATCTCTACATCATATCATGAAGGATTTGAAATACTTCTATATGAAAAGACATTCACGTATTGGAAATCGCATCTGGTTGCGCGTCAACAATCGGCGAATTCAACTCTATCATTCCCAACTTCATACTAACTTCACATTTCATCAAGGTAGTTGGGAAAAAGTATAAAAGGAAGGTACATCGCTCAATTTACTCATTCTTTCATCATGAAGCGTCATCGCTACACCATCGTCAACATTCTCCGTCGCTTCAGACTCTACACCAAAATCGATCTCACAACATTACACCAACACCTTCCAAACAGCAAGTATTACCCGGGCCGACCTCAAATGTTAGTGGTGAAGATGAACAATTCACGGAATCTTCAACTCTTCCCAAATGGGACTGTACAGATTCTCGGCGCCCTTTCTCATTCATCGGCGCAGTCAATGCGCTTAGAGCTACAGAGACTACTACGTCGGATATGGAAGAGGGAGAGGTGTGTGATGTCGAATCTGACTGTGGACAATATGGTGATCTCTACTCAATTGAGTGACAGTCTATCATTTTTGAAGATTCGTACCAGCAGTTACAATTTGTGTTATGAACCCGAACTTTTTCCTGCAGCTCTCATTAGTTGTTGGTTACCTGTGCATGTGGCAATCTTTCATAATAGTAAAGTGATCATTACTGGACTAAAATCTCATGTACAAGCAAATGTGATCCTAGACTATCTCATTGAGTATGTACGTACCCAGCGGATTGTAAAATAAAAAGCAATTTTTCCAACATGATGTTTTTATTTCAAATCATGATAGAACTTACAAATCATTTTTTCATTAGAGGATGGATTACATGAAAAGTTTTGAATAATAGATGCAAATCGAGATACATGTAAACGTTTTAAGATGAAGTACAGTACAAAAGCACCACACGTTGATGAAAGTGGATGTTGTAGTATGCGTTCATTTCGCTGATATTGACGCGTATGTTTTCTCAACCACTGCTGTGTTGGTATATTTGGAGGTTGAGCAAGAGAGTCAAATAGTTCACCACGTCGAATTTCTCCAATAAAGATCGCTTTCCAATGCTCACCGCCTAAATTCTGCGAATGAGTGTTTAGCACAATAAAGATGGGATAGTGATTTACTGCAGGTGGTAAGGTATCGAGTGAATAGACATTATCGAAAGATTTCAACGTCGCTTCGTCTGCATTACGCTGCACTTTAGTCTTAATATCGTCAGCAGTCAACCAACTCATTAACGATTATACTGAAGAATCACGTCACGATACTTTGTAATTTCAATATTTGAATCGAAGACTGCATAAATTAATACATTGATCGTCTCAGGTAGTGTTCTTTTGAACGTCAAATCCAAACGAATATTATGAGGCACGTTCGCTTGACGATAGGGTGCACTAATATTGCTGTCAGCAGTCAAATCAAATGCATAAATAGTATATCCACTCTTAAACTCTTTCATAGTCAGTCCGTTGGTGTCATCCGTATTGTAAAAGCCAAAGACATCCATAAAATCAACATAACTGCGCATAAATTGATCCGAAGCAAAATCTGGTTTGTAGGGTGGACCAGGATGACTCACACCATTTACACGTAAAGCAACTTCACTTAACTGATTGTGTTTAAAATTGAAAGGATTCTTCTTTATATTACCATTAAATGCATCATTTTCAACCATTGCCACCATGAGGAGCTTCGGTGCTTCCGATGGAAAGAGGCCATCTTTCATGAAACTCTTTTGATCTTTCGGAATTGTAAAGGTGAGAAGCTTTGTATGCTGAACGGGGTAAATGGCATTTTGGCGGTTAAGGCCTTCAGCATGCCCTCTAATGACACTTGGATTCGGTACTACTCGACGAATGTAAAGTGCAATATCTTCCACATGAATTCTAAAATTGTCAACTTTAGCAAATGCATTCAGCGCAAATTCAGGCTTATTCAATGTCAGCTTGAGTCGCATGCTGGTATTACAGAGTAAAAACTTTGACTGTCTAAAGAAGTCTAAATTCAGCGGACCATATAGCTGACATACTTTACTATCTTTAATCATAGCAGATCGCTTTACAAAGCCACTGTTTGTTTCAACATCAAATTTTCCTGCTTCATCTCTGTACCATCCCATGGCTTCCATATGACTTTTTTGTGCTGCTGGATGAAACTGTGATACATGATTGAAATATGATTTATAGGGATAATCGCTTTGACCACCTTCCACCTGCTGCTCTCCAATCGTTAGAGAAACATCGCGAAGTAATGTAGTCAATGGTAAATTGTTCAGTCCAACTTTATGTGTATCGTCAATAGCAGTTCCATCTGCTTGCTGAATTCTAAACCTCAAATCAACCATCGCATAACTCAAATCTATGTAGTCATCACTACCACCAGGAATAACAAATTCAATGGGGCCAGCATTCTCAGCTGTTCGAGGATGATAATCTACAATACTTGAACTAAGAATATCTGTCTGTATGGCTTGTTGATCAAACAAACAAAAACCAGAAGTTTTACACTCCATGATTAGAAGTTATAGCAGCGTCGTCGTTTAGCGCCTGATGAATGATTAGAGCCTCTGCGACGTTTGCGTGAATGCCTTTTGACTGAAGATCGCACCTTACCAGCTCCGCGATGTTTCCTCCTTCCTTTATTCATTCGTTTAGGTGATTTCTTTCCTTGAGTAACACCAGCAAAGGTCTGCTTCAATGTTTTTAAACCGCGTTCCTTCCCACGATTCAACAAACTGCTCTTAAAACTTCTACCTCTGGAAAGATCACTAGCAACATCACCAGCAAAGCCAACGGCATTACTTAAAACATTTCGTTTTAAAGATCTACCGACATTGGATATGAGAGGTGCTACAACAGATTTCAGTGCACCAAGCATGCTACCTCCACGTTGGCGGCGAGCGCCGATGTAAATTTGTCCTCCACCACTTACATAGGAGGGTCGTGAATAAAATGAGGCAGTTGGATTCATAGCTCAAACCCTAAACATTGTTAGTTACAACTTTGCATGAATCACTGTCGATCACTTAGATGAAAGATGTCGGCACGACGCATCCAAGAGTTCATACTTGAAGGATAACCAGTCCATTTAACAAGACACCATTCTTCACCTTGCCGTTTTTTACATCGAATGATTTTCTCTACCAAATATGTTTCACTTTCAGTGACTACCTCAATCTCATCGCGGTAAAAGCTACCCTCAATTTCTTCATTATCGTAATCTTTCAACTTGTAGGTGGTCGGAGAGTCTATTTGATTAATCCTTGATACTGTAAATACCTCCTCTGTCCAATTCGGAAGGTACCCTTTAGCAAAAACACTTTTCACTTTTGAGATACGAACTTTATCGCCAATTTTCACATCACTTTTCACATGAGTGCGTTTACGTTGGAATGATTCGCGCACTTTATCTACATTGTCAGCATTTACATCTACTGGTCTGAGTCCAATAGAACGATGGATAGAGTGATTGTAGGCATGGAGTGTATCTTGTAGAACCTTTGTCCAATTTTGTGTCAAGTTGGCAGTAAAATGTCGCCACAAGCGATTTTTTAATGTGCGATTAAAACGTTCAACGAGTGCAACTTTATAAGCACTCTTTACACTAAACAACTCAATGTCATGCCTCTCAAATAATCTTCTCACATGCTGATTTTCAAACTCTTTTCCTTGATCACTCTGAATTCTTTTTGGAATCCGACCTTCTCGAAAAATTGTTTGGAATGCTTTTGCTACTCCTTTCCCTTCTTTAGTTTTTAAAGGTTGAGCCCACGCATAACGCGAGAAAATATCAATGACGGTTAAAATAAAATTATTGCCCGAGTTATGTTTTGAAATGGAGGCGACATCGCACAAATCTGCTTGCCACTGTTCATCGATGTCATGAACAATATAATGGCCGGTGCGGTACTTCTTTTTCGCTTGTTTGTGGAGTGTATAGGTAGCCTGACCCTTTAACCATCGTTTCACTTGTGATTGTGGAAGACCACTCGCTTTTGATAATTTCTTGATAGATGCAAATCCTGCCGGATGTTTTACATCATAATAGATTGACTTCAAACGTTCAGTCGATGACGACTGACTCTTTTTCCTCCTTCTCATCTTTTTGTTTTCTTGCCTTTCTACATTTACAACAACTGCAGCATTTAGCTTTAGCGGTTTTGCGATCGTGTTCACATTGCTTAGGGGTTTCATTGTGAGAGCTGGCGCAGCAAGTGCAAGTGACAACGACATTCACCTCTGGCGGCTCATTACATGGCAAGCAACACATCTGCTTCATATTAATAGTCTGAGAACATGTATTTCCTGGGAGGAGCTGTTTTACGTTTTCCTTTTACTAGTTTTAGTGGCGATGTAGATCTACGTCGAGTTCTTCCTCTTGTTTGCTTAGTGAGTGTGGGAGGGGATGTAGCAGGTGACGTCTTAAACCAATTTGTTGGCATTTTCATCGTCTGAAGCATTGGAGCAGTAGCCACTGTTGAATCAAGTTCTTTCAATGTCTCATTATTCAAGGCAAATTTTGGTACATTATGCTTTTTCAATAGTTTAAGAAAGTATGTCCAACCAGGTGGAACATAGCCCTGACGGCGCTTTCTACGTGTCGCATACTGAATCAAGTCTTCATAACGTGAAGCATCAATCACTTTATTTTCATCTGTAATGATTTCTCCTCTATCATTTACATTGAGATGGGGTTCAATACTGTTGAAAAGAGATATGGCATGTGCGCGAGATGCTAAAGGTGTAGCAGTCGATACAGAGTCACGCATCTTATTCTTCAAATTTTTTAGTTGCTCAACAGTTTCCGATTGTAATAATACAGCACGATGTGGATCTTTGATGTGAACATTTTGCTGATAATATATTTCTTTCCTATACATTTGATTTGCAAGAGGTTGCTTTACTTGCTGCATGGCAGTCAATTGTACATATTCATCCTGAGGAATAGCAATCATGCGAGAATAAGAACTCATAGTTTGTAGATAATCATGGGAGTTTTCAAAATATCACTTCGAAATCTAAATTCTTCCGGACACTCTTGCGTAAAGTCAATGAATAAGTAACCGTATGGTTTTTCAGTAGCTGCTTGAAAAATTTCAATTAAGGCTTTTGATCCTCTGGGTGCAACTTGTCGCGCTAAAATTTCAAATTGACTTTTATCTCGCGGATTCTTGAAAATAGCATAATAGTGTGTATTCAGGTTTCGTGTACGAGCTTCTTTTCCATCAGGAAACAAATTTTGTGTGATATAGATGATAAAGCACCTTTTATGGTGTGCTGCGCGAGTGAACATATCTGTAACATCTTTTGAATTCTTACTTTCTTTTAATAAATCATCCAATACAACAACATCATTAGACTGAAGTTTATTCACTGCAATAATTCCTTCATGACGAATAAAGTTGCGACTTTGCAATTCCTGAAACAATGACGGTTGATTAATACCATAACACCAAATCACTCGATTGATAGGTTCCTTAAACAACTCCCTTCTTTTATCCAATAAATTCAGCGTGAAAACAGTTTTACCTGCATGAGATGGACCTGATACAGTCAGAACTTTATCACATTGAAGTCTGAAATCCATTTTATTACTTTGAGATTCAACATTTGCATAATTAACGCTTAGAGCCAAAGATATTACCCAATAGGTTGCCCACGGCAGGAGCTATCATTGGAAGTATTGCTGAAAGGAAACCGCCCTTTTGTGTTAAAGTTTTGTAAAAGTTTTCCTCTTTCTTTGAAGGGTGACTTTAGGATTGGAGATGAAACGCAATTTCGTAGCATATCGCTTAAGTAACTTTCGTTGTTTTGGCGCTAATTTCTTCGTCCTCAACTTCCTCACATGAGAAATAATTTCACAAATGAATTTATCGTTAGCATGTCGTATAGCATTGTATCGCTGATTTGCTTTCATTCGTCGGAAAGCTTGAATGGCTGAAGAAAACTTTGAAGACTTTTGACTTTTACGTTTCGCCATTTTCCGTGTTAGTCTTTGCTAAAACCTATCTTTACCACATTTGCATAGGTACTAACTATTGCGGCATAAGTGACACTCGAAATGAGCAATATCACAGTGGTTACATTTGCAAAGTTGAATGCAATTACGTATGAAACAGCGTTGACAAAAAGCATGCTTACATCTCTTGAAGATGCGCTTTTCATTTCAATCCTTTCGCTTACATACATCACAACACATAGTCTCACCGTTACTGATGTCTATAGCAAGTCTTTTTGAAGATATGAATTTGCTAGCCTTTTCTAAATAATAGACACATGTACAGAAGGAATATACTTCGAGAGTGAGCAGACATAGCTCGAAAACCAGTTGTGCTACAATCAAGTACCACTGCATTTTCAATTTTTCTTTATGGAAATTTGAATGTGAATATCTGAAATCGCTTCAATCACTAGACTGCTACCATGATGGTTAAATGCGTTAAGACGTTCAGCAATTTTTATCATATGTCTTTTAAAAAATTCTTGGGGGTGATCTACCACTTCCATTGAATAAGAAGCAAAATGGAAAGAGCGACTTTCCACCTCTTCCTTTCCAAAATGACTAAACTTAATTTTCGCAACTAATCGCGCCATGATAATGCTATCAGAGAATGTATTCATTAACTCTAGAAATAGAGTGCTAGCATCATCGACCACTGCTTCGATGTCGCTCTCATCTTTATGAAAATTTATCACATAATCTTGAACAGCTCCTTTTAAACTTTGCCTATGAAAATGTAATGTTCCGCAGTCGTTTGAGAAAGACATGATCGCCCTTTATCTAACCCATCCATTGCATGAAAACAACAACTCTTCTCGTAGTAATATTTATTGAATAACGGTAACAAGCATGCATTATAAATCAATGGTTTGAAAGAGATAAAATAGATACAGCTGGTAACTATCATACAGCGAGCAATGATAACCATACAGGACTTTGGCAGTGTTGAGGTAAGGAGGAAAGAAGCATTGGTTATGAACGTAGCTACTACAACGAATAGACAAAATAGGAACACACAAATCCTTAAAACGTTTCGTGACTTCATGATAATGTTGATTCACTCTACTATCCCAAGGCGGGAGCAAAATATCATCAATGATTAGATTGGGAAATACTTTCCTCTCCTTACCAGGATTATTACAAAAGATGCGTATAACATTGAAAGCAGCTAACCATCGTTTAAAGTCAATAAGAAGAGCACTCTCACAAGAAAAGCCATAGTCTTGCAAATATTTCAGATTAAGTCCATGAATGTGTTTTCTCGCCCATTGATCAACATTGGGATCGCAGTTGGCATGTTGATGATAGACACTAACAATCTGATATGTTCAATTGTTCATAGCAATAGCACTGAGCTCCTGTACAGGTTCACCCTCACAATCCATAAAAATGATGATAGAAGCCTAAAACGGAAATTACACATCTAAGGAAACGTTCTATAACATATTACAAAATGAAGAATTACATCGATGCTTTTCACGACAAAATACACAAATGATATGATGGCAACGAAGAAGTAAAATGTATCTAATAAGACCACGTCTACGACACTCAAAGCACATAAGCGAATTGTCATAGGGTAGAGTTAGGAAAGGACCAGTAATTCTCCTTCTTTGATTTGTGTTTTGATGCAGCATTCTTCTCCGACTTGCGCTTCGTACCACTGCTGTTAAGGATTTGATCAATTATGTCATCCACGTTGGTTGGTTTTGGAATATATAGGATGGATTCCATATGCATGGAGAGAGAGGCTATTTTATTATCCTTGTGTCGACCATAATATAGCCCATTCACTTTGAAAAGGATATCCCAAGTACCTTCTCCGAGCTCATCACATCTGATGGGTATTGAATGATCTCCATCCTTCTTATAGTAAGTACACCAATGTGATACCGGTAGGCAAATGTGATTACCATCCCAAATCTTTCTATAGGGAGTATCCTTGTCATCTCTAGCCTTCCACTCTTGAGCAAGAGGAGTAGGAATGTCCATATTTAATGTCACGTACTCCTCAATAATATCAAGTTGGTGGCGAATGTACGGACTCACGGGGATCAGTATGTAGTCCCCATACTGATTGCGCATTATGTTGACATCCGTGGAAGGGAGCATTCCCGTTTGGAGTACTACGCTATGATCGTCATAACGCAAGACTTGTTTAAATTTACGCTGTAGCGGTGTAGGATTATGTACCTTGGTTGTTTCTTCCACTGGCCTCAGTTGTAGATGATCTGACCGTAGCGAACCTTGTAACGTTTGACCGCCATTTTGTCCTACTAGTGTAGCAGATGGAGTAGATGCCTGAAAATGAAAAAGATTGTATTAAGTTTACGTTCAAGGGAGGAGAGGGAGGAAAGTAGCGACTTACCATTTTAGTTGGATAATAGAATAGAATAGAGAGAGAAAATATGCGTCCGTCACTCGTGTGATTCAACGATGGAATGATTCTCACTGTGGAAGGCTCGCTATTTCTATAGAAATGCTTGATTCTCATTGGATGATGATCCTCATTGGACAATAACATCAAGCTGATTCCAAATCTGAAATCCGTTTTCCAATCCGATGCTTCGTTTTGAAGCTACAGCCCAAAACGTCCCAAATTCTAACTCTGTCGTTTTTCGCCAATGTCCCAAAATCTTAAATGGCGTCTCACATCTAAACGAAGACAGATATGAACAAGCCGATTCTTTCAGTGAATTTGTCTCACTCTTAGCTTTCAAACGAGCTATGGCACGACTAAATCCGTCCACTGGAAGCCAAAATCGAAGCGAGCTGTCCAGAGGGGGGGACGTCAGCGAAAATTTTTTCTCTCCGATGGCGTTCAAATTCACCATACCGATGCAGAATTTCACGCTGAATCCGAATCTGGCCTCCGTTTTCTCATCCGATGCTTCGTTTGGGCGCTACACACCAAAACGTCCCAAATTCTAACTCTGTCGTTTTTTCGAAAAATGTTGAAAATTTTTTCTCGCCGATTGCCTTGAAACTCACCATACAGATAGAGAATTTCACGCTGATTCCAAATCTGAAATCCGTTTTCCAATCCGATGCTTCGTTTTGAAACTACAGCCCAAAACGTCCCAAATTCTAACTCTGTCGTTTTTCGCCAATGTCCCAAAATCTTAAATGGCGTCTCACATCTAAACGAAGACAGATAGCAACAAGCCGATTCTTTCAGTGAATTTGTCTCACTCTTAGCTTTCAAACGAGCTATGGCACGACTAAATCCGTCCACTGGAAGCCAAAATCGAAGCGAGCTGTCCAGAGGGGGGGACGTCAGCGAAAATTTTTTCTCTCCGATGGCGTTCAAATTCACCATACCGATGCAGAATTTCACGCTGAATCCGAATCCGGCCTCCGTTTTCTCATCCGATGGTTCGTTTGGGCGCTACACACCAAAACGTCCCAAATTCTAACTCTGTCGTTTTTTCGAAAAATGTTGAAAATTTTTTCACGCCGATTGCCTTGAAACTCACCATACAGATAGAGAATTTCACGCTAATTCCAAATCTGAAATCCGTTTTCCAATCCGATGCTTCGTTTTGAAACTACAGCCCAAAACGTCCCAAATTCTAACTCTGTCGTTTTTCGCCAATGTCCCAAAATCTTAAATGGCGTCTCACATCTAAACGAAGACAGATATGAACAAGCCGATTCTTTCAGTGAATTTGTCTCACTCTTAGCTTTCAAACGAGCTATGGCACCACTAAATCCGTCCACTGGAAGCCAAAATCGAAGCGAGCTGTCCAGAGGGGGGGACGTCAGCGAAAATTTTTTCTCTCCGATGGCGTTCAAATTCACCATACCGATGCAGAATTTCACGCTGAATCCGAATCTGGCCTCCGTTTTCTCATCCGATGCTTCGTTTGGGCGCTACACACCAAAACGTCCCAAATTCTAACTCTGTCGTTTTTTCGAAAAATGTTGAAAATTTTTTCTCGCCGATTGCCTTGAAACTCACCATACAGATAGAGAATTTCACGCTGATTCCAAATCTGAAATCCGTTTTCCAATCCGATGCTTCGTTTTGAAACTACAGCCCAAAACGTCCCAAATTCTAACTCTGTCGTTTTTCGCCAATGTCCCAAAATCTTAAATGGCGTCTCACATCTAAACGAAGACAGATATGAACAAGCCGATTCTTTCAGTGAATTTGTCTCACTCTTAGCTTTCAAACGAGCTATGGCACGACTAAATCCGTCCACTGGAAGCCAAAATCGAAGCGAGCTGTCCAGAGGGGGGGGACGTCAGCGAAAATTTTTTCTCTCCGATGGCGTTCAAATTCACCATACCGATGCAGAATTTCACGCTGAATCCGAATCCGGCCTCCGTTTTCTCATCCGACCACTCCTTCCACTCGAAACAGCCCATTTTACAACCCAACATTCAGCAGATTGCACGAAAAACATCACACACTATAGCCTCAAGACTAATCCTGGCGGTCGCCCAAGTCCACCACGACACTCTGTCGTTCCAGAGGGGGGGAGTCAGCGAACAGTTTGTGAACGTGGACCAACCTGGCCGGCACACCACGACAGACTACAACCTCTGTCGTTCCAGAGGGGGGGGGACGTCAGCGATGGCGGCCATCTTGCGCTATCTGGTGTTTGTCACTTGCTTACTACTGATGTACTGAGGAATACACTCTTTGACTACAGTATGTCATTCAATAAATCTTGAAACATATTGCATTTATCTTCACAGGACATGTGGGCAAGGTAAAAATCGTGCCAGTTTATTCCTCTAAACCGAGAAACCGCCAGATTCAGAATTTATGATTTACTAAATTCATGTTTCATTTCTTGAATCTGAATAGTGGACCCATTTACATCTTTCAAATTTATTTGAAATCTTTGTCTTTGAGTATGATGATCTACCAATGGCAGGTTTAGCCTCTTGCTTGAGACATGATATTCACGCTTAAGAAAATACTCTTGAGGTTAGAGCAAGAAAGGAGCATATCGAATTGCTAATTTAACAAACATTGAATCTCCAAGGCTGTCATGACAGTGAGAATCTGTGAAATGCCATCATTCGTTCTGCATTGCTATCATGATCAGTCAATTCCGTGGCAATTTCTTCAAAACTGTGTAAATGTGATGCATATCTCACATTTAGCAACAATTACCAACTATATTGGGGATTTAATAAATACGGAGTTACCATGAAATAAACATTTTTCTATGAAAAGAATTTTTGCGGAGAAAACGTTCCTGCAGCAAAAATTGTTTGAGCGGTTTTTAAAAAGCTAAATTTTTGCAAAATTATTCGTGTTTATATATACCGAGATGAAGCCTTTTTAAAAGTAATATGAAACACGTTGGATATCAAAGGGAATGAATATTTCCTTGCAAGTATCTTAATCATGTGGAAATTAATCTGGCGACCAAGGAAATTTCATGAACTGCATTATGATTCAAATCCCTGCAAAATTAAGTCTTCAAGGAAAGCTTGCTTCTTGGATGAGATCATTGAGATGTCCTGTTTTTAACTTTGAATGTGGACTCATTTGCATATTATAAAGTTAATTGTGATCATCTCCTTTGATTAGGGTGTTTTGCTCTTTCAGTGCATGGCAGCTTGTCATGCATAATGATCAAGCTATGATCAATTATTACAGTAAACTTGAGCTTTTAGTGATGGTAACCCATCGAATCGCTAATTTAACAAACCATTGCCTCTCAAGTTGTTATGACATGGAGGATTTGTGGGTGGAATATTCTTTAATCTGCATTGCTATGCGATCATCAAATTCGTGTACATTTTTCCAAAATTTCAAAATTTGCATATCTCACAGGTGTATGGTATATACTGCATGGGTCTCGACTCATATGTTCATTTAATGAAATCGACACTATCCACATTGGGGATTTAATGAATGCTGAGTTGCTACTCTACCTGATATACTTACATTACTAGCTGATTTAAGGTGTCTCATGCAAGTCGGGGCCACGTGGAGGAGGCTACATATACTGAAACTATGCTGGCTGAGATTTGAGATGTTGTGAAAACAACAACTAATGGGCAGTGTGCCTCGAAGATCTGGGGTGAGCTGGGCCACCAAATCGTCGCAAAGGCAACATTGCCTGACCTCAACTTGTGGTTCCTGAAGAAAAACACATAGGGATTAACCCATATCGTAACACACAAGTGTCTGTCCATTTAACGAACAGAATTCTTCTCTGAGCTGCTAACAATAATTGCGATAGCTGCAGTCATCTTCCGGTCAAAATGATCGGTCCGGGCATTCTAGTGTGACCTATGAATTGGGCTATTGCGCAAAACATCGCGTGCACTATCTTACTATAATATCGAAGTGATTATAACCAACGTCGAACAAAATCAATCGAAATCTATACTCAAGTTTTCGTACATTAATCAAAGTGAATGCATATTTCAATTGTAAACAAACTCTCTACACTTTCTCGGGCCTCGAAATTTAATCTTCACATATGTAGTCCGACTCAACAAGAGGAGGTTCAAACGTTCACTGATGAACCAACAATAGAAAGACGTTCATCAAAAATGAGACTCGATTACAAAGAGTTGCCGATTTACTAATTATAACTGAATAGAATGGACAGCCATTAAGAAACAGCAATAGTTTGAGGTGTACAGCCTGCTGAGTAATATTGTCAGCTTAGTCTCGTCAATCAATGCTTACAGGAGAAAAGCTATGTGGAAGTGTGCAGCGTGCATAACTGTAAGCTTCATGAAGTGAATAAGACAGTCCTCTGATGAATTATGAAGTGTGTGTAAGCATTGAACATCTTACCACTTGGATGACCGAGTGATTTTTCCCATGTCGGCAGAATGCTTAAAAGCTGTCTCACGAATCACCATACAATATCGGCTGAGAAGGCTCGGAGATTAATTTATAATCTTGATTCCACTTAAGAAAATCGCACCATTCTTTTGTTGACGCAACAACAGTATTGATCTCCAAATAAGAAAATATCGATTTCAAAGAAGCGTTTAATGCATTTCAAATGGAAGCAGATGTGATAAAGTCAACATATATAAAAGGAAAACATTTCCGGAAGACATAGTGATCAAAGATCTGCTACTCATAACAAAATATGAATCATCAATACTTTTAATTCGCAGAATTCTGGTTACATGTGAGCCTTGGGAATTTCGGACAACTAAATCGAAATAACATTCATTGACGTCTTTTATGCATTAACATAATCATTGACATCAATTTCATAACGCGAACTATGTGAAATAAAAAATCACAGTTCAGAAATTGTGGAAATTACATAGCTATCATTATGCTAGTATTCTTTCTGTTGAAGTATTCTGTAGAGCTGCAATATGCAGGAAGAGTGAAATGCCGATTATGCACCAAATGGAATGTAATTCGTCTATGCAAATGCCTCATGCCGTTCAAAGGTCATATCATAAGATAAGCATACTTTATCCATCATCCAGTCACCACTGTTTTTACTCCACTGTTTATTACAGACTTTGCATTGATTAAACAAATTAACTCAAGCAGGCTTATAAAACAATTTTTCATTTCTCTCCGATTCCAACAAGCAAGAGAATCATAAGGAAGATCTGCACCACATCCATGTAGATTTCAAGAGCACCAGAAATGTATTCTTCTTCGCTATATTCATGCCGTCGTCCTCCAATTATCATCTGAGTATCATAGCACAGATAGAGGGAAAATACTACTGCACCAATTCCTCCATAAACAGCTTGCAGCACCTGAAAGTGATTTTGAAAATATAAACTTTAGTTTTAAAAATAACAAATTAGTCATTCAAATACTACTAATGTGCACTTTACAGGCATGCCATAGCAAAAACTAAAATCCGCGGATTTAATCACCAGAGGGGGGACCCTTTCACAGATAATTAGAATACTAACTCGGATATACCACGCAGTACAAAAATGAAATAGATCTGTGGCCCATGAGTCTTTCACAACCAACTAGGGTTTTGAAAAACATGCTTTTGGAATGCTTTGAAGCAAAAAATGCTTCATTGTTCTTTAGTTTTTCTTTGTTGAATTGTTTTTATTCCAGCATCTTCCATCGTTTAATTTCAATTGAGGAACATATTGTGCATGCCTGTGTCGCTGAGTCACTTTGCTTCCTCGGCGACGTGCTTGACAACTCAGGAGGCTGATTTGAACATCCGACATCCGACAGTCATCGACCAATTAATTGACACGACATGCTTTCCAATCCCCAAACCTGAGCAATCAAGGACGCTAAATCGGGCACCCAACTCTCATGTGCTTGCAACCTCAAAAGATTTCTTGATGTGTGAAATATAGCACCAGTAATGTCGATAACAAATTTTTCGTGGGTTGGATAAATATTATTTTTGCATCCTACTACTTGTACTACATGTAGGTGACAGACACTAAATTTCGAAAAAGTATTTTAAACTTTCGCATTTGCCTCTCAAGCAATCCCTCACCCATTGTTGGTTTACTAGCTTGTGTTCTTCAACGTCGAGTTGAATAAAACTTCAAGGTGGTTATCAACTAGTCTATATTATTCACACTCACCAATTACTGGGATCTTAATTATAGTTAAAAATATAGTTTAAAAAGCATACAAACCACCATCTTTGAAAACCGCTTTTTGAAACAATAAAAACGCAGAGTTTTGAAAACGTGCTTATAAAACCGTGTCTTGAAAGTAGCTCTAGAGATAGTGCTTTAAATAAGACTTTACGTTTGTTTTTGCCCCTTTACCAAGACAGCCATGCATTTGAAATAAGAAACTTGATCTAACTGAGTAAAGTACGACACGCGGTAACCGTGTTTTACACTAATGTTTATATCAGGTGCTGAACATTATTGCATAGATATTCTATCAGTGACCATCACATCCATCTGAACACCAAAAAGACAATTCTAAAATCTGGGAATAAAGCCAATATATATATTAGTTTGCAGAAGTAAATCTTGTATCCAATGTCATTACTTGGAAATTTCTGAGAAAAACAAAAACACTAGTTAAAAAAACAAATCTTTAATCCTACACCCAATGAGAATTTTCGAACTTATTAGATCATAACATGACAGCCATATCACGCCCCGTAGCATTATAGACCTTACATTAGAAGTAAGGGAATGCTAGGTGTTCGCATTGTGCTACCAATGGAAGTTAAATAACAGCTACGGCTTGTAAGTTTATGTAATATCATCTTACGTTGGTATAATTTGCTGCTTTTGATCTGACATTCCGTTATTTTACATTCTTGTAATTGCTTGCGTTGAAGATGATTTCTCAATGTTCTGGCTTATGTGTTATTCTTACATCTAATCCTTCTTGCTTGAATATGCGCATTAACTTGTAGTCAACGCCATCGTTAAGATGCGGGAGATTCAGATAAAGATGTTTGAGTTTGTTATTGCTTCTGATTTGATTTGGTGACGTTGTTGTTGTTGATAATTCAATCAGGATAACCATTAAAACGCAACGTTATGTTGAAGTTTTCGTGATGCGTTCGTTTTGACTCATTGGAAGTGCAACGGTCGTTGATGCATGTGTTCATTTATCATGATGGAATGTTTGATTGATGATGATAAATGTGATCGGCGATTAGCAAAATTTCTCTGAGAGCTTCGTGAAGAAGATAGAAATTAATTGGAAATTATTTGCTATTTTACTAATACAAGTTTACAAGGCATTCCCTTAATTTTGAATTATTTACAATGAGCCAAGGCATTTTTTCAGTCCTGACATCATGTCATTTTATACAGTTTCATTATGTTGCCAATTGCAATAGAAATATACTTCAATTTTCACAGACTAGAGGCATTCATTCCTTTGTAACTTAGCATAACACTGCCTTGAATATTTTGTATTCGAATATCTCTGTATGAAATTGCTGATAAAAAAAAAATCTGAAATACACTTAAAAACAGCAGTGTGCGTCCAGCGTCTAATGTCCGTTCACTTAGTGAACCAGTGTACTGTATATGCTGCGCCTATAGGCTGCCAAAAATCAAACATCTAGCTCTTATGCTCCATTTCGAGGAAGATTCTTTGAAATGTGAAATACCGAACTTAGTAGAGGATACATGTATCATGAAACGCATCTATTTTATTTCATGAAAATACTGTTCCGGACCTCATAATAATTTGATTTAACTAACTTATAAGTGTGAATCGTGTTTTCGGATACCATAAATAATCTGATATTTAATATGATATCAGACCGCTTTACATTTACATATACTCCTGATTTCTGATTGCATTCATCCAATTCAAGTGATTAGTGCTGTTATTAAATCCATCCAATGCTACTCGTTTCCTAGTTAGGCCTGTGCGCTAGCCACACCTGCTTTTTTAAAAGTTTTCCGAATATTTTCTAATTTACAGTGAAGCATTGAAGTGTATCCGAAATATAACTTCTTTTACGCTCTAGACTGATAGTTAATAAAGACTTCAAGATCTGGACGGTAGGTTCTCTATCTTCTGCTATACATGTATAAATGTTCAGAATTTAATGCAAATTTCAAAAGTGCTAGGAATCTTCAACAAAATTTTTAGGTTTCCTTAAATTCTATTTTTCCAATATTTGCAAGTGACTCTCATCATACTTAGCCGCAAGTGGCAAAAAATTGCATGGACATGATTACTAAGTCAATGGAGGACGAAACGTCAGTGTTTTAATTGTTTATTTAAAAATGCATATAAACGTGATATATAGCAAAGGAAGAGCTAATTATTGATACTTTTTTCAAAATAATGAAAAATACAAAATCTGAAAACAGGAAAAATAGATTGAATCTAAGCAATATCACCGCAATCTACAAATTACTGTGCAGGAGGGTCAACATCTAGACATAACTCGGTTTCAGTCAGGCTCTCTGAAATGATGCAATGTTACCATGTCGTGCGAAAAAAATCTTTCGGGCAGAACGCTAGATATACGTGGTGTGATCCAAAATGTCCCAGACTAGCCTAGTTGCAGCCATCCCCTGATAACGCATACTGTTCCAGCTGTTTATTTAGGTCTATAAGACACAATAAATATGGTTGTAGAAACATGTTTAATTCATTCTATATTTTTTTTACTGATTTATTAAACTTATTACTCGAATTTTGGTATTTTTCTAAATTTATCTGTTTATCTAACTGTCTAACAGTATTCAGTTTATCCAACTTAGTTAAATAGTACTTAGTTAAATTGATTTCGTTTAGACATTAGAAGGGCATTTGTTTATGACGTCTTACATCTGTCACGTGATTAAACGATGACTGATGTCATGTGATTCACATTCAGCAAGAACTCAATCGCTTGGTCATTGATTGTGCAGTCATCACGATGAATGTTTCAACCGTTTCTGCTATCGAATACCGAAGTGCTATACGATTTCTCATGATCCGCGAATTTACTAGTAGTGACATTTTGAATGAATTGAACTTCGCTTATGGTAGTAATGCACCATCACGAACAACGGTGTACTTTTGGATCAGCGAATTCAAAAGAGGGAGACAGTCTGTATAGTAGGATTACTCAGCTGTTGGTAGGCCACAAGAGATACCGGATGATAAATTGAGGAATGTGATGAATCGATATTGACGCATAGGAGAATAACTGCACGTGAATTATCAAAGCAGTTACGGATTAGTTGTTTGTTCTTGTTATGGCATGGTTAAAGATCTTGGGTATCGAAAATTGTCCTCCCGTTTTGTGCCGAAGTTTCTCTCGTCCGAATTGAAAGAAAGCAGAGGTCAAGCGGCTGTCGAATTTGGATCTGTACGAAAGTTATGGGGGGGGGGCAGTCCTTGTGCAATATTCTAACAGACGAAATCCCTTTATCTTTGTATCTACCACACAATAAACGAGAATCTGCAGAGAGCAGAAACCGGGCGTGTCCGCACCATTGAAGATGCGATCTGGAACGTCGCATCGTCGATCATTGATGTTGACCGTATTTTGGAATGCCTTATGGATTCAACTAGTTGACTTTGCTGACAGATCTATTCGAATGAACAGTGAGTACTACTCGCACTTGTTGTCTGATGTCAGGAAGAAGATTAGAAAACCACGAAACATTCCTCTATTTCTGCAACACGACGATGCTCCAATATACACCAGTCACGGAGCGACCGATGCAATAACAAAGAACGGATTTTAGTTTTTAGACCATCCTCCTTACTCACCTGACATCGCCCCAAGTAATTTCTATCTCTTCAGATTTCTTAAAAACACGTGCGAAAACACTTCATTGACACATCAAATGAATTAAAGACTTCTCACAATCAGTTTTTCGATTCCTTATCACCTGATTTCTTTTCACGAGGCTTTTCTGGAAATTGCAAAGTCGCTGGGAGAAAGTGACAAATGTAAACGGTTCATACATAGAAAAATGAAAATAAATTGAATTTTTTGGAATAAAAGTTTTTCTCTTCTGATGTTTTCTCCTGAAAAATACGGTAAAATTTTTATTAGTAATATGTTCATAATTTTCGAGTGATAAATTTAGAAAAATACTGAAATTCGAGTAATAAGTTTAATAAATCAGTAAAAAATATAGAATGAATTAAACAGGTTTCTACAACCATATTTATTGTGTCTTAGAGACCTAAATAAACAGCTGGAACAGTATTCGTTATCAGGGGATGGCTGCAACTAGGCTAGTCCGGGACATTTTGGATCACACCACGTATCTTGAGATTTTGAACTATGAGATTCCTATGAGACTATGAGATGGTCCATGACATATTCACTATGAAATTCCGAGATTGAATGATGTAGCCTTTATTTTCAAAATGCTTAAATTTCATAACTTAGAAATTTGAAGTCTACACCGTAAATACATCTAGTCATACGAATTTTTCGATTTATACTGCTACAATGCTACTTTTACTGCTTTTAGCAATGAAATTGAAATTAGACTGAATGCAGCATCGATCCCAAATAATGGAAGACTGAAAAAAGCACTTTAGTCATACAAAGCTTCCTGTATATCAAAAGTAAGGCAGGGCCTATGGCCTCTACATTAAACATCGCAAGTTTTGATTTAAGCTTTATACACTCGAATTACAAATATGCCTACAATATGCAATTGTTTAGGCCAACAGTATCTGAAGTTCGAAAAAAGGTTAGAAATATTTAGATTACAGTCAAGACTTCAAAAACATCAAGACAGTGTTATTAATGAGTTGTTTGACAGTTTGTGTGATAGACAGACTGACAGACAATAGCCTGTTGCTTTTCGCTACATGAATCAACCAGTGCGGAAGGACGAGGGTAGAACAAACGAAAGAGACTAAATTTTTTATTCAATATAATGCGCGAAGAATCTGTGATTAGAAGATATAATGGAACAAAAATGTTTGATGATATCATTTTATATCATTTTTCAAAAATAAAATGATATCATTCTTCCTCAAAATAAAATGATATCATTTTATCATTGCCGATCTCTGCCGTGCACAGCCCTAGTCCTAATGTTATGTCCACTACTTCCAGTTTTCATCATACATCATCAGGCCCGCACATATTTTCACATTCATGCATTCACAATTCATGACATGAAATCTGTTATCATTATCATATCTGTGTTATCTTGTCGAAGAATAGACGTTTTGATATTGGTCGCTAGAATGCTAAGCAAGAGGGTAAACATCAGGGACAGTATTTACTGTGAGATTTCGAAATTCTGAAGACGAGAGATTGAGCTTTTGCGGCCTAAAATGACTTGCCGCCATCTTGAATAATCTAATTTTCGTCACATTCTTTCTCAACATCAGGAAGTGAATCGGATTGTTAATGTCCGTAAAGTTTCAAAAAGCTTCGTCTCCTTCCAAGTGTCCTTACTTACTTACTCCACCTTTAACGTCCGTTGAATCCCATCTACCGGGGCTGGACGGTTGACGGCTCTCCTCCATTCATCTCGGTTGGCAGCGAGTTCTTCGGGGATTCCTATTTTCTTCAGATCTTCTGAGACACATTGATGCCATGTCCTTCTTGGTCTTCCGACGGCTCGACGTCCTGGGACTTCCATGCTTTCCACTCTGCCCTTAGAAGTTTCTCTCAGCTCTCTTTGCATGACCGAACCATCTCAGACGCCCTCTTCTAACCCGATCTTCCAGCTCCTTCAGACCACACATTCCTGCCACTTCCGCACTTGATCTTCCGTCGCCCCATTTTACTCCTGCCATGCATCTCAGCATTCTCCGATCACATGCTCGCAATAGTTCAAACAACTGTGTCAAGGACCATGTTTCTGAGCCATACACAAGGACAGATCGCATGCAAAACTCATACACATGAGCTCTGGATCTTAGGGGGACACTCTTGTTGTTAAGAAGGCTGGCTAACTCTCTCTATTTGGACCATGTATGAGCTGCCCCTCTGTCCTATCATTTGCAATTCTTCTAAATGTACAGCACCGTCATATCATCCCATCATTTATTGTTCTATGCTTTTTAAACTGTATATATTCATGATTGTCACAGTCCTCATGTTATTATCACCGTGTTCTCTGTTTGAGAAATACACGTCTTGATACTGTGATATTTTGATATTCAGAAAAAACAGAAATTAAAAGCTTGAATTGAATTGAATAATGTTCTCCTAGTTGTATTAGTAATATTGCATACTTGAAATATTTTTCTCTACATATTTGCTGATACTAAGATAGCAGATGAAATGAATTAATCGTAGTTGAAACTGCACAGTAACTATCAAAATTCTCACATTTCGGCGCACCGGCACAGGAACCGGTGCACCACGCACAGCCGTAGTGGAAATTACTTAGTCTAGAGTCATATTGGCATTGGCATGGTCTTTAGGTCATGAATTCATGCATATGTGTTCTAAGCAGGGATTGCAATTCATCCAAGAAAAAAACGGAAAATTTCGAGAGACTGAAAAGACTAACAAGGGTGCCGGTATCACAAAGTAGGCCTATATACATGCATATGGCATGCCGGGTACCGGGTTATTACATAGGGTATCATAAAGTGTAGGCATTGAGAGGATAGCCAAAGCTCACTTATACAGGGTATCAGTACTTCACTAAAATTAGGCCTACCTCAATGAGGACCTTGCTGAGCCTATATTTTTTCTCAAAATATATTTGTATGTAGCCCCACGGGAGGCTACACGGAAAAGGCTGTAGTTAAAGTAGCTAGGATACATTGTAAATTCAGTATGCTGCTGTTACCTACAGATATACGCATCGCGATAAGTGGTCGAACAATGGATCCTTTTTATTCATCATAACGCTCTGAAATGTTGATACCGAAGTAAAGAAATTACGATGGGCTATAACTAACGGGAGCATAAAACAATCAGATAAGCCCCAAGCAACACATCTTTAAAAAAGAAATAAACAAGAGTACTGTGATCAGTAAGTGTTAATCATATAGTAAATGTGGAAATGAAAAGATCAGAAAACTAATTCATAACAAATACAACACTCCTTGGCTATACGAGAACATGCGCTTTGGCTAACGTCACTGAGTGATTCAATCAAAATTTTTACATAACTCGTGGAAAGTTTTTACCGTTTAGAAAGAGGAACATGTAAAAGCGATGATTTAATTTCAAATGGAAGCTGTACATGAATACTATATATCCAGACCGTTATATCCAGACCACAAACAACTTTCACAGCCCAAGAATTCGCCGATTATTTTTCCTCAGTTTACAGACCGACTTCTCCATCACCGGATTCATCCAACCAAACGATGCCGTTATTATCACACAATACTGGACTTTCAGTGTCTGTTGGAGAAGTGACAACACATCTGATGCGTCTGAAGAGAAAAAGCCCTGGTCCAGACGGCATATCTTCATGGGTCCTCAAAGAATTCGCGTACCTCCTCTCTCCAGCAGTTACGGCTATTTTTAACTGGAGTATCAATGCTGGCATCATTCCGGACAGTTTCAAATCTTCGATCATAGTGCCTATCCCTAAATGTTTCAATCCCACAGCAGTCAATCAATTTCGTCCGATCTCACTCCTACCTATTCTCTCAAAATGCTTCGAGGAGGTAGTATCTGAGGAATGGATCCTACCCATTATCCGCAACAAGATTGGTGCGACCCAGTTCGCCTATCTTCCCGGCAGAGGAACCTCAGTCGCCTTGACCTTGTTGTACGACCGCGTTCTGCAGTTTCTTGACGGACATTCAGGATCGGTTCGTATTCTTACAGTGGACTTTTCGAAGGCTTTCGACATGTTACCTCATTCAGTCATCCTAACTGCCTACGAAAAGTTTGGCATTCTACCTTCTATCATCTCGTTGATAAAAAAACTTTCTATCGCAGAGAGTTCAGTTTGTCCGCGCAGGCAATTCCATCTCTCGAGGTTTCTCTGCGTATCACGGAGTGCCACAAGGAAGTATAATCGGGCCATTGATGTTTTGCATGGCGATGAATGATTTTTCTGTCGTTCATACTAACACTTCCGCAATAATGTATGCTGACGATCTCACGTTACTGCATTTCCTAAGAACATCCGATGAAGACTACCTGCAAGACGAACTTGAGAATGTTTTATATTGGTCTTCATCTACGGGTCTACCTGTGAACCTAGATAAATGTGCGGTTCTCAACATCACCACGAGAAAAGACTTGGTTGTGTCTCCCATACACTTACAGGACGGTGTCCCCATCACTACCGTGTCATCCATCAAACTTCTTGGTGTTCATTTCTCGAGTGATATGAAATGGAATGTCCATATAACAAGTGTTGTATCCAAAGCATCTCAGAGACTTTTCATTCTCTGGAATCTGAACCGTGCAGGGAGTCTAGTCAGTGTGTTGTTCAAAGCTTACTTTGCCTTTATTTGCCCTTTGTTCCTATATTGCTGTCCTGTGTTCGCTGACATCCCGAATTATCTTAAGCTGAAAATTATGGGAGTCGAACGTCGGGCTTCCAGGATAATCGGGCAGGAGATCGTACCATCTATAGACACAATGATTGACAAATCCTGCTCGACGTTGCTGCGCCAAGTATGTGAGGACTCTTGCCACCCGCTCAGAGCTTGTTTCCTTACACGAAAACGATCCTTACGCAACGCTTGTCCGATCCGTCCTCCGCCCACAAAAACACTTCGTCTGAAATCTTCTTTCCCGCGTTATTGTACATAATCCCTTTCTTTTGTCACTTGATGCATCATTATGTCACGTTATGTGTTATGTAAATTCTAGTCTACCGAATCATGTATGTGGACTCAATAAAGTTTATTATTACTATTATTACTATAATTTAGACAACTCATAGTAATGAAATTTGTTATTCTCATTAGATTTATGTTCATAAATCAGGATATGGAGCCTAAATGTAAGCTATTTGCTAATCGATAAATTTTGTATGTATAGATATATGAGTGAAAGATTTTTCATTTGGGTATCATTCTTCGCGGTGACGAAATAAATTAAATAACCCATCTATGCTATGAAATATTCACGTACATCATAGCCACACAATATGTGGTTACTAAAGTGTTAGTGAAAACCTGTAACAACTTTCATTATTTTGTAGTTTAAAACAAAGTACTATAACTTATTGCTGTTTAAAAAACATTGTTCTTATGTCTGCTTGTTTCGCTTTCTTTGTTGGTAGTAGGACCGCAAACGTATCAAGGTCCAGTTCCAGATTGTCATTCTCAGGTTCTTCATGGGCGACTTTAGGCCACTTTAGAGCCACTTTAGGAATGGGTGGCAAATTTCGGATGAGTCGTTTACTGCTCTTCTGCTTTTCGATCATATTCTCTAGTTTTTGTCTTCGTTCGTTCATTGATTTCTTTGGCTGCTCTCTCTCTCTCTCTCTCTCTCTCTCTCTCTCTCTCTCTCTCTCTCTTGCTTTTCATTCATTCCTGTTTCTGTCAACCGTGTTGCAGCTTTCTTCACCAATCACGTTGCCGCCTGACTCTCCCGCCGAACTTTCCAAGCTGTCCTCATACTTTGAACAAGTTCTGGAGGAACAGAATCGGAACGTGGATTCGACGATCCAAGTTGGCTCACACAGTCCCCAAACAGGTTCGGTCGGTATTGAGCCCATAGAGTGATGCTCAACGTTTCCACACTAAGGCGAGGACGGAACTAAGTTGATGTCATGTTCATTAAACAGAAAAATCCTTCCACTTTAGGCCCATCGAAACAGGTGATAGCTGGTTTCACCAATCCATAAAGGGAGGAATTGCGTGGAGAGTTATCAGATACATATACTTGTTTAAGATACAGAATAGAAACTTTTGTTCAATCTAGGGTATGTCTATGTATTTCGACTGTCGAGCTGTGGGTCTTCAAATGGTTTTCTGGATTTAATGGTTCGAAGCACTTCAGACCGTTTTTGGAAACAGGAAGCTTCTTTAGCATATGAGTAACGGTGTCTGTTTCTCCTTTTTGCGCCTTTTTTGATATATCGAAAAGGAAACTTTTTCAGCAGATTCTGACTTCGACACAGTCAACAAGATTTCTTCAAGTGGTAGCAATTAAGACTAACCATGCATTGTGTTTAAAGGGCGAATGTGAATTTGCAGTCGTTTTCATAACATTTCAGATACTTGTTTATGATAAAGAATATAGGCTTTTATTCAATCTAGGGTCTACTTCACATCACTTTGCCTTAAAAAGGAATTGCAAGAAATGCATCCCCCAACCCCACCCTATGATTTTATTGCATTTTTGGACGAATCACGAGACACATCAGAATCTTCCGGGAAAAAAAGGAAAATTGCGATGCATGGTTCTAAGTATGCTTCTCTGATCGATTGTGAAAGTGACAAATTGGTTAAATGTGGCGAAAATTAGTCAAAATGTTGTGTTTGCCGACATTAGGAGGTTTGCACGAGCCGAATGAGTTCAGATTTTAGACTAATGTGCCGCAAAATGGGGGAAATTGAAACAGTTTAGCTCATCAGAAACATCGATAGTGATTCTTTGTTTGTCTATGTGCGAACTAAGAAAACGCTCAATACATAAGTGGCAAAACATGAGAAGTGTATCGAAACACTTTATCTCTGGTTTCCGCTGTACTGGACTGCATGTAAGCCTACTGAATAAAGCAACCTTCGAAAACAAACCCAGTACCGGGCGGAACAGATCGAATGATATGTGAAATTGAAAGGAAACTTGCACTACGATCTTGGAAAAATGCTAGAAGCTAACTGGGAACAATTAGATGAAAGAAAAGTATACCACAGATTTCACCTAGTCCGGATCAGTCCAATGTTGCTGCAGATAACACTGAGATGGCATAGTATTCTACATGTACATGCAGATAAACACGTCTCATGAGCGAGCAATCAAGCTAGCGCTGGAAGATCTAGAGATATCACTTAATTCATCGACTGATGGAAAAAAGATGCTGTTGATTTCGTTTATCTCTGGTTCTCGTGCTTTATTTTCTTGTTCTTATACTTCAGAGGGTTACTTAAGATTGGTTGTAGTGTATCCAGTGCCACCATGATAGATATGGATAAATCAATGAAAAATCGGCAGATAACCACTTTAAGAGCATGAATGCCTCACACGAGAATTCATATTACCAATCAAAAGGTGCTTTGCTATTTCTTCCTTCGATTTGAAAGTTTGAATAATACTGTTCCAAGTTAGCCCATAAAATCAAATAAGTACATGCTTATTTTGAACACAGTATGCCTAAATAGCTGAAGACTTGTTAACGGCTAATAATGTATTTATCAGATCTGAAGTGACATGTGGTTTATGTAAAGTTTCACTGCTTCGGTATAACGGTTTGTTGCATTTTTTTGTAATAAAAAAACATCAAAAACCGTTCCAAGTTAATCCGTTTCACGATATATGAACACGGTGTATGACCTAAAGATTCACGAGTAAATGAAAATATAGCAATGCATTTCATAAGTTGCTTTGAAAACATATGAGAACTGCAAGATAACCAAATGCACTTGAGTGAAGTCGTTAACAATCGATCGCAATGGCAATCTTATTAAGCATTTCATAAATTCATTTTAAAATGAATCAGAAATTGGTGAATGGCATGAATCGCGTATCAGCAGAGAAACACAACATTGCATTGTGCTGTGAAAAGTATTAGTCACTGGAGACTGGAATAGGGCGCGATACATGTCGTCAAGGTCAAGAAGCTCAGCATATTGAATATGCATGTAAATCGAGCCAGGAATAATCAAGTTACACCTACACATATTAAAGAATCGATAGCTCTACAGCGAACTTGATCTAGCAAATACACATAAAAATGAAATTTTATAAATTGAGCACATATCTCATTGCTACCTGACTGAGATGAGAATAAACCGGTTGATTATGAGCTGTATATAAGAGAGCTGTATATGAGATGCTCAAAATATCCGTTCGAAACGGTGCCGGCCAGGAATGAACATGAATATCGAAATCGACAAGCATCGACCGGCATTGACTGGAAAACTGAATTTTCACAATGACGATATTTCTTTAGCTCCATCAGTAACTGCAGAGCTAAGTGAAAAATATCACATGATTTTCTAGGAATCTATTATGAATTGGAACTTATTAGGGCTGAGTGCGGCATTGACATTTTACTGCAGCTTAATTTGAAATCAATTAATTCCGTAATTCTGTCCGCAAATCCTAGTCGTAACAAATATAGAGGAATGATCTACAAGCATACAGTATGATTAATAGGAAAGCATTATTCAATTGTATTTAATCAATTCAATCAATTATAAACTTCAAATTTCTAAGTTATGAAATTGAAGTATTTTGAAAGTAAAGGCTACATCATTCAATTGCTCATGCATTTCCTGATGATGAGAAGAATGTGAAAAACTGACGAAAATAATTATAGATGATTCAAGTTCATGAGAAATCAGTTTAAGGCCACAAAATCTCATTTCTCGAGACCCAGGAATCTCGGAATTTCATAGTGAATATTTCATGGACCATCTCATGGTCTCATAGGAATCTCATAGTTCAAATCTCAAGATATATCTAGCGCTCTGCCCGAAAGATTTTTTTTCGCACGACATGGTAACATTGCATCATTTCAGAGAGCCTGACTGAAACCGAGTTATGTCTAGATGTTGACCCTCCTGCACAGTAATTTGTAGATTGCGGTGATATTGCTTAGATTCACTCTATTTTTCCTGTTTTCAGATTTTGGTTTTTTCATTATTTTGAAAAAAGTATCAATAATTAGCTCTTCCTTTGCTATATATCACGTTTATATGCATTTTTAAATAAACAATTAAAACACGGACGTTTCGTCCTCCATTGACTTAGTAATCATGTCCATGCAATTTTTTGCCACTTGCGGTTAAGTATGATGAGTGTCACTGGCAAATATTGGCAAAATAAAATTAAAAGAAGCCGAATGAGTTTGTTGGAGATTCCTAGCACTTTTTGCATTAAATTCTGAACAAACATGCATAGCAGAAGATAGAGAACATGCTGTCCAGATCTTGAAGTTTTTATTTAATGTCAGTCTAGAGCGAAAAAGAATTTATATTTCGGATACACTTCAGTGCTTCAGTGAAACTTAGAACATTTTCAGGCGCAACCAAGTGCGGCTAGCGCACAGCCCTACGTATAATACCGACACATGAATTATTTTTCATGATCAATTTTTTTATATTCACGGTGTGTTTCGTCTGCTCTCAGGAAGTTGATTCAGCAGAATGATCTAAAACGTACGTACACAAAACGATTACAGTTACCTTACACAGAGATGACATTAAGACACGGTAATCAATCAATAATGAGTCACATCGAAGTTAGTACGAAGCTGAAAAAAAGAAATCAGTGAAGTCGCGATATGTGCACACTATTACAACGTAGAAGACAGATATTCATGAATACTGGACAATAGACGGAATGAAAGAATGAAGATAATGCTGATAAAAGGCAGTAGGCTATGTCGAGACAGAGCAGAAATATATGGGAGACAGTTTAAGGATACAGGAGACCACATCAAGAATGATGCAAAACTGTACATAACGTGAAATAGATAATTAAAAGAGTACAAAAATATAAATAAATAAATATAATGGAGTAAAAAATGTATGTATATGTATATAAGAGAAACAGCCAATTCTTTCTGAATTAATGTTAACTCCCTCTTCTGTCTTTGGATTTCGTAATCTACAGATTCCGAACGAAATTGTTCAGTAAATTTTATCTTGTTCAAGTTCTTATCATGCAGCTTTATGTTCGTATATTTTGGCAACAATTCATTTTCTTTACAAATATTGATGTAGCTGATATCAAGACTTAATTTTATGCATTTGTGAAGAGATCTTTCGGTTTGTCTGTGTTGACTTTTTTCTTCTGGTGATTATATAATACTTCGTATTATAATATATATTAATATATATATATATATATATATATATATATATATATATATATATATATATATATATATATATATATATATATGTATATATATATATTCTCGCAGTATTATTAGAAACACGGTCAGGAATGTGCTAAAGTTTACCCTGCAGCTTCCAGATTTCTGGGAAACAGGGTTTACACCTTGCAAATTGTGAAGTCTGCATTTATGGTGTGCCCACCCATTCAGTTGTAAATAGTGTAAATAGCAACAGGTTTTTAATTGTGCATAGGCTAAATTGTAAAAACGTCAATGTCATTTATCTGATTACATGTAAACGGTACCGTTGTCAGTATGTGGGTCAGACGTCAAGGAGCTGACAAAGAGAATTAGCGAACATTTGTATAACATCAGACATTTTATTGTACATCTGTAGCAAAGCATTTTAATGAAAATTGTGACATTTCAGATTATACCTTAACGGCACTAGAACACTGTCCAAACGAAAGAAAGCGCTTGTATAAAGAGAACAAATGGATCAAAAGGTTGCACACTTTGTCTCCATCTGGTTTGAGACAAATGCTTAAATGTGTCCAAAGATTTGCATTTAGTAGTTCCTTTTAGTCGCTGCAGCGAGCATATTGTACGCTATTGTCAGCAGCAATTGTATGACGTCAGAGTTTGTCCATCGTACTCTATGCATGCCAACTTACGAAGTTTCATGACGAATGTTCATCGCTGATTTGTAACTTTCTGACTTACTTCATTCACTTTGTGTCTTTTCGTGTCAAGTGCAGTGGATTGATAAAGGATTAAATCAGAAACTAGTCTCCACCACATTTGTCTTTTATTCTCAACACTTGTGGGATCAGTGGACGGCGTGAGAGCCCTTTGACTCCTAAGTGACTACGTATATATATATATATATGATCATAAGTAATCGCCATGAGACTTAATAATAAAGATAAATTAAAAAAATCAACGTAGATTACGTTAGAAACACCTGGTGAGGGGAAAACGGAAATTTCGTTTCTTGACACTTGCACTTTTTTAGTTGATTTGGAAGATTGTGTTACGTTTCAAACCTGCCTTTTTATCAAAAGTGTTCATAGTGGTCACATTCTTCCTTGGGACAGTGCCGTCCCGCGGATGAGGAAAATTAATATTATTAAGACTGAACGCTTACGAGCTTTACGCAACTCATCGTCCCAGACGCTTGTCAAGCAGTCTCTTAATCTTCTTTCGCAGAGGTTTAGAGCTAATGGTTATCCTTTGTCAGTCCTAGATAAGTATCTTTATAGTGAAACTGTGCCTAAAAACAGAAATACGAAACAAGATGCTATTCGGATTAACGTTCCGTATGTTAATGATCGTTGGGTTAATAAAGTGTATAACTGTATAAGGAAATCTAATCTGCCGATTCCCATCATTCCGATCTTTAGAACTAAAGCCCCTCTTTCCCAACAATTTTATCAACAACCACCCATCAGTTGCAAAAGTCGTTGTGTTTGTAAAGGCCAGTATTTATGCAATTCTAAAAATATTGTCTACAAAATTGTCTGCAATATCTGTTCGGAAAGTTATGTAGGTGAAACGCATCGCACTTTCAGAAAAAGAATTGATGAACACCTACATACAACCAGCAGCCAAGTTTTCCATCATTTTAAAATTAAACACAATTGCTCCCCTCTGTTACGCCATATTTCTCCTTCAATTATCTCCCGCGGGCTCTTTGATTCTTATCATCGCCGCCGTGTGGAAATGTCAACAATTGAAGCCGTTAAGCCTCAGATAAATGTGAGAAGATAATGATGCCGCCTGGGCATACACGTGTTGAACTCTTGTTACTTTTCTTTATAATGCAATGTCATTTCACTTCATGTACATTTACTTCGTTCACCTGATGAAGTCTTAGACGAAAATTCGTGAATAAACGAATAACAATTCGTGAATAACAATATATATACATATTAAAGAAATAGTGCCTATAGTATTGAAAATCAAAAAGAATTGAAAACAATCCGTGTTCAGGCGCACGACATGTTTCAGCTTTACAAAGCCATCCTCAGGTGAACAAAGATATGTACAGGATAAAATTCTCTTAAATATAAAATTCGTGGTTACATCGGATGGTATGATCACATTTCAACGCTAAAACCAAGGTCATTCACAACAGTCAAAGATACAAAGAATAATGAAATAAAATCAATTCTATTTACAGTTCTACAAATTTAGGCATAGATTCATGGAGCTTTCCCGTTCATTCATCAGGCTATTGTTCGATTTCTTTAATAAAATAGATTCCAGATGTCTAGGGTACCTCGTCTGATCAACGACCTTGAAATTATCTTTGTGAGGAGGATGAACATGCAAGCTAATTTCAGAAGGCGTTGGGTAGCCTTTCAAGTGTTCATTCATCCTAGTAATGAAATGCCTGACCGAGCTGCCGATGTAGCACTTGTCACAGTGCTCACAAGAATACTTGTAGACAATGTTTGACTTGAGCTTGGCTTAATATACTAAGAGATACTAAATAACAAAAAAACAAGAAAATGTCTTTCTACATCACTGCTAGAGGCCGTGTAAGTCCTTGGTCTTGCTTATTGAGGACCGGCTCATTCTTCTTTATTAGCATTGCTTCGGCTATCTCCAGATCTTTCTTTCTTTCATATCTTGCCAGGACGATGGTGTTCTCTCTGATGATGTTGCAGTCTTTTACTATTTTATGTTCTTGTTTGAGATGCTCACTGATGGATCGGTTGTTCACATACTGTTTGCATCTATGTGTCAGATCATTTGTTGTATATCCAATGTATTTGACACCACTACAGGTATCCATTGGGCATGAAAATTGGTGCACAACATGATGTGGTACATAGATTTGACCAACTTTTGAGGTATTAAAGGAGTTCTTGAGCTTTCTTATTTGGTAAAAGCATCTCACTCTCACATGTGCTGTAGAGTCAAGTGGAATGATGTTGTTCTTCAGTATTGCAGAAAGTCGTTTCTGTTCGATGTCAGCATTGGTTCCCCATTGACTTTTGAAATAGAATTGAATTGTTGATTTGTTCTCATTAGTTGTTTCATTTTCCGATAATTTCTTTTTCATGTAACGGTTTATCATTGTGTCAATAAGATGATGTGGATAATTATTGTTGATAAGTAATTGCTTTAAACGGTCTACTTCTTTTGAGAAAGCTTCCCATGTTGCTGAAATTCTGAATGCGAGATTGATGTACGAGTTGATAACAGACTTTTTGTATGTGAGTGGTCCAAAGGTTTTGTAGTCCAGACAAATACCAGAACTTGTATATCGTATATCTATATATCGATATAAGGCCAATAAAAAAGAATTTGTTGTTTCTGATGATATTTCGATTGACTCTTCATCAAATCAGATGGAATCTTTATACATATACATATATACATACATACATACATACATATATATATGATTTTCCATAGTTCTAAAAAGTTTCTTTTCTTCATTTGTTAAAACTTCAAAATACATTTTGAAAGCCATTTAATTGGAATCATACCGGTACTTCGGTATGAATAGTAGAAAAGAAACTTTTTAGAACTATGGAAAATCATTATTTGAAAATTAACAAGACTGATTGCGATATTATATTTATTGAAACATGCAAGAATAACGATTTGCTGCCCACATTCACATATATATATATATATATATATATATATATATATATATAATATATATATATATATATATATATATATATATATATATATATATATATATATATATTATATATATATATATATATATATATTATATTACATATTCTATAATATTGCATATCAGCATAAAAAACAGAAACAAAAAGGAAAAGAGAAAAAAATTAATAAAAAAAATATTATGACAATAAAAGCGATAAAACAAAATCCTTCTGTACACACAGATCAGGTTAACGGCTAAAGCCTTTAAAATTCGAAGGTGTGTCAAATTTTGATGGCGATGAATAACAAGGAAAGAAGTCTCGCATTTGCAGCGGTGTTATTGCACGCTTGTAAATGTCTAGTTACAGCACTTTGTGGAGCTTTATTTGAACGCGGTGGTTTTTTGACATCATTCTGAAGCCATTGTGGGACATGTTCATGCAACCTATCACTCAAACGACGTCCAGTGCCGCCCACATAGCTGCTTCCGCAACTACGCGAGCATTTGTATATAATTGAGGAGTGGCAAAGCATTGGAGTCGGGTATTTGGAGATCGGTTGGGAATACGAGTCGTGGTAAATGTCAAAACCAATTTGGTGGTATGATAATGCGACAGAAGTCGTCTGAGTTCACGTCGGACTATAAATCTAGGCCACTGCTTTTGTAAGGAGGATTCACAAAGACCTTTTTTCTTCTCAGGACGGAAGAACACCGGCTTCTGTTCAACCCGGCTATGTTTGCGGATAAATCCCATCCATTCTTCAATACCATATTGTCAAGGAATCGCTCATCAGCTTGCATTTCACTTGTATTGCAGATTTTCCTCGATCTTGAGAACGCTTTGAGTACGTACGTTTTAGATCATTCTGCTGTATCACAAATTTTAAAATAAATGTGAAAATCAGTATTGTAAAGGAAAAGAGCCACTCTCAGAAAATGATGCTTAATATTTGTGATAAGTCTTCCTTAAGATAAATTTCTTCATTTTCCTTATACTAAATATTACTAAGAACAATACAGTTCTTCGTTTTCCTCGCATTCTATGTACAGCGTATTGTTGATCTTCGAAAAAATAGATTTCTTTGAAGTAATCAATAAGATATGATCGGTAGTTTTACATAATGAGAATGTCAATTTTGCGCGTGATGCAAGGTTGGACAAAAACTTCTATTGGGTCCCAGTCAAAACCCAAAACCCAAGTCCATGTTTCAATAAATGTGCAGAATGAAGTAAACCAGGTACATTCTTTGTATTCTGTGCTACCATAAATATTCTTCTGTAGGCCGAAATACCAAGAGCGTGGCGCTCTTGGAGACGGACAGCCTGGAACGCGTTTGAGTGCACTGGTTTCCTTGACGTTCCAATCCGTCACTGGGTATCCACAGGGACATCTATGATATGTGATATCTACGGGATTTTCAACTCCCATACCATGTACTGGACTGGAGGCCAGTGACTTTTGTAGACTTGATTAATGCCGACTGTTTGTATGTGGATAAAACAATGGAACAAGTGGCAAACAATTCACTTCATTATTGTAACATATATCTGAATCCAGCTGAATTGATTGCTGTACATACTAATTAACACGCCCGGCCCAGTCTTGCAGAGAAATAGTCGGAAAAATCTGTGCAGTGTACATGTGCACATACAAGTATATCATCGGTGGTCAATTTCAAATAAATTGTGACTTTCTATATTCATTGATTTTCCCATTGCATTATCTAAAACCTCCTCCTGCACAATCAGTTGGACCATTGGTGAACTTTATCCGAGAATTCAAGAACAATTAAGCGATATAACATGCGTGATTTATTTACGGCCTTGAATTACTCAATTTTCAATAAGCGAACATTGATGGCTATTTTTATCACAGTGATGCGAGAATGTTTTCATATTCACCGACGAAATTCACGCGGATTTCGTAATCAACTTCAATCCTTATCAATGCTGCTCCTGAATTGCCTAATATGGTAGGACCTTAAAATCGTGGAAAGTCACCAATCACCACCGCTTGGTTTGCTTTTTAATCAATGATCTTCGCATTTTGTGAATCACTGACATCATAATCACATTTCATTAGTTCGTCGGAGTTTTGATTATCATTTGAAGGCCTCACGGTTGATGCTCTATAATCACGAGATGTCTAATAAGAGTAAAAATATATTGATATCGGTAACTACTCATTAAGTGGAGGCGCACTTGGAATGCTCCGAAAAAACACTACTGAATCGATCTTCGCAAAGCATGTATAAAATGTACAGAATACAAACCAATAGTCATTGATGCTCCGTGCCGAAGGTGACCAATTTCAATCGCTAGCAGTTGATATTGCTGCTGTTATTGACAGTTGCTTATTCTTGTGGGAGTCTTGTAATTCTTTGGTCTCTTCTTGAATGGGTCCAGAATCTTCTTTCAACAGATTCCCTGTATGAATGAGTGTATTAGAGTATTGGATAATTGTTTACAACTTGTTTCACGGTTTCACACAGAAGTGCACAAACAACCGTCATTAATTAATTCTACCAAAGTCACTTGCCTGCAGTCCAGTACATGGTATGGGAATTGGGTCCCTTAGATATCTTATATTAATCATAGATGTCCCTGTGTATACACCACAGAGGTCGGATATCAAAGCTATCTAGGCCAGCAAAACTCTCTATGGTATCGACTCAGTCAATTCCTAGCTGAGAGACCTCCATTAACTGTATGGACAATCGTAATTTTCGCCCAACGTTTGAGGATGACATCGGAGCCAATGCGTCGATCGAAAAATAGTCGGCAGCAATGGCCACCCTTACATCCCTTCCACCCGTTGACGTCATAGCTTGGACTGACGGTTCCGTCAGGGCCGATCAATCAGGACTGCTATTAATGTGGCCATTCACATTATGGCCCCTTCTGCCGACAGCACCGGGTTGTGTTGAAGTTATGGTCTGCACTGACTCGAGACGAGATCAACTGTTCCAGTGGTGTTCATTTTACGAAGCTGTTGGAGCTCTGCATGTAACGCGCTATTCGATAACAGACTGCACTGCCGATATCGACTAGCCTCAGTGGTTTATGTTGCCGCCCAGTGGATAACATCACACTGCGGTATCCAGAGTAAGAAGCGGCGCATGCTTCCGCCACCGAAGGAGCTGTAGAGCCTCAAGACTAGAGGTAGGTACAACGTTGTCAAAGCTGCTTGAGTCAACACACGCAACCGGAGTGGCACACAACCACCGCGGGCTCTTCTAGTTTGCCAGATTATGCTGGCCTTGAATCCCAACAACTCTGTCCTGGAATCCCAATCACTCACCGGCCACTGCCCGATTCTGCGCGCAACCTCAATCGAATTGACTGAGTATCCAATCCCACATGCCAGGACTGCCACGAGGAAGATGATACAGTGCCAGAGGAAGATGATGTTCACGCGGATCCTCGGTAATCGATGTTTGACACTACCTCGACCATCATAAGTGTTCTCGTCCCTCACAATGTACGTGAAAAGTGCGGTTCGCTCACGGCCTGATGCATGAGGATACTCTCTTAAATAAGTCGTCCAACAAAAAAGACCCCATCTAACCGCTGCAAACAAACCCATATTACGCTAAGTTACGTAAAATTTTTTCCAAAAATTTAATCGAAACAGTCTGCCATATCAGTTTATTTGACAGACAGCCAATATAAATAAATGCGGTACTACAAGTTGATAAACTTACATAGCTAAAAAAACATGTTTTATTTTGTCTTTTTGTCAAGCCACGCTCGTAATGAGTAATGAGCAATTTGAAGTGCATTTCTAAGTTCCGAAATTGTTTTTAATATTGATTAACTCTATCGATCAATATTACCAGCAGTGATGGTGATTTAGCCGGCGCCAGCAGACTCTTGTTGACTACTGGCATTAATTTTTACCATAATGGTGCCAGGAAACTTCAGCTTACACATTTTTCCTTTATGCTGTACGTATAGCGTGTATGCTAATTGCAGTATTAACAAATTGTACATCATGTGACAGAGCTGAGTATGCGCGCATTCTTTCCTTTTGTGTGTGCAAATGCCAAACAACGAATGTTTTAGATCCGGCTACACCGAAAAATTGCTTTATTTGAAAATATCAAGTGTAAGAGTAAATTTCTTGAACTACAGAATGAGATTTAAAAAAGGTATTTATCTGACTAACAGTTGTAGTTTATAAAGCCGAAGACAGCTAAACCACACGAACTTGAACATCTTATCAATGCTGATTTCAAAACTTATCTATTCAGCCTATTAAAATTCTTGGCTGTCAGATTCGATCGCATTGGCCATCATGAAGGTTTCAGCCTGCATGTTAAGCAGCAGTTTATGGTCGAGAGCATCGAGTTGTTGAACCTGATGAACAGGTAGGCCCATTCAAATATCGCGCTGTACTACATGGTAAAAATGTCAACGAATAGATGAAACGTCCCTCAGGATGCCTAATTTTGCACCTAACAACGCTTACTATTACATTACCTCGTCTGAGATCCTGTGAGATCGTCTCCATTGCTTCTTTATGTAACTGACAGATATCGAATTGATTTCTGTCAGGACTGTCGTTCCCATCAACCGGTATTACCGTGTTATAATGCTTCATCTTGGCCATGGCTGAGGTGCTCCAATACTCACTGCTTGCTGTCGGTAAAGATTTTGCAAAGTCTTCACATCTTCGAAGTCCAATCTCAAACATGTATAAAAATCCCGTACTTTGTAATTTATCTGCTTCTGGATAGAATTCTTAGACTTTTAATAATGTCAATCGATTTTTCGCTTTTTTTCTTTGATCGACTCACCCCATCCTATCTATTCATTACATTTTCTATAACTGTCACACCATGACATACAACTACAGACATGAATTATTTCATAAAATCATGGAATGAAGGATGAAATTATGTACAGAAATGCATGTTAACGAAAGATGCGACCGGACCGAAAGTATGTAGAACGGACCGAACCGATGACTGATTACATGTCTGACGTTTAGCGGAAGTGTTCGAATGACACTGACTTACCCGATTAGGACCAGCTATCAGCCAAACCAGCATACAAGCGAAACCAAATAATACAAATGCTAATCCGATGAACATGAGGTACGCCGTCCATTTTGTAAAATCAATCTTTGTGAAAATCGCAAAACATGTCACACCCAAACAAACTAGCGCACAAATGCCGAGTGCAATGCATACGGCCCAGGCTGAATTGTACGCTGCGATAGTGCCGGTCAAATAAGATAATGACAATGTCTGAAAGGAGAAAGCATAATGTATTTCTGTTCTCAATTTCAGTTGATTGCATGCACGCAGGATAAAAAGCTTATAGTTAATATACCGAAAAGCATGTAAATTTTTCGACCCACTTTCTTGGGTGGATGTCTATTGCAGGTGGCGCTCTTTTGGCGTGTAAGGTGGGAGTCTACTTTTCAACATCTCCGAGTCTAAAGATATGAAGAGATATCGCTTCAATGAAGCTTGTACATATTTGTGCATGTACGTTCAATCAACAAAAGCAGTAAGTAAAACTCCACCACTGGACCGCGCAAGATGGCCGCCGTCGCTGACGTCCCCCCCCCTCCTGTCAGCCGAGTCGGTCGTGGTGAGCCGCCGTGTTGCTTCGAGTCTGACGTCCCCCCCCCTCCTGTCAGTCGAGTCGGTCGTGGTGTGCCGCCGTGTTGCTTCGAGTCTGACGTCCCCCCCCTCTGGCCGGCCGACGTAGCGCGAGGTGGTGTGTGATGCGCTCTCCAGGTTGGCGTGGTGTGCCGGCCAGGTTGGCGTGGTGTGCCGGCCAGGTTGGGAGGGTGGACTGTCGTAGCTCACCTGAAAAAAACCTAAGTGTCAGAGTGACTTTGTATGGTCAAAATTTTGAAAATTTTCCAAAGTGTGGCATTTCGACCTGGGACCTTTACCAAAACATTTTTCATCAAATTTCACTGACCCCCCCCCCCCCCGACAGCAATCTTCTAACTTTGGTTCTAGTGGACGGATTTTGTCTTACAGCTACTCGTTTGAAAGAGGAGAAAAAACTGCTCGGTGACATTTTTTGTTGCGAGTCAATCGGACCAGCCGTTCAAAAGTTAGTGCTGTTACAAGATTTTAGGTCGGAGCTCACCTGAAAAAATCCTAAGTGTCAGAGTGGCTTTGCATGGACAAAATTTTGAAAATTTTCCAAAGTGTGGCATTTCGACCTGGGACCTTCACCAAAACAGTTTTCATCAAATTTCTCCGAACGAGGGGAGGGAGGGGGTCAGTGAAATTTGATGAAAATCGTTTTGGTAAAGGTCCCAGGTCGAAATTCGGAAGTTTTAAAATTTTCAAAATTTTCACCACACTGGAGCTCCCACACTTAGGAATTTTTTCACTTGTGGCATGTTACATGGACATGTGCTGACGCACCGACTTCCCGTGGTCATATGAGAATGGTTCAGGTGTCATATGATAGAGAATGATGAGACGAATCGTTTGCAACAAACCGCATGTCGCTACGATGAATACTTTCGGAGATAGAGCCATTTTAGTTTTCTTCCGAGCATATATAAACCCCCGACAACGTAAGTCTGATCACTTCATCGAAAGACGAGGTAAGCGACGGTCGTCGCTCTGAGCTCCCGATATCGGGTGTTTCAAAGGACTCTATCTTTTGAAGTAGGAAAGCTATCTTCTTACTTCAAAGTTTGTGTGATAGAGTTTGATAGTGTCTTTACTACTGATGAAATTTTTTAAAAGTAGTATGAGTAGTAAAATGCGGAATTTTTTAAAAATTCTTAATTTTCAGTTTTTTCAAAGTTTTAACATGTAGACTAAGGTTTTCAAGTATGCTGAGTTCAAATCTGCTATCAGATTTGAAATTTAACTAAGTCTAAGGCAGCTTTGAGGGGTTAGATACCAGCTACTGATCACTACCTTTGACTCGGCGTTGCTGTTACCACTTCGGGGCAGTGACAATGATGTCTTCAGCTGTAGATAGCGGGTATCGGGGAAGATCTCTCACTTCCCTAGTGATCAGTACAAGGCCTTCGGGCTGTCGACGGGATCGAGTGCCACTCACTACACTCAAATCTATCATTCCTCACTAAGTGTAATGCTTTAGGAATATGACTGTACTACATGATTCCAAACTTATACAAATTTCATTATCTTACAGTTAACGATAAAATCTCAGTAATGGCAAACGACAAAAACAGAAAATTCCACATCAAAATGTGCACATGTGGGCGAATCAATCGCAGTGCGGACGCCAAGGCGCATGTAAAGAAGGCGGGCACCGACCACATGATTATCCTGAATAGGGTTGCGTGTGTAAAGTGTAGAGTGTTGAAGGGTGATGAGGATGAGGCGCGATTTTACAGAGTGCATGCAGATTGCAGTGGAGGTTTGGTGAATGACCTGAGATTCACGCAGTTGATTGTTGAAGAGAGGGAGCGAATGTTGGCGATAGAGCGAGACGGCAAGGTGGAGAATGTTGTTGAGAATGATGAGTTGGCGAAAGCAGTTGCTTCGTTGGAGGCTGAGATTGAGCGAAAGAGAGTGCTTGAGAGTGATGATGAGGATGATGTAGATTTAGATAGGGAGCGTGTGAGGAAGTTGAGCTCTTCGTCGTCGGAGGTGTCAAACATTGTCATCACCGACCCCCCACAGAGCTCATCTTCCCCCAAAAGTGAAGAGTGGTGGGATTCGTGTGCAGTCGGCGAGGTGGTTGAAGGATGAAGAGAAGAAGCATGTATCGCAGCAGATGGCGCATGATTTGTTGGTGAATAAGTATGAGAGTTTGAAGAAGGTGAAGGATGAAGTCGTGAATGAGTTAGATGCGTTGAAAAAGAAGGAACTGAAGTCGAAGGAGATAGCGGATGAGAATATTCGAATGAGGCGTAGTGTGACTGATTTGAAGAATAAGACGCGAGAGTTGGAAGAGAAGAATGATGACTGTGAGAAGAGGGCGAGTGCTGCACAGAGAAGAATGAGAGATGCAGAAGCGAAGTTTGAGGAGATGATGAAGGAGATGATTGTGTTGAGAGCGAGGAATGTTGAGTTGGAGAGGAATCTGGCTCGGCGGGGTGATGAGAGGCAGGCGTTTGAGAAGTTGGAGCGCATGAGGGATGAGTGGAATCGTGTGAATGAGGATAGGTTGTTTGAGTTTCACATCCCTATTCGGGATAATCATTTGGACTGTGAAGTCTCGACGAGTCCATCATATGCTACAATGGCCATCCGACTAAGAAATGCTTACATGCCACCCTGAGAATGCGCGGCCATTTGCACAAATTCTCCGTTAGGAAGCGCGCGAGACCACCTAAGGATGGCTAACTTGGTAAGTGAAAAGCAAATAAGATAGTATATCCTATTCTAATACAAATCATTTTCATTGCAGATCTTTTCCGCGCCTTCACCACCCCATCACGTCACTCCCGAGAACGAACCACCGGCTCTCTTAAGGGCCACCTAGGGGCAAGACATGATAGAACCTCCACGCGGTTTGCCCTGGGCAGTCTTTAGACTGGCGAATACTATCATTAAGTTGAATCTGCTATCAGTCAACTTGAACGTTGCATCACGTTAGAGGGGTATATAAACCACTACCTCTCATTTCATTTCATTTCAATCATGCAGACGCCGAACCGTCAAGTCAGCTCTCCTCGCGGACTGCAGTTAAGGCCGCGAAATTTATGAGGAATTTGTTAGACTAGAGGAGCAAGACAGAGTCCACAACAATCTTGCTGGGATTGGCAATCCGATGACAGCAAGTGTTGTCAATCCAACGGAATGGCGCTACATTCCACTTTTCAGTCACATAGAAATTAGCGTGGAAGTCGACACTGCTACCAAGGAGAGAGTCAAAGACTCTCTCAGCAGAATCGGTAGGGTGTAAGATGACGACTCTCGAGAACGATCCACCGGCTCTCTTAAGGGCCACCATGGGGCAAGATTTGATGGAACCTCCTCGCGGTTTGCCCTGGGCAGTCTTCAGACTGGCGAATACTATCATTAAGTTGAGTCTGCTATCAGTCAACTTGAACGTTATGCAGTCGATTGCCATCCCTGAAGCATTCTGATTCGCTGTCGAGCAATTCATTGTTGAAAACCCTATATAAGCCAGAAGATTGTAGCGCTTCTCATTCAATTTTAAGTCACGATGGAAGCAGCATCTGCTAGTACCATTCCCGACTTCATCATCCTCGACGAGTGGGATGAAGACAACGCCATTCCCGACTTCATCATCCTCGACGAGTGGGATGAAGAGGATGATAAGAAGGGGAAGATCAAGAAGATCGTTTGGACGGATGAGGTGTGGACTAGGAATACCACCCGCATCCGAAAGGTGCCAGATGCACCAGCACGACCTAGGCGGTATAGGGTATATGAGAACCTAACCGTCATACCTATTGACTATTCAAGCCAATAGTCAACTTAATTGACACCGAGAACGAAGCATCGGCTCTCTTAAGGGCCACCATGGGGCAAGACATGATAGAACCTCCACGCGGTTTGCCCTGGGCAGTCTTTGGACTGGCGAATACTATCATTAAGTTGAATCTGCTATCAGTCAACTTGAACGTTGCAAATGAAGTTCGGTGTAATACTTCCTTTCGACGGGCGTTCCTGTAAAGGGCGGCGGTGAAACCCGTAGCTATGTATACCGCAAGGGACATTCGGCAATGGTCAATCTTGTTAAACCTCTCTGCGTCATGTTTGCAAGTGATTGCCTCTGTCTCAACGTAGTATGCATTCGCGCCAGGGCGACATTTAGCCAACTGTCGAAGGTTGCCTTATAAACTTTCCATTGCATACGTTATGAGAACCATGAGTTCTACCTGTCTCTATCAATGAGACGAATTGATGAATGGAATGAAATGGGAGGACACTCACGCGCCACACGCAACATAACATACTTCTCTCTTCCGTAGTCTAACAAGCTCTTTACACATGGATCGCAGTCGATTGCTATCCCTGTATCAGAAGTGTAAGCTATCTTAATTTTATTTAACACTATTTCAACTACCATCATTACCCATATGAAATGTTATGAGATTTACAAGTTAAACTAAGCGTGCTA
>CAJQUW010004867.1:0-68667 GCA_907163375.1 Prostheceraeus crozeri
GATCTGCTTCGATCTTAACCCTTTCAGTACGGACGACACGCTGTACGTGTCATGTATCTATTAACAAATTAACGGAATTAGAATCAATGCAATAGTACGATTATACCGTGACACGCAGAGCATGTCATATAAACCATCGGTGAATGTTTCTGAATTATGGATCACTCTCAATATGGACAGGTTCACCGAATTATTACGTAAGATTTCGTTTATTGAACAGATCTTTGATTATCATTCTCACGACAGATTTTGTTGATAGTTGTTGCTGTTCGAATTGCGCATTCATATCATATTGAGCACGCAAGTGGTCGGCGGTATCCCCGGCGTGGCCAGATCAGATTGCGTTGAATTGATGGGATTTGGATACAAACGAAGATGGCAGTTCCGCAGTGAGATTGAAGATGAAATACAAGATAAGACTAGCGAGATAACGACTCAAGTAGCAGCTCTGGACGAAGATGCAGGTGCAGATCTGGTGAATGGCGTACTGTCCAGTGGTACTGATTCGTCAGACGTGGACCAGAATTTACTGGATCTACAGGATACATCCACGCTTAGAGATTCCAAATGGAATTAGAAGATGATATGTTTTTCTTAAATACTTTTATTCACGACGAACTAAATGCAAGATTTATGCGACTACACATCACAGACTTTGGGCAAGAATTAGTTGATTAATCCTGAAAGCCAGAATTACAAACAGCAGACATGTTACAGTCAATGAAATCAGAAAGTTAATTGGATTTGGCAATTTTTAATGGCTGTGACAAGAAAGCCTACGCATGCTTCATACTGGAGTGGCGATTTGGTGTTTCGTCAGAGATATCTCGTCACTGAATCTCTATCCCGTGACAGTTTTCAGTTAATTTTGAACTATATTCGCTTTGCAGACCCAGAAAATTTGGAAAATGAGTATTTAGCAAAAGTACAACATTTCTGGAAAAAGTTAATAATATATGCCAAAATACATAACCTACCAAACCGTTCAGATTTTATAGATGAGACACTCCTGCTGTTCAAAGGACGTTTAAGAATTAGACATTATATCCCAAGCAACGTAGGGGTATGGAATTAGTCGTTATGTATTGGCAGAATCCGAGTCGGGGTACGTTTGGAAGTGATGCTTCATGGTCTGAGTACTGAAAAATCGGGCAGATCGTATTGTCTCTCGTGGTGCTGAACCATGATCAGTTACGTGAAACGAATTGGATACAATTATCACCCGACTGTTTAATCAGGTTACCACGGTTTATCTTGATAAAATTTTATACTTACTGTGATTAGCCCGATAACTGTTTAGCATTGGTACATTTATGATGACTGTAAAAGGAACCGGGGCGTTCCGAGCGTTTTAAGCACCTTAAATCTGCCTGTTAAGTCTCAAGCTTTATTTCCGCAACGGCCGTAGTTCTTTGCGTAAAAAATTGTGGATCAAAAGTCGTTGGAAAGAAGACGGTTTACTTGATGGATACGTTTGCTGCTGCTGAGATGTTGAGGTCAGCCGTAGTCAACGGTGGACACCACGGAACGGTGAAGAAGTCACGATCCTGTATTGATGTACAATGCCCATATGGGCGGTGTCGACCGGTTGGATGCGCACTTCATCATAGATATTTCAATCGGAAAAATTATACATGGTTTGTAAAGTACTGTTGCACTTAATTCAAATCATGCATTACAATCCATGGGATTCTCTACAGGAAGAATGATGGTAAAATGAACTACATAGATTACTGATGAAATCTGTCAATCGTTTGGTTTACAAAACAGTTATTGACGAAATCCTGTCGGAGACCGCGCCTGGTACCCGATCAACAACATCGATGGCTTGGAGGAACGGAATGCAACAAAATAAACTTGAACGCATACAGCAAGGAGGAGAACCTCGACCTCACAAGAGATGCCGTGTTGCTACCAAGCGAAAGCGGAAAGTAAACTGTCTTCCGATGTGCTGATTGCCCTGGAAAACCTGGTCTATGTGCTGCTCCTTGTTTTTCAAAATATCATGAGTAAACCTGAAACTTTTCGAAAACGTATTATGGGTTTATTTGGTGAATATATTTTGTAGTAATAGCAGGTAAAGGGCTTTGATTTTCCGTTACATTCGAGGTGCAAAAGCAGATGTAATAAAGTAAGTAACATTAAAAGAGTATATAAATTGAAATGGCAAAAATGAGTGATTAATATTGAGTGGACTGTAAATAAATAGATGTGCAAATACATTGCAATAACATAAAAAAATTATTACGTCGAAATATTTTATAAATTTATTTGGATCGGTAATTGGTAATTGGTAATCGGTTCTTTTTTAATTGCACAATTTCTAGAAAACATAAGTAGGGGTAAAAAATAAATTTAAAATATTCTTATTCAGTCTTATTCAATAGCTTTCATGGCAAACCTCGATTGGGAAAATTGGACAAGACATATAAGCCTATATGTCTTTTATGTTTGGTTCCCATATTGTGTATAATACAAGCTCGAAAATAGATTGTTGTTTTTAATAAGATTAGCATAAATGTGTAGAATTATTTACTGTGGTCCGTAATGAGAATTATTACTTGTGTGAATGAGAAAATTAAGGAAAAAACTGTTTACGTGTTATATCGCATTGTACTGTTCTTATTAGTCAAGTCATCTCTATATACACCCAAAGTTTTGAGAACCCGCTAGTTGCATTCCGTGTAGCAGTTTCTCCGTCTTTTCTTCCGGAGAAAACATGGTGGCATCATGGACAAGATCTAATGCTATTATCTGTTGCCAATAACAACACAATAAACAAACAAACACCCTCGAAATCACATAAAATGGACAAATTAAAATTATAAGAAAATATACCTATTTGACCACCTCTGGCGTGTCAACCCGTAACAGTAGGACAATGATAGTAAACGGCACGGCATCGTGTGTCATCCGTTAACATCAGAACAATCGGATTAAATTTTCAAATTTTGTTACGTTGAATAATTATTGCATGACACACTGTGCGTGTCACTAGGACAGGTATCTTAATGATTTCGTGCTGAAAGGGTTAAACATTGTATCATAGTCAAACTATTTGCCAAGTTGGTTGTGGAAGTTGTTGACAGCAAATTGCAGGATTTTCATGAAGAGAATTGCAAGTGAGATGGCGGCATTGTTTCATGTGAATTAGCCTACTATTCCATGGATTAATATACTGTGTCTATTTGTAGCAGTCATTGACAACTATTTTCCAATTTTTCAATATTGGAATGAGAATTAAAAATTGGTTCAGAGTCATACTCGAAAGTAGTGGTCGGTGTGCTGTTTGTGAGAATATCTCAAGAATTCAAAGATAACATTTTTAATTATTGGATAATTTCTCCTTCTAGCGGTTAAGAAACCTATCACTTTCTGGAATAAACACATTGAAAGCTTCTTTACCGACAGTCATTTCTCAGATAAATGAAACATCGCTGAATTCTTTCAATTATTCAGTAAATGACTTATGTGATATTGTGTGATGATATTTTGGAAGCTCATATTCGAAAGCATGCAAAGGTTTTTGAAAAAATTGGTTCAGATATATTGAACATGGGAACCCTTTTAAAAGAAAAATGAATACTGAGATTTCTTGGCCTCTGATTTCAAGCTGGAGCCCAATGCATGCCTCTGTAAATCGACATTACAAGTTGCGTATGTGTCATGCTCTTGATTGATTATAGAAGCGATATTTCAAAATGGTGAACGTAACAGAGCGTTTTACAGGATTTCCTTCTTTGTCATCATGTCACTGAAGTATTTTGTAAAATTCCCCCCCACTATTGCTTTTGTGTACTATGATCTTTGGACAAGGGGGCAACGTACAATACATCAGATCACAAATTTGGACCTTGATGATTAAAAAATGTCAACCGAAAAACAAAAATACTCAGTCCGCAAAATTTGCTGTTTTGCCCCAAATAAAGTTCCCCCGGAGTGTGCCATAATTTTTTCATGCAAATTTCCCAATTCACTTAATTTAAAAAGGACTTTCTATGGGGGGGGGGGGGGGGTATTATTAATTTCTATGCCATGCTATGAAGATCAAGGAATGATTTGTGATTAAATATTGTCCATTACATAGAAATTAACAATACCATAGAAAGTTAGAGATGAAATGTTTTGATGGTGTCGAGTTCAAAGGAGCTCGTACTTCGAAACTTCGCCTTTGGGCATGAGTTTTTATCGAACATAATCGGTCTTCCAGTGTTGGATTTAAGCTTGATAGCAGTAGGGGGGGAAGCTTTCGACCGGGAAGTTTGTGGGAGTCCCATCACGTTGCAACCAAAGCCGGAAAAGGTGGTTGATCAAATAAGGAGGAGGACATCGATTTTTTTATTAATATTATAACACCACTCTCTCCCGCGCACTTCGAACGCCCGCGAAATAATTTTTGAAAACACAACAGGTAATTTTATGGATTGTGAAGAACTTTATAACATTCCCATAGTGAATAAAATAATGCCTTGTCATCAAGACCCTGAAAGAAACAAGATAGCATTTTGGATTAACACTCTTTTTGTGATGGGTTTGTTACCCTTTAATCATTTTCTGCTTCTCGAATTCATTTGTCATACTTTATGAACAAAGAAAGTTAATTATTGTTGATTAGACAATTAAGTTTATGAAGAATTGTGTGGAAAATTAGGCATACACCTGTCAAGCTGGCCTTTTATTCACAAAAACAATAAATTGAAGCTCCAAATCCAATCTGATTGAGGCAATGTACGTCCCGAAATATTCTTCCCCATCAGCGAAGGAAGGTGCATCTTCAGTAATGGGGATGAGACGAGGCAGTGCCCCCAAGGGGGAACATTCCCCACTTTCCCTCCCCTCAAATCCAACATGGCTCAATTCCTCGACAGGCGCGATGCTTGAAAAATGTTTTCACGCCCTTGGTGAGGAAGATTAGTGACTTCGAACGGTACATTCATTTTTGAAACGGAATTTCTCATGAATACAATTCACTTGTGCTTTTCTACGAAGCGCAATTCTAGTAACTTGATCTATCGGAACTTCAAGATTTCGTGATGTGTAAATTTATATGGGGTCTCCATTACTTTGTTGGGAATGAACGAGGTTATCATATGAGAGCGATCATAATGAAGCTTCGTATGATGTCGCTATGGATCCCATACGCGCATGCAATATATTTCAGGGATAAATGAAGTCTATAATTAACTAACTGAACGCCGTTTTGCATGCCTATGTAATTACTGTTTTAAATAATCCATGTCTTAACACCTGGTTTAAAACATTTTCAGAATTCATGTTTTAATTAGCATGCTTTCAAAATCATCCTCGAGTACACTACAGTTCATAATAGAGGTTAATTCACTTTTCGGGCAACTCCGCATGTTAGTGTTGTGTATTCGGCAAGTTAGGTTTTAAAATATCATGGATCATTGATCATGGAGCAGCGTCGTCCTTGCAATTTAATTGTCTGAATGAATTCTCTACCACAGTATATTCGACTATTCGACTCTTTTTGTATGTTTCATATATCACTTGTAGAATCACATGCATATTGTTCGAATGATTTTGCATAGTGCACAGACAGGAGAATTTAACAAGAAGTTTTGTTGGCTTGGTCATCATGATGCACACAGGTTGTGTGTGAAATAATGTGTCCTCTGTAGTCAGTGTTGTCAACTGATTTTTTCAAGAAACTCAATTAACCGAGTTTTCCGGAAAACAAACCATCACAAAAAGAGTGTAATCCAAAATGCTATCTTGTTTCTTTCAGGGTCTTGATGACAAGGCATTATTTTATTCACATGAATGTTATAAAGTTCTTCACAATCCATAAAATTCCTGTTTTCAAAATTATTCGCGGGCGTTCGAAGTGCGCGGAAGAGAGTGGTGTTATAAGAATCGATGTCCTCCTCCTTATTTGATCACCACCTTTTCCGGCTTTGGTTGCAACGTTGACCCAAAAACTTCCGGTCGAAAAGCTTCCCCCTACTGCTATCAAGCTTAAATCCAACACTGGAAGACCGATTATGTTCGATAAAACTCTATGGCAAAGTGCGAAGTATTTCCTTGAAAACTCGACACCATTCAAAACTTTCATCTCAAACTTTCTATGGTATTGTTTAATTTCTATGTAATGGACATATTAATCCACAATCATTCCTTGATCATCATAGCATGGCATAGAAATTAATAATACCAATAGAAAGTCCTAGAATGGAGAATTGGCATTGAAAATTATGGCACACTCCGGGGGAACTTATTTGGGGTCAAAAAGCAATTTTTGCGGGACTGAGTTTTTTGTTTTCGGGTTGGAATTTTTAATCATCAAAGGTTCGCAATTTGTGATCTGATGTATTGTACGTTGCCCCTTGTCCAAAGATTTTTTTCATGTACACAAAAGCAATAGTGAATTTACAAAATACTTCTGTGACATGTATGACATAAGAAGGAAATCCTGTAAAACGCTCTGTACGGTTTCACCATTTTGAAATATCGCTTCTATAAATCAATCAAGAGCATGACACATCACGGCAACTTGTAATGTCGATTTACAGAGCATGCATTGCTCCAGCTTGAAATCAGAGGCCAAGAAATCTCAGTATTCATTTTTCTTAACCAAGGGTTTCCCCTGTTTCAATATATCTGAACAAATTTTCAAAACCTTTGCATGCTTTCGAATATGAGCTTCCCAAAATATCATCACACAATATCACATAAGTCATTTACTGAATAATTGAAAAGAATTCAGCGATGAGGTTTCATTTATCTGAGAAATGACTGTCGGGTAAAGAAGCTTTTCAATGGGTTTAGTCAGTAAAGTGATTGGGTTTCTTAACCGATTGAGGAGAAATTATCCAATAATTAAAAATGGGTCTATCTTTGAATTTCATTGAGATATTTCACAACCAGCACACCGCCACTTACTTTCGAGTATGACTCTGAACTCAATTTTTAATTCATTCCAATATTGAAAATGGAAAATAGTTGTAATGACTGCTACAAATAGGACACGTAATTACTCCATGGAAATAGTAGGCTAATTCACATTGTAACAATGCCGCCTTCTCATTGCAATTCTCTCTCATGAAAAAAATCCTGCAATTTGCTGTCAACAACTTCAACACCAACTTGGCAAAATTTTTTGGGACTATGATACAATGTTTAAAACCCTTTCAGCACTAAATCATTAAGATATCTGTCCTAGTGACACGCACCAGTGTGTCATGCAATAATTATTCAAACGTAACAAAATTTGAAAATTAATCATTGTTCGTATGTTACGATGACACACGATGCGGTGCGTTACTATCATTGCATGTTACGGTGACACGCCTGAGAGGTGTCAAATGGTATATTTTCTATATTTTATTTGTCCATTTATGTGATTTCGAGGTGTTATGGGCAACAGATTATAGCAATTAGGATCTTGTCATGATGCAACATGTTTTCTCCGGAAGAAAAGACGGAGGAAAAACTGCTACAAGGAAGGCAATAATAGGTGTTCTCAAAATCTTGTTGGGTGTTTTAGAGTTGACTTGATAATAAGTACAGTACTATGAGATGATACACCGTAAACAGTTTTCTTAATTCTCATTTTCACACGAGTAATAATTCTCATTACGACCCACAGTAAATAATTCTACACATTTTTGCTAAATCTTTTTATAATCAACAAATATCTTATTTCGAGCTTGTATTATCACATTATGGGACCAAACATAGTTAGAACATATAGGCTTAATATTGCTGGTTCTCAATTTTCCCAATCGATGATGTTGCCATGAAAGCTTTTTGAATAGCCTGAAATAAGATATATTTCTATGTTTTCTAGGAAAGGTGCATTTTAAAAAAGAACCGTTACCAATTACCAAATACCGCATCATATAAAGTTTTAATTATTTTCGTGCGTTTAATTTTTTTATGTTTATGGCAATGTTTTTGCACATCTTTTATTTACAGTCCACTCACTATTAATCACTCAATTTTTCATTTCAATTTTTATTTTCTCTTTTAATGGTTACTTTTCTTTTATTTACTTCTGCTTTTGCACCTCGAATGTAAACGGAAAATCCAATAAGCCATTTATGCTATTACTACTATATTATATTCAACGATTAACCCATAATACGTTCGAAAGTTTAAGGTTTACTCATGATATTTTGAAAAACAAGGTGCGCACATAGACCAGGTTGCCCAGGGCAATCAGCACATCGGAAGACAGTTTCTTTCCGATTCGGCTATGGATAGCAAAAACACGGCATCTCGTGTATGTAGGTCGAGGTTCTCCTTCCCTTTGCTGGTTTGCGTTCAAGTTTATGTTGTGGTGTCCAGTTCTCCAAGATCGATTGTTTGTTGATTCGTTTGGGTACCAGGCGAGGTCTTCGGACAGGTTTTCTCCAATACCTGTTGGTAAGACCAAACGATGACAGATTTCATGCTGTAATCTAGGTAGTTCATTTTACCATCATTCTTCCTGTAGAGAATCCATGATTTGTAATGCATGATTGAATTAAGTGCAAGCAGTACTTTACATACCATTGTATAATTTTTCCGATTGATATCGTATGATTGAAGTGCGGCATCCAACGGTCGACACCGCCCCTTATGGGCATTGTAATTCAATACAGAGCGTGATCTTCTTCACCGTTTCGTGGTGTCCAACTTTCTGGGACTATGCGGCTGACCTCAACATCTTCAGCAGCTGCCAATAACGTTATCCATCAAGTAAACCGTTTCTTTCAGACGACTTTTGATTCCACAAGTTTTACGCAAAGAAACGTCGCCGTTGCGGGAATAAGCTTGAGATTAACAGGCCGATTAAGTGCTTTTATCGCTCGGAACGCCCGGTTCGCTTTTACTGTTACAGTCATAAAGTGTACCATTGCGAAACTGTTATCGGTTATATCTACAGGAAGTATAAAAAGTTATCAAGATAATACGTGGTACCTTGATTAAACAGGTCGGTGATAATTGTATAATATTCGTTTTCCGTAATCTGAATGTTTCCAGCACACGATGAGGCAATCCGAGTGCCCGATTTTCAGTACTCAGACCATGAAGCATCATCTTCCAAACGTAACCCGACTCGGATTCTGCCATTAATACGACTTTATTCCATACCTCCTACGCTTTGCTTAGGGGATTATTGTCGTATTCTTAAAGTCCTTACGGATCATTAGAATACAGCCCAGCGCGAAGCGTTCGGTTGAGTATTCTCACACTAGAGATATCCGGAGATGAGAAGATATATTGTGACGCTTGTGGTATCGAGGTAGATGAAGACGTCCCACGAAGAGTCTGAGCGCCCCACACCTACTATTATTTACTTTTTCACACTCGATCACATGGTGCCCCCCCACCCCCGCCTCGTCCCCCCCTCCGCCCTGACCCGTTACTTTTGCTAAATAATCATTTTCAATTTTCTGGGTCGCTGGCAAAGCGAGTATAGTTCAAAATAACTGGTATAATCTGTCCACGGGATAGAATTCAGGTGACGAGAATATCTCTTGACGAAACACAAATCGCACTCCAGTGAGTATGTTTGCAAGCGTTATAGGGCCTTCTGTTCAAAGCCATTAAAAATTGCAATTCCAATAAACTTTCTGATGTTTCATTGACTGTAACTTGTCTGCTGTTTATGTAATTTCTGGCTTTCAGGATTATTCAACTAATTCTTGCCAAAGTCTGTTGTTTGTGTAGTCGCATTATATCTTGCATTTAAGTCGTCAGTGAAAAAGTGATTTAAAGAAAAAACATATATCATCTTCTATTCATTTGGAAGCTCTAAGGCCGTGGATGGTAGTCCTGGTTAGTTCCAGTAAATTCTTGGTCCAGTCTGACGGATTAATCCAAGCTACCACTTTGGACAGTTCGCCATTACATCCAGTGCTGGCCACCTGCATTCTTCAAGTCAGAGCTGCTACTTGAGTCGTTCGTTATCTCGCAAAGTTCATTATCTTGTATTTCATCTTCAGATCTTCACCTGCTGCTGAACTGCCATCTTCGTTTTGTATCAAATCCCATTCCAAATTCAACGCATTGGTCAAATGGCTCAGAACGGCCGGGGATACCGCCCGACCACTTTGCGTGCTCATTATGATATGAAATGCGCCAAATTCGAAACAGCAACAAACTATTCAACAAATTCTGTCGGTGTGAATGATATTCAAAGATCTGTTCAATAAACGAAATCTTACGTAATAATTCGGTGAACCTGTCCTTTGAGAGTGATCATAATTCAGAAACATTCACCGATGGTTTTATGACAGGCTCTGCGTGTCACGGTATAATCGTACTATTGCATTGATTCTAATTCCGTTAATTTGTTAATAGATACATGACACGTACAGCGTGTCGTCCGTACTGAAAGGGTTAAGATCGAAGCAGATCTACAAACCATAGATTTTTCCATGTGCCATCATTGCACATAGGTAGGATATCAAACTTCCATTCTAGTGTACCATTATCCACTTCTATGTAGCACGGCGTCTTAAATGAAAATTCTCTACGCAACTTGTGCATGAGTCTGTGCTCAAACTCGTTAGATTTAAATAGCCTCATAATCGAGAAACGCACTCCCTTGAATTTCTGCAAATCCGTTAGTTAAAATAGTAAAGAAAAAACTAGCTTTTACTCGACGTTTCTTCGGGTCCAGACCCTTCTTTATAGAGTTTAAGACAGGCCTGTTTTAAACTCTATGAAGAAGGGTATGGACCCGAACGTCGAGTAAAAGCTAGTTTTTCTTTACTATTTTATCTAAACGGATTTGCAGAAATTTAGGGGAAGTGCGTTTCTCGATTACGAGTTACAGCCTATAATTATGATCCTCCGTTTGCTGCCATCACTTAAATAGCCTCACCCTACGGGATCGGGCTTTATGTTACCTGATAGGCGGAAATGTAGGAGCTTTTTATATAGAACATAATTTTGCACGACTGTTCCTTTATTCGTGTACCTGTATGTTTTAGCTTTTGCTTTACTTATATAAAAAGAATAAAATAGCGACAATGCTATCCAAATTCTTTTCTGTGGAAGCAGAGAAAATAACCAAACGTATAAAAGCCACCGATAAGTTGCCCATAGACTTTTCAGCAATCATTTCATTCCTAAACCGTTATTTTTATGAGATCATCAAATAACATTCTATAAGCAACTCGTGTATAAGATTGCTTCATCATCCCATCTCTCCACTTAAAATTTTCTTCTTGAAATACAGAATGATAATAATGTCCGACACTGATGTTGAGATTATGTTATTGAATTAAAATATAAGAGGCACGACGGTTTTTCAAAATCCTCAAGGTAAATATGAAATGTAAATGCGTTATCTGCTGAAAATATCGCTTGATATCGGTCAACTGCAGAAGCAGAATATTGAAATTCAAAAATTCGTGGATCACCTCTTCCTACAAAATTCATCGAATATCAAACTGCTCGCCCCTTCATTATCCACCACAATCACTAACGCGGTTCAGATCGTGCGGAAGTTTGCTCTTGAACAAATGTCTATGAAATTGGTGTTCCCATATATATGTCTAAATTTCCCTAAGTTGGAAAATCATCAATTCAAAAATAACCGATCAAGAACGACTTTATTGCAGATCCATTTTAATACAATGAATTTAATTTCTACAGAATTCTTTGGATGCGAGAGCCAAAATTTGCTAGAAATCAGTCCTTGAAAAATCCTTGTACTTTGCATTTTTCGAATCTGACCTTAGGGGAGTTTGATATGCTTTGAGTATGTGCGGCAGAACATTCATGCACACTTTCGTAATTGAACATGATACAGTATTGAGAGTTGAAACTGCAAACTTGGAACATATCCGATCCTTCCGTCGACCCTGAAAGAATATTCAAATGCTATCATTGAAAATATACATCATGGTGTCTGCAAAAATACGTATAATTTATTATTAAAATGAAGCCGAAAAATGCTAGCGTCCTCCCGCAGCTTGCACAATTAATCGATTACGACGTAATTGTTCGCAAAACTATACTGCCTGCATTAGCAGACGCAAGGGAGTGCTGTGAAATCACATACCAGAATATTTTACCAAGAAAATATAGTCACTGTAGAAAATGATACTTCAGTGAAAAATAAGTCATTTTTAAGATTAATAGTTAATTCACTTCGTATTGATTTCATTTCAGTATTACTTTTTAGATTTCACTACAAACAGTTTCGTATTTATAAACTAATCAATCTATGCATACAACAACGAGACGTTGCGCTTAACAGTAGGAATTCCTTTCTAATTATGTATGTTCATTGTTTGTATGAAAGCGAATCATGAGGACTATTTGCACCCCTCTTACATTTATGGAGATAGTAAGGGGACTGCTCTACACAAATTTCATTCAATTTTTCTAAATATAAAAATATTTTAGTTCACTTCATCGCTATCAATGGTCTATTTGCATAATAGTTCAGATGAAATGATGGCATCGTTAATTTGATACTTTAAAATGTAGCCCTACATCTTTATGGAAGACCTGACTGATCCGTTTACTTGATTACAAATATAAGCTCAATATTTCACGACCACAAACTGTAATTTACATCTGAGTATTAGAGACATGAAACGGTTTGGCACTGGGTCCCCCCCGATCAAAATCGGTATTATCCACTCAAAGGTGGGGTGTCATCAGGCGCCACCTGACTCCTTATCGCCCAGTTCCTAAAATAAAATGATGTAACAAGTATTTGATTTTCATATGAAACTGATTAGTAATATAATTGATCAAATTTTTCTGGAGGTTCAAATCCATTGATGAAAAGAAAAAACCAAGTTACTTGGTTTTCACTTTATATTAGTAATATACAGAATGGAGTAATACATTGCAATCATTCAAATGACAATGACATTCCACTTTTGTTCAGATATGTAACTGCACTGCAAACTTTCAAAAGCATCACTTATATTTAAATATGAATAAAAGTACACCAATTATCTACTCAACTAAGGAAATCTCATTTTTTATATTAATGAATGCTTTGAATTTGTGTGGTTAAGTCCAAGAGAAGTTCATCAATCACACAAATATAGAATGGAAGGATCAATTACAAGGGTAGAAAGAACATTAAATGATATACCGATTAGTAGCGTTAAAGTTCGTCCATGATCACCAAACTGGAGTGAATGTTAGAAGAAATCAGTTGATGTACCCATCGCTTGAATTCCAGGGGAACCAGGAAGTTATTTGAATAACCGTGCATCTCTGAAGTATTCAAAATCAGTTTCAATTAAGTATCGACTTACTGAATATTTGAGCATTTCTTTGCAATTCACAGGAGGAGTTGTCGGCAGTCATCTCAACTACTGAGGTGCTTCCATCAATAATCTCTGAAAGACTGATGCTGTATTTTAGGAAGGTCGCTTTCAGACAAAGCATCAATATTCAATTATTCAATACGTGCATTAAAATTCAGGAGTCATACACGAGTCAATTCAGATCTCTTCAAAGTAGTCGAAAGGGTTAGTTAGAATTGACTATTACATGGAAAGGTAACTTTATAAAAATCGTTTGTTAATTCGTACTTATTATAAGTCACCAAATTGTTAGGACTGCTCACATGTGATACGCCTTAGTTCTTTAGCATCATCTTATATCTTACGTATCACCTGATTATGGAGCACGCAATTAATATATGAAATGATTATTTTCAGGAAAGAGCTACTATAATTCACACTTAACTTTCTGATATTATTGTTCTTTCTCTGATCGCTTTACAAGCATGCCATCTTTCCTCTTTTTCAGATGTGTCAATGTGTAATGAACTGGCGCTCCTCTTATTCATTCATTGTCAATCAGGCTGAACACAGTGTGTTCAATGTTCGACATCTTGGAAGATAATTTGAAGCGGTGTCGATTCTCGTTGTTGTGATAAGAGTTATACGGATTGACAGGTTGATCCCCGCTGTCGACGGTATGCCGAGTAGCAGTGGGTGAGGCAAACAGATGATAAGTGCATCAAAGAAATAGAGGAAATGGCTCGTTAATAGTGTTACTTCGAATTAGCACTTGCAAAATTTTGCAAAGTTTGGAAATCTCGACTTTTGTAAGTTATGAGATAGAATAGCAGACAAAATTGTGTGTGCCATTGCTGCTTTAGTGTTTGGTTGAAGTACTTTTGGTACTTCCACGTAAAATCTTTTGTACAGTAAATAAGAAATCAGCACACGTGATAGGAACATGCAAAGTATACGCCTACTTCTTTTCTTACGGAGTCAGTCTATTCATTAAATAAAATTTCAGTAGAAAAGGAAATAGTTACTTATTGTGCAAGTGTAGTATTCATAATTATCAACATGCGGTAACAGAGCTTTCTCTATAGTTCGTTGATAGGATACCCCAGACTTAACTCGTCAAAAGAAAAATGTGTATGTTTAATTGAGACTCTCAGTAAACTGCTCGGACAAAAGTAATTTATTATGTAACGTCTTTGCATACCATGTTACTGAGCTTGGATGCAGTGTAGAGAACTTCCCATTTTTGATGATACATAACGTGGAATTGGTAAATTAGAATGTGTCCGTTACCAGTGTTTTATCCACTCCTAGTGGTTCAGGGGGAAATTTTCCTTAAGGGTGTTCTGAAAGTTTATGCATCTCATCAGGCAATGAGAAATTGTAATTCCTTATGTACAATATAAATGGGCCTCTATATATGACATGTCATTGATCTGATCTGTTCATGAATACTTCGAAAACATGGCTATATAAGTATGCCTATTTTAGGGCTATAATTCCGAGGCGATAGAGACAGAGAGAGAATCGTTTATTTGCATGAATTGAAAATCACAGATACATTTAATTTCAAAATGATTAAAAGACAAAGTCAAAAAGTCATGTTTGATAGAAATGCTTTTAAATTGTAACTTATAGCTACCTGTTTGGTTGGAGGGAATGTTTTCTTCCGCTTATTCAGGGTACACTGTAACTCCTGATCCTACCTAATCCTTACCTCCATTCCTTGGACATCTGTTTGTTAAGCCGTATTTACCAATTAACAACTACACTGGAATATCATATTTCTTAAATTCCATCTTAGACATTATTTACGCCTGCAAGCATACATTATGGTGAGAAATTGATAAAAATTATAAAAATGATGCAAAAACTAATATCTACTCAGTTTCAGAACCACCAACTTAACTAACATGAATTGCTGTGCAAAGCCAACTAATTGTGCGAAAAATATGATGCACAAAATAATTCTGGAGGGATGTAATAAGCACACATCATACCCACTGCTGGTAAGAGTCTTGTGCCGGTATTCCTTCAAGGAAATTTGAATCTTCACAAACAGATTATACAAAACTAGCTGTGAACAAATTAAGAACATTAATTCTCACTAATTGTAAGATATATCAAGTCTTAAGTGTTATTTGTTCTCAACAACTGAAAAGTCAAAACCATCATTAAATTTTGCCAAAAATTTACACAATCCCAAAAGTCTGACTGTTCTTGAAGAGCACTGCATTGTCTATTTGAAAATACTCATAATTACCTGTTTACAGCCTACTGCATTAGAATGATTCATACTTTCGAATTATCGAGGATTATTGTGTAACTACTTGAACCCTAGAAAACAGCTGCGCACTCAAAAATTAAGAGGATGAGAAGTAAGAGGTTATGAGGCTGAAATACTTCGTAGCTTTACTATCATTATTGATTTTCATGTAAATTTTTTTAAAAACCAAACAGCTAATTTTCCTATATTGCATACATATTGGCCGTTAATACACCCTGCCCCTCTGAAAAGCTTTTCCATGCGAATTGGCCGCAATAACGGCGAATATTTATGCAAACGTTTTTGAAATGAAGTATTTTCATACCTGCAATACGCACATTAAAAGAGCGAAATTTTATTTGAGCACATTTACAAACGTAAATGACCTAATATCCTTACACTGGTCACTCATGGAGTCTGAAAATGAAGCATGTCATCAAAATATATTGCATGTTGCCACTTGCCTTGTAAATCTACAAATATACATACTGGGGCCTATCACATTCCAAATCTAATATCGATAAGTTTTATCTGCGAGTGTTTACCCCTTTGTGAAACTTAACAACCCAACTACATCAATACCCTCGATAACAACAATTTCAACCATTTCAGAAATGCAAACTAGTCATGATTACACGCGCATAATGACTAGAAATTCGGGAAAAGTATTGAAACACATTTTAATGTTGGAAAAGTAAGAAATTGTGATACTTATCTCATAACACCATACATTTCACAACCGAAGTATAGCGGCAGCTACGAAGCCCCGTTCCGTATCCGTCAGATGAATGTTCCGGTTCGCAGATTGAAGCGGTCGAAAACTTTCCAATTGTCGGAATAACTGCTTGCCAACGCGGTTGTAGATCACGGCGGGGTCTCTTCGCCACTTGGGAAGCCGGTCTAACGGCGCGGGGATGTGGTACATAGTCGCATTTGGACATATCCCGCATAAAAGCTCTTTTAATTCAGTTAGCTTTTGAAAAATAATGGTAGAACTGGTGCCCCAACTGTTAACGGGGTTTGTTAACGGGGTTAACGGGGCATTTATGAGAAAATGATGTAGATGAGAAGCCTTCATTAGGTAATGCATGAATAATCCAGCTACTCAACATTTCGCATGCAGCGTGGGATCCAGCAGTGCTCTTCTCTTTGTTAGGGGGTTTAAGAGAGGGATCTTGTATGACTGTACAATTATACCATATATAAAAGCGTGCACTGACTTTTAGGAAGGGGACCAAGTGCACCAAAAGCAGGTCCGTGACTAAAAGACAATATCGATCAACATTAAGTACATTTCAAAAGTGTATACATCAACTGCACAGTGGACAAGCACATACTGTAAAGTTCTGCATAAATTGCATTTTAGATAATTCTGCACAATTTGTGTACTTACTGTACGACAAGTGAAAGCAAATTTTTGATTTATGTAAGTCTCACGAGTAATTTGAATATTGAACTGCCTATTTCAAATCAATAATTGGCTGAACGCTAGAGTTTTGAAAATCCGAAGGAAATAGCTTATCGTTAATTAGCATGAATGTTTAAGCACATGGAGTATGCTATGTTGTTAATGCTTAATAACGCGCAGCACATAAAATTAGTACGTTGCAGTTTCCGTCATGAGCAATATTCATAACCATAGACTCACAGACGATGTAGTGGTATGAAAGATGGTATGACAAGATTCATTATTTGAAAACAAGATTAATGCCTCCAGAATAACGAAAATAAGGCCAAACTTTCTCGATATTGAATGTTTATTGCCGACGTTTCGGACGTTCGTCCTTTATCAAGGCACAAGAGCAATTCACAAACGTATGGGCATGCGCACACGAATAGAAAAGGCTTATATACAAATTTTTACAATACAGTTGACACAAAAACGATTAGAAGTCAGTCATTTCTATCTTTCTATTATTAAGATCGAGTTCCAAAGATCTGATTTGACGAGATTCGGACAATGTAATATCAACAGGATCTCTACCTTTGTCAAAAATTTTGTACATCAAAATAATCGATAGAACCGGTGTGACCTTGATGTTTCTGCAACAAGTGGTCAGAAAGGGCACTGACTTTGTTGCCAGCGTTAATGCTGTTACGATGCTCAGCATAGCGCAAATAAAAAGGGCGGCTACTTTTGCCGATGTAAAATTCTGTACATAATTTGCAGGTAAATTTATAAACGACAAAACGGTCATTGGACCTATAATTATCATTCAGTGCGTTACAGAGACGACAGTTTTATATACTTTTCATTTTTACTTTTATCATTTAGGGCACTAGAGAGAGAGACTTATTTGGTTTACTGATTAGGTTCGATTTTATATCATACTTGTCCATAAGCTTGTGGATTTGCTTGTTAGTCCCATCACTTGCAAAATCTAATGATAAATTAGTTTTGTACTTAGTGTATTGCTTTTTCTTTTTTCTTTTTGTTATTTTTGTCTACGAGAAAATCCTTCTCACTGAAACGGTTACTGCGACAATTATTTTTGAAAGTCTCAATAGCAACATTACTTTTTTCTGGATCGCTATATCTTTTTCGCACATAATTAATGCTGTTTGTGATATAATTTCGCTTGCATGATTAGGCAGGTGACTACTTTTATTTAAGTAAATTCCCGAGTTGCTCCTTTATGTACCATCCATACGAAACTGCATTGTGTTTGACATCAAAACTAATATCCAAAAAGTTTAACATTCTTGTAAGACATTCTTGATTTAGATCATCATCTCCTGCTGAATATACAGACGATTTGTATAGCCGTTTCAAAGCCACAGAATAATTAGTAGGAAGAGCCAATTGCGACTCAGTCTGTTTCCAAGGTAGAGACACCGTATAATGGCCGTCTGAGAACGACATTTCTGGAACAAATGAAGATTCCTTAAATTCTTTCGGTGCAATACCAATTTGGTCAAGACTCCAAAACTTGTACAATAAATCCTCCAGTCGAACTTCATCCGATTTGCAAAGCATAACAATCGAGGATAACCATCTTACATTAGACGATTTACCTGAAGGAATAGCGGGTCCCTGCATTAACCAGCCCAATCGACTGTTAAAAGCGACGAGACTACTATCCTTGCCTCTAATTATCTGATTTCCAAAAACGATGTCATAGTACTGGTCAGCACCAATCAGCATAGCGATCTCCAAGTGATTGTCCAATTCATCGTAAAAATCTGCCAAATCTAAATTATCGAACTGACCTAAAAACTATGACGTCGATCGATTGCTGATTATTGCAAATTACGTCAACCGTATTTGCTGACAAAGTAATAATTTCGTCAGAGTTAATTTTCTTTATTTGAACATCGACTTTTGAAGATATATGATGAGTTACATCTCTAGTCCCAAAGGTATTGACTGACCAGTGTTCCTCAGATCCAGTCGGAATGTTAAACTAATTACATAAATCTTGTCGTATGCATGTTCTCGAGCTCGCTGCATGTATCCATGATCAATTTTATCAGGATTTCTGATTTGCCGTCTGGAGATAACAGAACAGCCTTAGCAGTGGGAATCATAGCATGCCAGTTTCCACCACATGTGGTCACTACATGTTCTGTCTCTTTGACCGACTCAACATTAACAACTTGAGCTGATGCGGAGTTTTTTTCTGATTCATCATTATTACATTCCACTTTTTGTTTGCATTTAATAATTGTTGGACATATGATGCGATTTACGAGTAGAGCATCTCTTATAACTTTGCTGGAATTTACAGCTCTTGGCATTGTGATTTTGCTGAAGGCATAAAAACCATAGTCGCTCTTTTCTAATGAACTCAACTCTATCCTCAAGATATTTCAATTTATCACACCAAGATGACTTGTGTTCGCCAGCGCAAAATACGCATTTCTTTACATATACATTTTCAACGGAAACTTTATCCGAGGTTGTCAGCGCTATAACGGAACCACACTTTTCGTTGCTAAGCTTGTCAATTGTTTTGTGATTTATTTTCAGAATACTTTAGAGGTGAATATTGCTCTTCTATAGCTTCACGAAGCTTAACTTCAATTTCAAAAGCCTTCAAAAAATCATCAATGGTCTCAATCACGCGACCAAACCGGGAGCACATTGATAACTGAACATTTTTTGATAAATTAGACATATAATCACTGGCAATACAACCCTCTCGTAAGAATCACACTCAACGCCTAGCCTGTGTAAACTACGAGTATGGAATTTCAAATTATCGTAATAATGACGCATATGCTCAACATTCTCAGATAAACAAGACCCCTCCTGTATATTACGTAAGTGATCATTAATAGCACTCTGAGGGGACCCAAACCGATCACGCAAAATGTCAACAGCAATACTGTAATTACTATCAACTAGGTTCATTCCCGTTATGGCAGCCTTCGCAGTGCCTTTTAGACACGAATGCAAATAAACAAATTTCTGCACTTCAGATAAAGTAGAGTTCTTTATAACAGCAGTACAAAATATATCATAGAAAGACCGCCATTCCATTTTATTACCTGAGAAGGTCGGTAACTGCAATTTCGGAAGTTTGATTGAGGACGATTCAGAAACAGTAGCTTTAGACTTTATCATATTATCAATTTCAACCAGAGTAGATTGAATCTTCAACTTATAATTCAAACTTTCCTCTATTTCTGAATCGATCTCATCATCTTCACACTCATTTACAATAAGCTGATCAAAATGTTCTTACCTGGTTAAATCACGACTGAGGTTAGTCTTAATAGCTTCCATATGATGAGATGGAAGTCTATCACTTACACGGTTGATGCACTTTGAAACTGCAGTCTGCACGGCTCCTCGTTGCTTCACCAAAGTCGCTTTATCCATCTTGAAATTCGCGAGATTTTCCAATACGTTCTTCCTCTTGTTGACTATGTAGAACGAAATTCACGCCCCACGTTGGGCGCCATGTTGTGGATTCTTGCCGCAAGAAAAACATCGCTTTGCTATCGACGGTCGTTCTGTTTCTCTTGCGGCAAGAATCCACAACAGATGGAAGATGATTGGATTCTCTAATGCTGGTCAGTCTGTTCGTATTCGTCGAGATGAAGAGCCTTGTATGAAGCCTTCATTGAAAACATTATAATCAATGACTGAGATCCGGCTCATGCCAGTAACCAAAATGCACGTTCGGTTGCGTGAAGAAATGAGAAAACATATTGCTTATCTAAAATCTGATTACTTGAGAAAAGTAGTTCAGTATGGTGATTCGAAAAATCCATGGCATGTGCGAAGAAACGTGGGTAGATTCAACAGCAAGTGTGACATGGCTTCAGTTTTCGTGTGAAGATTTTAGCCAACATTTTGCTAGCAATTTTCAAAAGAAATGATGGTGAAACGATTTCATCTCCTGAAGATATTCCTCATTTGGATCTACATGCTGATAATGAGAAAATTGAACTTATACTGTGTTCTCTGAAAAGAAATCATGTCCGGAATTTCTTCCACACTGGATGTTTCGAAAATTTTCATCTCGTTTCGCTCCAGCCATCACATATTTGGTCAACCTTGGTGTCAAGAACGGTTGTGCTCCATTTTCGTTGAAGCAGTCAGAAGTGGTTCCTGTTCCAAAGCACAAGAATGCTCGTGAGATCAACGATTACAGGCTTATAACTAAACTTAATATCTTGTCAAAGATATTTGAAAAAGTCATTTGCAGAAAGTGGTTGATTCCGGCTGTGCAGGAAAAAATAGGTCGTAATCAGTGCGCCTATATATCTGGACCAGGACGAGGAACATCGGCTGCATTGACAACATTTTATCTCAATATTTTGAAATTCCTCGATTCTTCCTATGGAGCAGTCCGCGTTGGTGCCATCGACATGTCTAGAGCTTTCTATAGATTAACCCATACCTCAATAATTAAAGCGTGTATCAACTTTGGGCTTCCTCATGAGTTAATCACTTGGATTCAGGACTATCTGTCTTCACGTAGGCAAAGAGTGACCTTTTGAGGTAAATATTCCCGTTGTGAAGAAGTTGCAAGTGGAGTTGCATAAGGACGCATACTAGGGCCTATTCTTTTTTTTGCCTGGTTATTGATTCGCTTACTCCTAAAGGTAACAATTCTATCTGTACATTCTAGAACGTTGTTCATTACAGATATTATGACATTGAAGGGAGCAAGCACTTTGATCTGGGAGTCTATGTTTGAAGCATTTGAGAGTTAAACGGAGTGATGAATGAATCCCAATCGTTAACTCATGTTTGTTAATATGAATCTCGATAGCTACCGACATGACTACAGGATGCAGTGTCTTCAAGAAAAAACGTGGTCTGCTTAACACAGTAGACGCTTCTGTGAAAGTTGACATCGGTCCTCATATTAAGTGACAGGGAGGTTGCAGATGCGGAGAGATTGTACTATGTAGGCAGTAGAAATAGAGACAGCAGCTGAAAATTTGAACTTCACTACAACAAATCCTCCCCAGATATTCACCGTTTAACGCATTTAATGTTGGACTAAGGAGCAGATAGGCCTACACTACACAACCATCAATATTTGTCAAGATAAGTGTAACAATGAGCTAGTACTTAATATGATGGAATCAATTAATATTCGTGAAAAATGTGAGGGAGACCTGAAACGAGTCCCACCTACACCCTGAACAATTACTTTAATCTTGAAAATCTGCAAATCATGTATTTCCACTGCGTCAGACATTCTTCAGTAGCAAGCTGTGTACCTTAGTTATGCGTAGTTACACAGACAACAGTGCATCCTTAATCATAGAGCTATATTACTATCTTTACTTTAAATAATTGCATCATATTGCTTTCTTAAATTAACAAAAGTATTGGCTCAGTAGGCCTATATCTAGGTGATAGTTGCTTTGCAATCTCAACCAAGAATGAAAATAAAAGGTATGATAATAAACGAGAATACTCGTAGAAAGATAGCATGACAAAAGGGTATTGTAATCGAGTTAGAAACCAGCGTAAGAGAAGCTTTTCTGTGATTGCATGACTTGATGAACATTTGAAATTCCGTTACCGGTAGCGGAATTTCATAAAAATGCTACCTCATTTATCAAAGAAAAACATCAAAATTTCGATAGCTGGATACACAACGTGTTAATATGCATCAAAATGCTTTCTTTCTGATGAAATTAAGTTCTCACACAAAGTGATTTTAAGTGACAACAAAAACATTGCAAATTTGATAATGGAATTTCAAATGCATGTATTAAATTCACCTAGAAAAATGGGGTTCAAAGATTTTATGACTATATCACCGGTCATATTACTAAGCATTACCGATTGGTTATATAGCCATAGAGAAATAGATTCCCACACATTGTTGAAACTCAAGAGCCTGAATATTAGGCTAGATAAGTGACAAACGCGACGTCAAAAACTTATTTTTTCGCCAAAATTCAAACTTTGACTGCTATTGAACCACAGAAGAAAGGACAAAAATGAGACATGTTCTGGGAGCTAGAGAATCAAAGCTTTAGAGAAGTATGAAGGAGAAGAGCATAACTTGAATTTCATTTTTCACTCGAAATGCTGATTATCGCGTGGCCAAGCCCTGGTATAAATTTTGCCCGTGGTAGAAATTCGATCCCTGATGTAAGGTAAATCATGTTCAAGTAAAATTAATGTTCAAGTAGTTCAAGGAAAATATAGTTCAAGTCTCGGATGTTTCCTAGAATTCCAAATATTTTGAATACAGAGAGCATCATCGAAAGCAATAATTTTTACATTTTCCCTCTGAGTGCCCAGGTGGAATCGTCCAGACACCCCTTCCTTCATATGGACAATCCCGAAACACAATTCGCGCACGCTCACACGGTCTCTGACTGAAGTAGTAGCGGACAGCATTCGATGAAATTTTGAAAGCGAATAGGAAAATACCATTCGATAAGTACACCTGCTATTTTGTGGTGATTGACCGTAGAAATGAATAAATAGTCACAAAGTCAAAACGTAAACGTGAGGATCTACCCACATAACAAAATTTGAGCATGTAGGACAAGCACTTTTAAATTGGAGGCGATAACTTTGGAGCACAGCGATATCTGCACTTCGATATCTGACTTCTTCTGACCTTATTGTCTTAGCAGAAAGTAGTTGAGGTCTACTAAGTAATTTCCCGACAACTAGTACCCTTAACATTTCAGAGTGATTTCATTTCTACTACCATCCACGCCAATCTTCTGTCACGTGACTCATGATTATGCATGAATGAAATAGAGATACTACAGCGAGTTCAGTAGTGCAGAAACCAACAGGACCCCACGGACTTAGATTGTTTGATCATTTAAGTTCGCTGAAGATGCGATGAACGGGAATTTTTACTGGGGGTGAGAACTTATTGAATGACCTGAGAATCTCAATGTATCTGTTGAAAAGCAAATACAGCCTTTCATCTCTTGTGCTTATCTTATGTCGTCAAAATCTTCAGATTATTCAAATCGTCATGAATTCCATCCACATGTAAAGCTCTTTTTCCCTACATCGGAATGTGATTGATTTCTGACAGTATGACAACTTGACCAAAAGATCCTAAGAGCATCTCTTCGACCAATTCGCCAGATGGGTCTGCCTCTGCCAGAGAAATTCGACTTGTGCATCGAAACGATACTCAGGGCTCTTGCATACTCTAAAATAAAACGAAGATTTGACCAACCGATGATGATTGCAGCAGCTCTGAATGCCTTTCTCGTCAATACATAACCGGGAGAGGTGTGAGTTCTCCTTTGAAAATATTCCTCCGGAGATGGATTTCAGTGATGGAGCTGCGAGCAGTCTTGCATTCGATAAGTCAAAGGAAATCGCTCGCTGAAATCTTTACGAAGGCAAAAGGCTAGACCATGATAGTTTTCAAGTCTACATACCAGCGATGAAACCGGGTCAGCGGGTCAAAAAAATCATTCGGTGAGCAAGTCAATGACCCGCTTTTTTGACTTAGCTGCTTTTGTGTAGTCATAGAGCAAGCTTTTAGCTAAATTGTGTAGTCAGAGTGAATAATCCGTTATACTACATAATTCTATAACTTGTAAATCACTAGGTGATTGGAAATGTAATTATTATTCAACGGTGAAAGACAAGGATTTAGTGCGTATAAGCACAGCTATGAAAGAAGAGCCACAAGGCAGTGATGTAAATTTACCAATATTTTATCAGAATTAGCATTTTTTGAGTTACCGGGGTCATGATTTTACAACTTTTATACGACATAATTTGAATGAACATTATTACAAATGGAACTCTTTTTTTCTTATTGAATCACAGGAATTTCGTGCGCATTTGATCGAGGTCAACAATTCGTACTATCAACATTCCAAATACAGTAAATACCCGGTACCGCGCTAACGGTGCAGTTCCTAAAAATGTAAGGGAGGGGCAATTCGATAGCACTTCCGCAGGTTTTGGAAATCGGAATTTTACTTTATAATACAGTGTATTACTTATCACTTTACTTCAATAACTTCAGTCCTACTCGAGCAATCTTATTTCATTTAGATGCTGTACATGTACATAAAAGATTGATTGAGTCTCATTAACATGTTTATGAATTGTTCAGCAACTTCGACATTCACAAAAAAATTCCGCTCGTCAAGGTCAGGGAATTATAGATAGTGTATCGGGAAGAACAACGCACGATGTTGCGAAATCTGCCTTGACAGGGAGAGGGTAAACATCTCGCGCTGCAGTGACTGCTTACAAAGATAGAGCGAGAATTCAGCAAGTTGAAATTATCCCTTAGCAGCATTTTCTCATAAATCCAAAAGAAAAAAAAATGTTCATGAGTGCGCTTGCACCCATGTACTGCCGTCTCGCTGTCTGCGCCGATGTCGATCACGTGACCCTCTGCTGATAAGCGGTCGTCAGCGCCACAGATCTAATAATAAGAGTAGATGACGAAGTCACTGCATCTTTGCGTGTCGGACGGTGAAGCGGGAAAATGTTTATTTACATTTGGCGAGCGCTCCGATCTAAAGGCAGAAAGCAAATGATTCTGTAGTTGATGATAGAAAGTGTTGCACAGACCCACAAAGGAATCTGTGCGGAAGGAGAAATAAAATGAAGCATGTAGATTTCATATATAACACCCACATCGGTCAGTTGGCATCAGATTTTACATTCGTTTAAACATGGTAACGTCTTGTTGTGTGCCTCACTGTACTAATCGTTCTTCGAAGATTTCCAGTATTTCTTTTCATCGTTTTCCTTTATCAAACAAAGCATTATCACAGAAATGGTTAAATAACATCAAAAGAAAAAATTTTAATCCGTCCAGGTCATCATTTGTTTGCGCTGCTCATTTCACAGAACAAGACTTTAAAAGTGATCTTACATGTTCGAAAAAGAAAGGCTGTATCAAGCCAGTTGCTCGACGAATTCGCGTGTTAAACGTGATGCTGTTCTCACGATATTCGAAGGGTACCCAGACTATCGCATTTTAATGAATAATTTTATAAAAGCATCCTCCAATACTAACGTTGTAGAATGCAGAACCTTTACTGACATTGAGCTTGATTTCCGCTTTAATAAGCGTTTTGATCTTCATAAATGTAATGATTCTGTACAAACACCATCCGAATTGTGGAATCAGGATCGTGAAAATCTATATTCGTCTTGGATATATTCCATGAAATTCAATTCTGACTGGCGTTGGAATGTTCTATATTACATCGCAGGATACAGAGTTCGGAAACTGAAAGATAAAATTGATTGTACCATCTGCATTGATGCTCTGTTTGACAACATATCTAGTGATTCAAATGCCGGGAATTTAGATGTAAATTTTGCTCAAAAAAATTTTGCTCGCTGTGAAACAGAGAGGTGGTTTGTTGACACCAAGTTATGGGGTATTTTCTGTTGTTTGCGTTGCAGAAGCTATTTTCCGATCAATATTTCCAGGTGTGACTGATGTCTCACTTTTGCCTAAGGAAAAACATATTGACATTAAAATTGAGAATCTTGTGCTATAAAAGGTTGATAGGATCACAATTTTCCCCGATATCAGTGGACATATATTTGACAATGACCTTGGAAGTGAATCTGATCACATTATCAAGTTGATCCGTATGATTTGCAATTCTTACGTGAAAATTCGACTACTCAGGTACGGTAAGCTGTATTTTGAGAGAAACATTTTTTGTTCTTCAATACAATCTAGGCAGCAAGCGATAAAAGCAGTTCTGTTTAGAGGAAAGTAAATATTCTTCTCCTGATTTGCAGTCGTTTTTACTTGCATGTGATGTGACCATGTATTTTTTATATAGTCCTAACATTATTAAATAGCGGCTTCACGTACAAAAATGACATGTTTAAAAATGAACTATCACACTGATTTTTGCGTAATTTTTGAAAAATAACTACTCTTTATTAAATTGTGTTTTAATTGGGACTTGCTGATATTGATAAATTTTTGCCTCATCTTGATAAAACTGAAATGTTTGCGCACATTCTTATTTTCATGCCATGTTTTAGATCATTCATTAAAATATCATAGTGCACGCATTCGCAATATATACCGGTATACATGTATATACATCACTAATCATTTGTCAAAGGTCGACGGAGAACTTTGAAATTAATTCCGCCCTGTAAGTGTAATCAATCCTTTGTCTCTTCCTATCGCCAAAGCGTTGACGGCGCTGTTTGTTGCCTTTACTTCGGAGCAGTGCGATAGCGTAAACATGCTTCACGCCTTCGCGTTGCCTCGTCATCTACTCCTATTATTAGATCTGTGGTTAGCGCGCTCGCTTACATAGTTCATTCCTCGTGCACTCTTGAACAAGGCGGTTGTCCGCGAAAATTTGAGAATTTTATTACATTATTTTTATACAGCAGCTTTGGCTATATTACACTGGTGTGTTTTTTCTTTTGGATTTATAGAGCGAGAAGCTGTCCCTTCCAAGTTCCAATGCATGCGATAACGTGACTCACACCTTTCATTACCTATGTGTAAATGTGTTAGCTGCATAGAGGTAGAATATATCTTCCCTATTATCTAGAGGGCGGACGGCGTTATGGGAAGTGTAACCGGCATGAAGATTTTTTCGCACGCGAAATGTGGGGCAAGAGATAGACTGTTTTGTCGGACAGTACAATATTGACTGAAAGTGACAATCAAAATGATAGATAGAAATCGCACCTGTAATTGAGTGACAGGCTCATTCTATATCTTAGGTTTACGATTAGTTTAACATTTATTAATATTTAAGGAATGTTCAACCTCTTAAATACATTCAAAAAATGGCAGGGAGTATTTGAATAATTAACTGTTAATTGAGGTTATTTGATACTCATCAGATCCCTAATGAATGAATTTCAACATAATTAAATGACTCAAGCAAATATGTAGGAAATGCAGCTTACCGATGTGACAACAGCATCCAAAACATGTGTGATAGTAGCACCACTGTTACATGCCACGAAACAGAACCAATTTATTGCATTTTTTGGCGGATGAGCTTTTGTTGAGCAACAAGCGACGTTCTTTGTATAGACGACCATACTTATGCAGTCTTAGTTTCAAATAACAGTTTATTACAGCACGAATAAAGGGGGTGTCACACGGGCAAACTTATCGTCCGATAAGTTCGCCGATAAGTTTGCTCAAATAAGTTTGATGAAAATATACCCTGTCACACGAGCAAACTTGTTGGCAAATTTCATCGATGATGTAACTCTAAAAATAGCATTTTCTTGCTTTGTGAAATACAGTGGGAAAGTCAGAGCAAATGCTGTTGATCAGACGAACTGTGACTCCACTTTGAAGTTAGAGTGTGTTAGATAGTGTAATCATGTCTTCGTTCCGAAAGAAACAATTGTGGGCCTCAACAGGGCCCGCGGAACAATTTTTCACGAGGGGGGGCCATAAGATTTGTACAATGCTTCATCACAATAAGATTGTATAGACATAAAAGATTCTGTTTACAAACATTTTTCGCAATCGCAATGTAGGCATTATTGATCTGCATCAATATCTTTATTTATTTTCTCTATTTTTCTATCTATTTTATTATTTGATTTATGGTCATAGTGCAAAGTATAATCATGAAAGCTAATCATAAATCACAAACTTAGATAGAAGTTGCAGATATAATTCGACGAATTGATAGACAAAATCTGTTGATCAAAGTGAACATCTTTCTTGTGAAATATACCAATGCAGTATAAGTAGCTCCAATGCTCTGTTAGAAGTAATACAGTTGTATCACATGTCTAATTGAAATCACTGTAATTCATCGATCATCTTAAAAAATCAATTCACTGTATAAATTTTAGCGATATCTCACTTCTGTACTACACCATTATACTTTATTGCCATGTTAAATGAAATGAAAGAAAAAGCAAGCAGCCTATTCAAAATTTCAATAATAAGTACCTGTTAGTGTAGGGCTTTCAATATAATCTCATACTGATTGTGATTATTATAAACAAGTGCTTGTTTGTGTATAACACTATATTTCGCGCGGAAGAAATCACATGCGCTTGGAAGAGAACACTTTTCGTCGTTCATCAGTCTTCGAAATGAAATTGTCACATAAGTCATTCGTGTCGATGTTGTCGAGGAAATGCCTTGTGAATATTGCACACTGCCAAAGCGGTAAGCCGTTCCTGTCCCATGCTGCTTCTTTGCCAATTCTTCAGTCTTCGAAGAGTGCTGAACGTTCTTTCAGCACTAGCCACAGAAACAGGAAATGTTAGTAAGAGTCTTGCTAACCGAGTCACCTCCGGAAAGAACACCAGTGATGTCTCAGGACTTGATCTTAGCATCGCTAGGAATTCATCGAACGACGTCGGATTGACTTGGTCTGCTTTGCTAATGTTGGTAAAGTCTTCAATTCATGTTGAAGGGCATCATCGTCGACTGTTGGGAAATACTCGCTTCTCCATACCTTTTCTATTTCTCGCGCATTCTTTTCCTCTTTGCATGCATTGACCAGAGATGTTTCAATGTCATGACAAGCTTTCAAAAAGTTGTCATCGAATCGCTTGTCTAATGTTTGAATCATTCTATCAATTATGCTGAAATAATCTACTCTGTATTGGTCATAAATTGATGAATGATGGAAGGTCGACCCAGGATTCTCATCCAACCACTTAGGCAGACGTTTCCTTCTCACTGCTTCAGGACAAGGTAATCCATTCTCTTCCCGAAAACTGTTTGTCTTCTCCAAAACATCTGAGAAGGACTGATCCGTACGCAAGGTTTTCATGTGGTGTTTTAACAGGATAATCGCCTGATGTGCATGTCCGATTGACATCTTTGGACTTTGCAGTTTCTTTGCCAATTTTCCGATTCTTCAAAAATTGTGAGAGAAATATGCAAGCCCAAAATTGTTTTTCGAATTTCATCAGCTTCTTATATTCGAATCAGCTTTCGATCGAGATTCCGAAGAGTAGGTTTTATCCAACGAAATTTTGTAAAAAAGTTTAATCAAAGGTTGGAAGTTTCGTAGAATAGCTGCAATGCCTTTAACACGGATAACCCATCGAGTAGGGCAAAGGGCAACTAACTGACTGAAGTCTTTCGAATCGTCCTCCAAAACTGTTGGCAATTTCTTCGCAAATGTTGTTGTACTGCTGTAGGTCGCTTGCCCGATTCTTTGACGAAAACAGCAACCCGACGGACGCGTTCCAGAGTATCACTTATCAACTTTTCTTTCTTTGCTGTTTCTTGAAGACAGGAGGTCGAGACGATGGTTTGCACAATGTTTGGTATCGTGCTGAGGGGAAGTCCTTTTTAATTGCAGCTTGTGCCCCCTTGAATGCTGCATCTCATATTCGATGCACCATCAAATCCAAGACCACAACATTTTTCGAATGGATGTTGAAGCGAATAGCGACGTCCTTCAGTGCTGCTGCGATAGACTGCCCGGATGAATCTGAGATGTTATAGTATCCAAGGAAAAGATCATGTGATTGGAAGTCGGACCGTACAATTCTGAAGAGAACAGTTAACTGTTCGTGACCTTGAATATCCTGCGTTCCATCGGCAATACAACTGAAGAAATCAGCCTTCTGTATCTCTGATGCAATGCTTCGCTGAATACTCTTAGCTATTTCCTGGATCATTTCATTTTGCATGTCGTGCGACAACCAATTGTCTCGACGAATAATCCAGTCTTTAACATCTTTATTATCATTGCCGCGTAATTTCAGGAGCTGGAAGAAATTGCCTTCACTTGAGGTGCTTACCTTGAAAAGCAATGCCTTGACGACTGATGTACATCGCACTTTCAAAAATGGCTGTTAGTGCACGTCGATGAGCTACAGCTTCTAAATCAGCCTGTTTCGATAACTGGGTGGGTATTGAAGGTTTTGCAAGATTTTTTAGAGCGGATCGGGCGGAAGTATGCTGAGTTGACCTCTCGTGGTCCACGAACCTTTTCGGACATTTTTTTCCAATTTGAAAATCCTTTTTCGAGGAATGAATTCTCAAGTCGTTGTGTTGGCAAAAATAATTTTAAGAAGTATGCTCGAGTGCAGATGCTACACGTCACGCTATCAACACTGCCATCATCAGAAGTTTTTGGAACATAATTTAACCATTCGTGCTTATCAAACCAAATTGGGAGGAAAGCTCGGTGGCGGTCACCAAACTGACGCTTCGGAAAGTCAAATCCTCTCGGTTGATATGGTGTTAAATTATCATCTAGAAGTTCCTGAGTAGTGCTAGTCGTTGGGTCTGAGATCGTGGAGCATGCTTTTGGAAGAGATGATTCAATTGGCAACTTTTCTTGTGCTGTTGACTCGTCTTCCTGAAGTTCTTCATGTCGATGTGGAGAAGTTGGAGACATCACTAATGACCTTGCAGTAGATGACTGGGCTATAGCAACGGGACATTCGGAGACCAGGGGTGATTGAGAAGGTGTAGAGGTAGAAATAATGATGGGCGGTATTTCTTATTGCTGTTGGACTCTTGGTTCAACCAATCCAAAATCGACTTTCTTTTGCTCCTGAAAGAAAGTGAAACTATATTTCATCTTCCAAAAAAATACGTCATGTTGTGTAGATTATGTAGTTGGTTTTTTCAACATAATTTCAGATTTGTTTATAGTTTTATCTCTAAGCTTCTGAAGCTTTTGTAGAACGTGAAATTAATAATCTATTCTAAAAAATGCAGTAAAATTCATATAATATATAAATGGCCTGATAAAATCACTAAGGAAGCTTCAGCTACTGCAAATCGAATAAGGTTGAAATAATGCTTGCGAGAGATTTAACATGGTGTTAAACTTACATGGTTAGAGACAAGCTGGACTGACAATTGACTCAACACTTCTTAATGACTCCTTGTAATAGATTAGTCGAACTGAAAATGCAAAAGAAGAGTGTTAATTTAGTGCAAATCCATCACCATCATATCTGTTATTACAGATTATGGAGTGGCAGAACTCAGTTAGTAATATTCAACAGTGGTTTATTATTAGAGAAGTGACAGTTTTACTTTTTGGTGGACGAGGCAGAATAACTACGAATAATATTGAAAAATTAATCATAAAGGCAGAAGTATGAGTGCGCCTCACTAACATTTGACATGATGACCTGGTAATGATGAATCGATTTAAATAACTAATGTCTTATGCCTAGGCATAAGATAATATAATATCTATTATAGGCATAATCATTTCCATTGTAACAGTTTATACACAATAAATTCGATTCACGAAATGATGTTAGTATCTATTTCTCAATCATCTGGTTCCATCTGTGGTCCTCATTTATATAGTGAACTGCATTATCTTTCCTAAATATTGATAATATATGTTTGCTATTTAATGTACTTAATTTCGATTTTGAGTTCTTTTTTTAAAATTTAGGATACATGTTTTTATTTTCCTGTTTCAAGTCTCCACGTCTCTTCCAAGTGAAACCCCAAACATTTTCATTTAGAAGTATGTCATCACACTTACGTTTGACCATTGGTCTACATATCTCTTTCTCAATATTATAATGGGTCCAGTTCGGATCCAAGTAACGTAGGCATTCAATATACGCATCGTTTAATAAACTCTTTTTCTATACTCATAATTGTGTGACACAATTGAGCAAAGATATTGGCTATATAGACCCGGCTATAATTAAGCTTACTTATTCTAAATTTGAAATTCGATTTTGCAGATAGTTCATAGATATATAGCTCTGAGTATTGATCATCACATGAAAAATATCTTAAGATAATCTAGAATTAAGATTATAATGATATTCTAAGATAAAAACATCAAAAGATATTCTATTCGACACATCAATCCCTTTCTGCACCTACAAATATTCTTTATTGCATAATGTCATGATGATCATCATTTCAGTGAAGAACTGGAAGTAGGCTAGCTTTTCCATCAGTCGTTGTTCTTTTCATCTAGTTTCTTGGCTTTCATGTTCTTCCGCTTTGTGTTTACAGTGCATTATGCTCTCATCTTCAAATACAATAATTGCAATGTTGATTGTGGCAATAGAGCTGCGCATTGGCTTCAAAATGAGACATTATTTGTTAGTTCCTGTTGGATAACTAAAACATCATGTTACATTGAAATTTAGTTACTATTTTTATGCCGCAACATACACATCGAATTTGACATTCTTGTAAGGAGCATCTTGGTGGTCTTTGGATGCGTGGAATTCTGAGAAATTATTTCAACATATTTTATCCTACCTTTAATCTACTCGGATTATGATACATGACACCATCTCTATTCCTCATTTAAAAAATGAATTGTCTTATCGCTCCTAATTATTGAAACTATCTTTGCTATTTACTTGATTCATATGAATGATTATGATGCGATGAGCATTTGAGTGCATGCATTATAGTGTGAGTGTCATCGAAAGCGTGGACTTTTGAGTAATTATTTCTACACATTTAATCCTACCTTAAAGCTACCCACAAGATGAGACGTGCCACCATCTCATGATCGGAGCTGCTGGCGAATCGAAAGCAACTTTAAACTTCCGTCTTCACTCTCAGGCCGGTCCTTCTCAGACGGTCGATCCAATCAGGGTGCCTGCTAGCTTCTCAGACTGTCAAAGTTGTTGCTTATCGACACTACACCCAGACAGGTCATCCGACCCAGGTAGGGGAGGAATGCTAAAATGTCTAATTAAACATACAGTAACTGGTGGCCAACCAGCGTGCTTCTCTGCTTGCTTCCAATGCCTTACATGTGTGGTTTTTTATATCTCCGTGATGCCCGATACTCGCTCTGTCCAATTCCAATATCATTATCTCCGCAAATATTCGTTTAACGTCGTAAATTCTTCGGTTTTGATCTACTGTTAAATTACATACTATCGCCATAATCTTCAGCTTTGTGAAAGCTGAGTAATAGGAGTCATGACTAACCTGACCTCCAAACATGTGTATTCTCGCGAAGATTTGCTACGACTGAGACCTTTCGCCCCACACAAACTGGCGAGGCGTACAAGGCGTTTCCTATGGTTCAATCGCCTCCTCATGCCAACTTCATCTGTTCCTTCATCCACCGATTTCCCCAATAATACGTCATTTCAGCAGCCGCATCATACCTTGGTCTCTCCCCCCTGCGAACAACAGTATGCTATTTCAGATGTCAACTCTGTCTGTAACAGGAATTCCCAATGCAAGGGAAATCTGAACTCTCCTGTAAATAGCAACTCTTATCAGTCTTCCAGCTGTCCTGACCTTTTCTCTCCAGTTTCTGAAATTCAGCATCCCATCCCAGTTCGTATTACTGACAGACATTATACTCCTACAAGAAAAGTTGATCGTCATCGAATTATGGTCAATTTAACTGATAAACGACAAATCCCTCAACGTAATCATGACGAAAACAAGGTAAAAAGGAAGAATCCTCTGGCTATTCGAACGATATTACTTACTAATCTACGGTCAATTTCTAACAAGATAGATGAAGTTGCGATGTTGATGCATACAAATAAACCAGAGTTCGCTGTTCTAACTGAAACATGGCTAGACGATTCTACCCCAGATGGTTCTATATCGATTCCTGGATACAGCGTTGTAAGGCAAGATCGTAATGCAAGAGGTGGTGGCCTGCTATGCTACGTCAAGAACATATTATCTTTCGCTACAGTGGATATCAGTAACACTAACATCGTACCGTGTGCCTCGGAAATTCTTGCCGTTATTATCAAAGACACTAAAACGCTTATTATAAGCGTATATCATCCTTATTGGAATCATGCAAAAAATGATTCTGATTGTATTACATCGTTGACAAGTATAATCGATCATGTTTTTACAAATATATGTGACCCGAGAATTTTCAGACAGTAATATGTGGTGACTTTAATGGTTTAAGATCACAATTTGACAATATTGAAAGGCTGACTGGTTTGCATCCTGTAGTTTCAGATCCGACACGTGTAATAATATTCTCGATCAGATTTTCACTGACATTCCTCACTCCACTGATCCTGATATCCTTCCTCCAATTGTAGATCAGATCATTGTGTGGTTCTTTGGAGAATATCAACAACGACTTCCTTGACGAACATGTGTGAAGAAAACGTGTGAGAGTGTATTCAATGGACAACAAAGTGCGGTTTCACAACATGATGAACAGCTATGACTGGTTTTCTTTTGTTAACTCCTTCTCTTGTGTTGACGAAGCTGCTTTGTTCTTTCAAGAGTCCATCAAGTGCATATATGATGCGTGTTTTCCACTCCGAACGATCAAACTTCGATCAAGTGACCCACCTTGGGTAACAGACAGCCTAAAGATGCTCATTAACGATCGCGATTAGAGCGAATACTCAGAAAAAGTGGTCTAAATATCATCGTCTGAGAGAGGATGTGATACAGCAAATTCGTTATTTGAAATCTCAACAGATCGCCAAAGCTGTCAACTCTGGTAATGTTAGGAATTTGTGGAGTGTAGTGAAGGAAATGGGTCGTCATTCGTCTGTCGTGCCGTCATCATCTACTAATATATCTCCGGATGACTTCAGTGCGTATTTTTGCTCCCTATTCCAAGAGCAACGACTATCCTCCATCTGAAATTCAAATGAGTGATTTGCGTGACACCACTATTCCCACCATAACTGCACTGGATATTGAGCCTCTCTTGCGAGGCCTCAAGAGAAAAAAGTGCCGGTCCGGATGAACTGCCGTCGTTCGTCTTTCGTGAGTACTTTGACGTACTAGCCCCTGCAATTGCAAAACTGTTCAACATGAGTATTGAGTCTGGTTGTGTTCCTTTGTGCTTCAAAAGGGCGAACGTTGTACCAGTTCCTAAATGTACCAGACCTCGTGTTGTATCTGATTACCGACAAATTTCACTACTACCAATACTTTCCAAGGTTTTGGAAAAAGTTGTTTACATTTTCTGATACTTTCCATCGATCAAGAACAAAATTAACGGTTCACAATTTGCTTTCATACCCGGTATCTCTTCAGGAACTGTTTCAGCCTTAACACTGATGAGTAACCGTATTCTTCAATTCTTGGATACCAGCTCTGGAGCTGTGCGAATCCTTGCCTTGGATTTTGCCAAAGCATTCGACAAATGTATGCATAACGTTATCCTATCGGCTGCAACTAATTTCGGATTGCAGAAATTCGGATTTCTGGGATAGAGTGCTTTCATAAATTCAGCTATTTGTCGTCTTGAGTGTGTCGATTTCCGGCTCTCACACGCTTCAGATGTTGAAGTTGTACATAACTCGATGAAATCTCATTCGAAATAGACTTTGACTGTCTGATGTGTGTCTCAAGTAATTTCAAATGATGTCTAGATAATCTCTGAGCTGAATGCTTTGCTGCGGTAGAGTGCTTTGAAAAATGCAGCCATCTGTCGTCTTGAGTGTGTCGATTTCCGACTCTCACACGTTTCAGATGTTGAAGTTGTACATAACTCGATGAAATCTCATTCGAAATAGACTTTGACTGTCTGATGTGTGTCTCTAAGTAATTTCAAATGATGTCTAGATAATCTCTGAGCTGAATGCTTTGCTGCGGTAGAGTGCTTTGAAAAATGCAGCTATCTGTCGTCTTGAGTGTGTTGAATTCCGGCTCTCACACGCTTCAGAGCTGCTTTGCTGGGATAGAGTGCTTTCATTAATTCAGCTATTTGTCGTCTTGAGTGTGTCGATTTCCGGCTCTCACACGTTTCAGATGTTGAAGTTGTACATAACTCGATGAAATCTCATTCGAAATAGACTTTGACTGTCTGATGTGTGTCTCAAGTAATTTCAAATGATGTCTAGATAATCTCTGAGCTGAATGCTTTGCTGCGGTAGAGTGCTTTGAAAAATGCAGCCATCTGTCGTCTTGAGTGTGTCGATTTCCGACTCTCACACGTTTCAGATGTTGAAGTTGTACATAACTCGATGAAAAATGCATTGAAAAATGAAATTTGAAAAATGAAATTTGAAAATTGAAAAATTTGAAAAATGCAGCTATCTGTCGTCTTGAGTGTGTCGATTTCCGACTCTCACACGTTTCAGATGTTGAAGTTGTACATAACTCGATGAAATCTCATTCGAAATAGACTTTGACTGTCTGATGTGTGTCTCAAGCAATTTCAAATGATGTCTAGATAATCTCTGAGCTGAATGCTTTGCTGGTGTAGAGTGCTTTGAAAAATGCAGCTATCTGTCGTCTTGAGTGTGTCGATTTCCGACTCTCACACGTTTCAGATGTTGAAGTTGTACATAACTCGATGAAATCTCATTCGAAATAGACTTTGACTGTCTGATGTGTGTCTCAAGTAATTTCAAATGATGTCTAGATAATCTCTGAGCTGAATGCTTTGCTGGGGTAGAGTGCTTTGAAAAATGCAGCTATCTGTCGTCTTGAGTGTGTCGATTTCCGACTCTCACACGTTTCAGATGTTGAAGTTGTATATAACTCGATGAAATCTCATTCGAAATAGACTTTGACTGTCTGATGTGTGTCTCAAGCAATTTCAAATGATGTCTAGATAATCTCTGAGGTGAATGCTTTGCTGGGGTAGAGTGCTTTGAAAAATGCAGCTATCTGTCGTCTTGAGTGTGTTGATTTCCGACTCTCACACGTTTCAGATGTTGAAGTTGTACATAACTCGATTAAATCTCATTCGAAATAGACTTTGACTGTCTGATGTGTGTCTCAAGTAATTTCAAATGATGTCTAGATAATCTCTGAGCTGAATGCTTTGCTGGGGTAGAGTGCTTTGAAAAATGCAGCTATCTGTCGTCTTGAGTGTGTCGATTTCCGACTCTCACACGTTTCAGATGTTGAAGTTGTACATAACTCGATGAAAAATGAAATTTGAAAAATGCAGAAATTTGAAAAATTTGAAAATTGAAAAATTTGAAAAATGCAGCTATCTGTCGTCTTGAGTGTGTCGATTTCCGACTCTCACACGTTTCAGATGTTGAAGTTGTACATAACTCGATGAAATCTCATTCGAAATAGACTTTGACTGTCTGATGTGTGTCTCAAGTAATTTCAAATGATGTCTAGATAATCTCTGAGGTGAATGCTTTGCTGGGGTAGAGTGCTTTGAAAAATGCAGCCATCTGTCGTCTTGAGTGTGTCGATTTCCGACTCTCACACGTTTCAGATGTTGAAGTTGTACATAACTCGATGAAATCTCATTCGAAATAGACTTTGACTGTCTGATGTGTGTCTCTAAGTAATTTCAAATGATGTCTAGATAATCTCTGAGCTGAATGCTTTGCTGCGGTAGAGTGCTTTGAAAAATGCAGCTATCTGTCGTCTTGAGTGTGTTGATTTCCGGGTCTCACACGCTTCAGAGCTGCTTTGCTGGGATAGAGTGCTTTCAAAATTCAGCTATCTGTCGTCTTGAGTGTGTTGATTTCCGGCTCTCACACGTTTCAGATGTTGAAGTTGTACATAACTCGATGAAAAATGAAATTTGAAAAATGCAGAAATTTGAAAAATTTGAAAATTGAAAAATTTGAAAAATGCAGCTATCTGTCGTCTTGAGTGTGTCGATTTCCGACTCTCACACGTTTCAGATGTTGAAGTTGTACATAACTCGATGAAATCTCATTCGAAATAGACTTTGACTGTCTGATGTGTGTCTCTAAGTAATTTCAAATGATGTCTAGATAATCTCTGAGCTGAATGCTTTGCTGGGGTAGAGTGCTTTGAAAAATGCAGCTATCTGTCGTCTTGAGTGTGTTGATTTCCGGCTCTCACACGTTTCAGATGTTGAAGTTGTACATAACTCGATGAAAAATGAAATTTGAAAAATGCAGAAATTTGAAAAATTTGAAAATTGAAAAATTTGAAAAATGCAGCTATCTGTCGTCTTGAGTGTGTTGATTTCCGGCTCTCACACGTTTCAGATGTTGAAGTTGTACATAACTCGATGAAATCTCATTCGAAATAGACTTTGACTGTCTGATGTGTGTCTCAAGTAATTTCAAATGATGTCTAGACAATCTCTGAGCTGAATGCTTTGCTGCGGTAGAGTGCTTTGAAAAATGCAGCCATCTGTCGTCTTGAGTGTGTCGATTTCCGACTCTCACACGTTTCAGATGTTGAAGTTGTACATAACTCGATGAAAAATGAAATTTGAAAAATGCAGAAATTTGAAAAATTTGAAAATTGAAAAATTTGAAAAATGCAGCTATCTGTCGTCTTGAGTGTGTCGATTTCCGACTCTCACACGTTTCAGATGTTGAAGTTGTACATAACTCGATGAAATCTCATTCGAAATAGACTTTGACTGTCTGATGTGTGTCTCAAGTAATTTCAAATGATGTCTAGATAATCTCTGAGCTGAATGCTTTGCTGGGGTAGAGTGCTTTGAAAAATGCAGCCATCTGTCGTCTTGAGTGTGTCGATTTCCGACTCTCACACGTTTCAGATGTTGAAGTTGTACATAACTCGATGAAATCTCATTCGAAATAGACTTTGACTGTCTGATGTGTGTCTCTAAGTAATTTCAAATGATGTCTAGATAATCTCTGAGCTGAATGCTTTGCTGCGGTAGAGTGCTTTGAAAAATGCAGCTATCTGTCGTCTTGAGTGTGTTGAATTCCGGCTCTCACACGCTTCAGAGCTGCTTTTCTGGGATAGAGTGCTTTCATAAATTCAGCTATTTGTCGTCTTGAGTGTGTCGATTTCCGGCTCTCACACGCTTCAGATGTTGAAGTTGTACATAACTCGATGAAATCTCATTCGAAATAGACTTTGACTGTCTGATGTGTGTCTCAAGTAATTTCAAATGATGTCTAGATAATCTCTGAGCTGAATGCTTTGCTGGGGTAGAGTGCTTTGAAAAATGCAGCTATCTGTCGTCTTGAGTGTGTTGATTTCCGGCTCTCACACGTTTCAGATGTTGAAGTTGTACATAACTCGATGAAATCTCATTCGAAATAGACTTTGACTGTCTGATGTGTGTCTCTAAGTAATTTCAAATGATGTCTAGATAATCTCTGAGCTGAATGCTTTGCTGGGGTAGAGTGCTTTGAAAAATGCAGCTATCTGTCGTCTTGAGTGTGTTGATTTCCGGCTCTCACACGCTTCAGAGCTGCTTTGCTGGGATAGAGTGCTTTCATTAATTCAGCTATTTGTCGTCTTGAGTGTGTCGATTTCCGACTCTCACACGTTTCAGATGTTGAAGTTGTACATAACTCGATGAAATCTCATTCGAAATAGACTTTGACTGTCTGTTGTGTGTCTCAAGTAATTTCAAATGATGTCTAGATAATCTCTGAGCTGAATGCTTTGCTGCGGTAGAGTGCTTTGAAAAATGCAGCCATCTGTCGTCTTGAGTGTGTCGATTTCCGACTCTCACACGTTTCAGATGTTGAAGTTGTACATAACTCGATGAAATCTCATTCGAAATAGACTTTGACTGTCTGATGTGTGTCTCAAGCAATTTCAAATGATGTCTAGATAATCTCTGAGCTGAATGCTTTGCTGGTGTAGAGTGCTTTGAAAAATGCAGCTATCTGTCGTCTTGAGTGTGTCGATTTCCGACTCTCACACGTTTCAGATGTTGAAGTTGTACATAACTCGATGAAATCTCATTCGAAATAAGCTTTGACTGTCTGATGTGTGTCTCAAGTAATTTCAAATGATGTCTAGATAATCTCTGAGCTGAATGCTTTGCTGGGGTAGAGTGCTTTGAAAAATGCAGCTATCTGTCGTCTTGAGTGTGTCGATTTCCGACTCTCACACGTTTCAGATGTTGAAGTTGTACATAACTCGATGAAATCTCATTCGAAATAGACTTTGACTGTCTGATGTGTGTCTCAAGCAATTTCAAATGATGTCTAGATAATCTCTGAGGTGAATGCTTTGCTGGGGTAGAGTGCTTTGAAAAATGCAGCTATCTGTCGTCTTGAGTGTGTCGATTTCCGACTCTCACACGTTTCAGATGTTGAAGTTGTACATAACTCGATTAAATCTCATTCGAAATAGACTTTGACTGTCTGATGTGTGTCTCAAGTAATTTCAAATGATGTCTAGATAATCTCTGAGCTGAATGCTTTGCTGGGGTAGAGTGCTTTGAAAAATGCAGCTATCTGTCGTCTTGAGTGTGTCGATTTCCGACTCTCACACGTTTCAGATGTTGAAGTTGTACATAACTCGATGAAAAATGAAATTTGAAAAATGCAGAAATTTGAAAAATTTGAAAATTGAAAAATTTGAAAATGCAGCTATCTGTCGTCTTGAGTGTGTCGATTTCCGACTCTCACACGTTTCAGATGTTGAAGTTGTACATAACTCGATGAAATCTCATTCGAAATAGACTTTGACTGTCTGATGTGTGTCTCAAGTAATTTCAAATGATGTCTAGATAATCTCTGAGCTGAATACTTTGCTGCGGTAGAGTGCTTTGAAAAATGCAGCTATCTGTCGTCTTGAGTGTGTTGATTTCCGGGTCTCACACGCTTCAGAGCTGCTTTGCTGGGATAGAGTGCTTTCATAAATTCAGCTATTTGTCGTCTTGAGTGTGTCGATTTCCGGCTCTCACACGTTTCAGATGTTGAAGTTGTACATAACTCGATGAAATCTCATTCGAAATAGACTTTGACTGTCTGATGTGTGTCTCAAGTAATTTCAAATGATGTCTAGATAATCTCTGAGCTGAATACTTTGCTGCGGTAGAGTGCTTTGAAAAATGCAGCTATCTGTCGTCTTGAGTGTGTCGATTTCCGACTCTCACACGTTTCAGATGTTGAAGTTGTACATAACTCGATGAAAAATGCATTGAAAAATGAAATTTGAAAAATGCAGAAATTTGAAAAATTTGAAAAATGCAGCTATCTGTCGTCTTGAGTGTGTCGATTTCCGACTCTCACACGTTTCAGATGTTGAAGTTGTACATAACTCGATGAAATCTCATTCGAAATAGACTTTGACTGTCTGATGTGTGTCTCTAAGTAATTTCAAATGATGTCTAGATAATCTCTGAGCTGAATGCTTTGCTGGGGTAGAGTGCTTTGAAAAATGCAGCTATCTGTCGTCTTGAGTGTGTTGATTTCCGGCTCTCACACGTTTCAGATGTTGAAGTTGTACATAACTCGATGAAATCTCATTCGAAATAGACTTTGACTGTCTGATGTGTGTCTCTAAGTAATTTCAAATGGTGTCTAGATAATCTCTGAGCTGAATGCTTTGCTGGGGTAGAGTGCTTTGAAAAATGCAGCTATCTGTCGTCTTGAGTGTGTTGATTTCCGGCTCTCACACGTTTCAGATGTTGAAGTTGTACATAACTCGATGAAATCTCATTCGAAATAGACTTTGACTATCTGATAAGTGTCTCAAGTAATTTCAAATGATGTCTAGATAATCTCTGAGCTGAATGCTTTGCTGGGGTAGAGTGCTTTGAAAAATGCAGCTATCTGTTTTCTTGAGTGTGTCGATTTCCGACTCTCACACGTTTCAGATGTTGAAGTTGTACATAACTCGATGAAATCTCATTCGAAATAGACTTTGACTGTCTGATGTGTGTCTCAAGTAATTTCAAATGATGTCTAGATAATCTCTGAGCTGAATGCTTTGCTGCGGTAGAGTGCTTTGAAAAATGCAGCTATCTGTCGTCTTGAGTGTGTCGATTTCCGACTCTCACACGTTTCAGATGTTGAAGTTGTACATAACTCGATGAAAAATGCATTGAAAAATGAAATTTGAAAATTGAAAAATTTGAAAAATGCAGCTATCTGTCGTCTTGAGTGTGTCGATTTCCGACTCTCACACGTTTCAGATGTTGAAGTTGTATATAACTCGATGAAATCTCATTCGAAATAGACTTTGACTGTCTGATGTGTGTCTCAAGTAATTTCAAATGATGTCTAGATAATCTCTGAGCTGAATGCTTTGCTGGGGTAGAGTGCTTTGAAAAATGCAGCTATCTGTTTTCTTGAGATTGTCGATTTCCGACTCTCACACGTTTCAGATGTTGAAGTTGTACATAACTCGATGAAATCTCATTCGAAATAGACTTTGACTGTCTGATGTGTGTCTCAAGTAATTTCAAATGATGTCTAGATAATCTCTGAGCTGAATGCTTTGCTGGGGTAGAGTGCTTTGAAAAATGCAGCTATCTGTCGTCTTGAGTGTGTTGATTTCCGGGTCTCACACGCTTCAGAGCTGCTTTGCTGGGATAGAGTGCTTTCATAAATTCAGCTATTTGTCGTCTTGAGTGTGTCGATTTCCGACTCTCACACGTTTCAGATGTTGAAGTTGTACATAACTCGATGAAATCTCATTCGAAATAGACTTTGACTGTCTGATGTGTGTCTCAAGTAATTTCAAATGATGTTGTGGCATAGTGAAATCTATGACATTATATGACGTTTGTTTGTTCACAGCAAACTGTTCCTTTAAATACCCTAACTTCTAATGAACTTTGTTATTGGAGAAATTTATGAAAAATACACAGAACTAGTTTCGACCACGAAGTGCTTGTTTTGATTCTCTGACATGTACATACGGCAAAGTCAATACTGATGTGCATGCGACCCTAACTGAAAACATTACATTGGCGACTAGGATGTTTGATATCCTGAGAGTGTGAAGTTCTTTCTATGCAATTACTAATTCATTTACTAAAGTAGGAATAGGATTTGACAAAACTTACTAATATTTGCATTACTAAAGTTCTAGGACTGAGCTGCTCTTTTTTCTTTTGAGTTATGGCTAGCGTCATTACTGGCGTTCCTGCGCCCACACCTTTCCTTCACACTCCAGGCGAACCACCCATTGCATGGGATACTTGGATACGTACTTTCGACACACTACCTGCTTGCCGTAGGACTAGATGTCACCACTGAGGAAGCTAGGTGTAGGGCTCTGTTGATCTCGTGCCTAGGATCGGAAGGTCAGAGGATCTTGTACACGTTTGACAGCTCCAGTGTTTCTAAACTTGCCGACCTAAAGAAGGTCATGAAGAAACTACTTTGTGGGATCCACCTCTAAGTGGACATACCGACTCAAACTGCATGAGCGCATGCAGCGTCAGGGCGAGTCGATCGAGAGTTTCACTTCTGATTTGCGGCAGATTGCCTCCAGTTGCGAGTTTAAGGTTAGTACAGACCCGCTCAACGAATCACTGCTTGGACAATTCATTATAGGTGTTCATGACAACCGGGTTAGAGAGAAGCTTTTACTTCAAGATGACAGCAAGCTGACGTTCGCAGCGCTGTCGACATTGCCAAAGAGTATGAGCGTGTCACGCAAGAAAGCTCCACTTTTAGGTCACATGGATCTGTTTTCTAGTCATGCAGCACTCCAAATCCGTTCGTCTAGACAGCGTGATCGTTTTCAAGGTCACAAGCAAAAATCAAGTAAGCATATCAGTTCAGGTAACCAGCACACGCGATGCTATCGTTGTGGGTCTGATAAGCATGTTGCCACGTATGACCAATGCCCTGCCAGAGAGAAAGTTTGCAATTTTTGTAAGAAGATGGGTCACTTTTCAAAAGTCTGTAGCAGTCGACCTAGAAGTCAGTCAAGTCACAGTACGCATCGAGCTCCAAGTCGTTCTAACCGTGGTCAGTCCAGGAGTAGAGGTGTTAGAGTGAATGAAATCACCGATGGGCCAGATGAAGATTCCACTGTTTGTCGCATCACAATTTGCAATTTGGGTAATCCTAATCACGATGAGAAGTTCACATCGAGTTTGATTGTGCAGAGCCAGGTTCTCTCAGGTGTTTTGGATACCGGTTGTGGCATTAACATCATTCCACATCAAGTTCTGTCAACGTTTTGGTCTCAGAAGAGAATTCAGGATGCGCTTCATCAATGTGCCATCAGAGTGTTCACTTATACAGGAGAAAGAGTTCAAGTGATGGGAAAGATAGAAATTTTTTGCACTTCTGCTGACGGCAAAGAGAGTTGCACAGTACCCTTCGTTGTTGTCTCACTGAGAGAGAAGGAAGTATTGTTTGGCCGTGACTTGATGAGACGCTTTCATAGTATAAGAAAAGATCTTTGGGATCTACTTTCTCCAGCCAGATCGAACTTGAATGTCAACATGAATGCATGCCTGTTTTCTCTGAACTCCCCGCAGACAATTGATCCACCACATGTACCTTCTGTGTCTACAAATTCTATCTGTCAGACGAGTTATGTCAGTCCCACTGCTCAGGTTTCTCATGCTGATCCTGATTCTTTTGCAAATTTCACAAGTGATTCGTCTACATCACTCACTTCCCCTGCTTCTCAGCCAGATGTCGTTGCTCTAGGATGCATCAAAGGCTACACTCACAAAGTTCGTGTAAACTCGGATGTTAGACCTGTGCGCCAGTCATTGCGCCAAATTCCTTTCTCGATTCGGAATCAGGTCTCTGATGAAGTGAAGCGTTTTACTTGCTGCCGATGTCATTGAGAGAGTTGAGGCATCTGAGTGGATTTCCAACCTGGTCATAGTACAGAAAGCGAACGGGAAGCTTAGAGTATGTGTTGATTTGCGAGCCGTGAATCAAGCTGTCGTTGTTGATGGCTATCCGCTCCCAAGGATTGAGGAAGTACTGCACTCCATGAAGGATTCTTCGACTTTTTCAAAGCTAGATTTGTCAGAGGCATACTTGCAACTACCACTCCATATAGAAAGTCGAGATTTGACTACGTTCATAGTACCTGACGGTTTGTTCCGCTTCAAGCGATGCCCTTACGGTTTGGCCTCATGTCCATCTGCTTTCCAGTCCGTCATGTCCAAGATTCTGAAAGGTATTGACGGTGTTGTATGCTACCTGGATGACGTTTTGGTCACTGGACCTTCTACTGAAATCCACAACCAGAGATTAAGGGCAGTGCAGAACCGACTGAATGACCACAATGTGAAGCTGAATGAAGCCAAGTGCATTTACGGTGTCAGCAAGATCACATACTTAGGACACGATATTGACAGACATGGCATCAAGCCCTCATGTGAAAAGGTCAAGGCACTGATCGAGTCCCCCGCCCCAACGTCATTCACTGAGCTTCGCACGACATTGGGTGCTTTCGGTTTTTACGCAAAACACATTCAAAATTTTTCAACCTTGGTAGAACCTCTGCGGTGTTTGTTAAGTTCTCCACAGTTCACGTGGTCTCAGGAAGCTCAAGTGACTTTTGACAGAATGAAGCTACTTATAAGTCAAAGTTCTGCCCTAGCACCTTTTGATGCCAATCTGCCAGTCATTGTGTCGACTGATGCCATCAAATGTTGGACTAGGAGCTACGCTCTCGATTATTGATCCACAATTTTGGAAAGAGACAGTTGAATTTGCATCCAAGAGGCTCACAGCATCAGAAAAGAAGTTTTCACAACTGAGAAGGAAAGTCTTGCGCTAGTTTGGGCCTGCGAGAGATGGAGACCGTACCTTTTAGGAAGAAAGTTTGTGCTTGAAACTGACCATGAACCGCTTCGCATGATTTTCTCAAGAAAGGGTTTTGACCGAATGAGTTTGCGACTAGCTCGCTGGGCAACAAGACTCATGGCGTTCAATTCGATGTGCAATATAAGCGAGGATGGGATAACACAAGTCCCGATTACTGCTCTCGTTTTCCGATTGAGGACATGGTTTACTTGCTATCGGATGATCAGGATGAAGACTTAGCTATTGTTCAGTCCATGTCAGTAAAAAATTTCCAAGATGCGTGCGAGTCATGTCCAGATCTGTCTAGGATAAGAAATTTCATTGAAACAGGTTGGCCAAGCAAGAAGAACATGCCTACCGAATTGCAGCCCTATTTTCTGATTCGAGATGAACTCTCCATTCACCAGCATCAAGTTATGAGAGGAAGAAGAGTAGTTGCTCCAGTTTCTGCTAGAGACGATTTGATTGACATAGCACATGAATCTCACATGGGTATTCAGAAAACCAAGACGAGACTCAGGTCTATGTATTGGTGGCCAGGACTAGACAAGCAAATCGAAGAAAAGATTAGGAACTGCAGTGTTTGCCAGATGGCAAGCAAAACTTTCAAAGTGGTCCAGCACCTTCAAAAGAAAATTTGCCTCTTCCAGAGTTTCCGTGGAAGCGTGTGTCAATTGACATTAAGGGTCCAATGTACTACTTGCCTTCATATCTAAGATAGTGCAATTGTTGTGATTGATCTCCACAGTAAATGGCCTGAAGTTTCCTTTGCGTCGTCTGTTGAAACTGATAAAGTCATTGAAGTTTTGGATGGTATTTTTTCGAGGGAAGGATTTCCAGAAGAGCTGTTGTCCGACAATGGTGCTCAGTTTACATCCACATCGTTTTCTGATTTTCTGTGCAAGAGAAATATTGTCCACATTCGCGCACCCATTTACAATCCTGAGTCCAATGCCGTCGTAGAGAGATTTAACCGCACACTGGCTGAACAGATCGAGTTGGCTTTGTTTCAGAAGACTCCAGTACCTCAGTACATTCGTCAGTTCCTTCTTACCTACCGATCCTCGCCACACTCAACAACTCTTCAGTCTCCCAGTTTTCGTCTTCACAATAGGGAAATGCGAACACAGCTCAGTTCACTAGTTCATGTGAAACCCAAGAAGAAAGTTCGATTCGAAGAGCCATTCAGGTCAGGTGACCGAGTCTGTGTGAAGCATCCGAGATCAGGAGAGATCAAGCGTGGTTTAAAAGTCTCAAGAAACATTGGCAGTCGGTCTGTCATTCTCGATGATGGCCAGAAGTGGCACACGAAGCATGTGTCGACTGATCGATCGAACAGCAGGATGGAAGAAGAATGCGAGCTGCCGGACGTTCCGCGAGAAGTGCGTGGTGCCGTGCGAGACGTAGTGCAAGACGAGAATGGAGGAAGGCGACAAAGTACAAGAAGACGAAGACATGTGCGAAACGAGAACTTTATCTACTACTAGCTGTGGTTGTGATCGAAGTGATGAACATTTTGTAAACGGATGGTGTCACGTGAAGTCCGTTATCAAATCTTTTACGCTCTAGCGTTAATGCAGCGTGTTTGACATTTTCGAACATTTGACATTTGTTTTTCCTACAGGAGGGAATATGTGGCATAGTGAAATCTATGACATTATATGACGTTTGTTTGTTCACAGCAAACTGTTCCTTTAAATACCCTAACTTCTAATGAACTTTGTTATTGGAGAAATTTATGAAAAATACACAGAACTAGTTTCGACCACGAAGTGCTTGTTTTGATTCTCTGACATGTACATACGGCAAAGTCAATACTGATGTGCATGCGACCCTAACTGAAAACATTACAGATGTTTAGATAATCTCAGAGCTGACTGCTTTGCTGGGGTAGAGTGCTTTGAAAAATGCAGCTATTTGTCGTCTTGAGTGTGTTGATTTCCGACTCTCACACGTTTCAGATGTTGAAGTTGTACATAACTCGATGAAATCTCATTCGAAATAGACTTTGACTGTCTGATGTGTGTCTCAAGTAATTTCAAATGATGTCTAGATAATCTCTGAGCTGAATGCTTTGCTGGGGTAGAGTGCTTTGAAAAATGCAGCTATCTGTCGTCTTGAGTGTGTCGATTTCCGACTCTCACACGTTTCAGATGTTGAAGTTGTACATAACTCGATGAAATCTCATTCGAAATAGACTTTGACTGTCTGATGTGTGTCTCAAGTAATTTCAAATGATGTCTAGATAATCTCTGAGCTGAATGCTTTGCTGGGGTAGAGTGCTTTGAAAAATGCAGCTATCTGTCGTCTTGAGTGTGTCGATTTCCGACTCTCACACGTTTCAGATGTTGAAGTTGTACATAACTCGATGAAAAATGAAATTTGAAAAATTTGAAAATTGAAAAATTTGAAAAATGCAGCTATCTGTCGTCTTGAGTGTGTCGATTTCCGACTCTCACACGTTTCAGATGTTGAAGTTGTACATAACTCGATGAAATCTCATTCGAAATAGACTTTGACTGTCTGATGTGTGTCTCAAGTAATTTCAAATGATGTCTAGATAATCTCTGAGCTGAATGCTTTGCTGCGGTAGAGTGCTTTGAAAAATGCAGCTATCTGTCGTCTTGAGTGTGTTGATTTCCGGCTCTCACACGCTTCAGAGCTGCTTTGCTGGGATAGAGTGCTTTCATAAATTCAGCTATTTGTCGTCTTGAGTGTGTCGATTTCCGGCTCTCACACGTTTCAGATGTTGAAGTTGTACATAACTCGATGAAATCTCATTCGAAATAGACTTTGACTGTCTGATGTGTGTCTCAAGTAATTTCAAATGATGTCTAGATAATCTCTGAGCTGAATGCTTTGCTGCGGTAGAGTGCTTTGAAAAATGCAGCTATCTGTCGTCTTGAGTGTGTTGATTTCCGGGTCTCACACGCTTCAGAGCTGCTTTGCTGGGATAGAGTGCTTTACAAATTCAGCTATCTGTCGTCTTGAGTGTGTCGATTTCCGACTCTCACACGTTTCAGATGTTGAAGTTGTACATAACTCGATGAAAAATGCATTCAAAAATGAAATTTGAAAAATGCAGCTATCTGTCGTCTTGAGTGTGTCGATTTCCGACTCTCACACGTTTCAGATGTTGAAGTTGTACATAACTCGATGAAATCTCATTCGAAATAGACTTTGACTGTCTGATGTGTGTCTCAAGTAATTTCAAATGATGTCTAGATAATCTCTGAGCTGAATGCTTTGCTGGGGTAGAGTGCTTTGAAAAATGCAGCTATCTGTCGTCTTGAGTGTGTTGATTTCCGGCTCTCACACGTTTCAGATGTTGAAGTTGTACATAACTCGATGAAATCTCATTCGAAATAGACTTTGACTGTCTGATGTGTGTCTCAAGTAATTTCAAATGATGTCTAGATAATCTCTGAGCTGAATGCTTTGCTGGGGTAGAGTGCTTTGAAAAATGCAGCTATCTGTCGTCTTGAGTGTGTCGATTTCCGACTCTCACACGTTTCAGATGTTGAAGTTGTACATAACTCGATGAAATCTCATTCGAAATAGACTTTGACTGTCTGATGTGTGTCTCAAGTAATTTCAAATGATGTCTAGATAATCTCTGAGCTGAATGCTTTGCTGCGGTAGAGTGCTTTGAAAAATGCAGCTATCTGTCGTCTTGAGTGTGTTGATTTCCGACTCTCACACGTTTCAGATGTTGAAGTTGTACATAACTCGATGATAAATCATTCGAAATAGACTTTGACTTTATGATGTGTGTCTCAAGTAATTTCAAATGATGTCTAGATAATCTCTGAGCTGAATGCTTTGCTGGGGTAGAGTGCTTTGAAAAATGCAGCTATCTGTCGTCTTGAGTGTGTCGATTTCCGACTCTCACACGTTTCAGATGTTGAAGTTGTACATAACTCGATGAAATCTCATTCGAAATAGACTTTGACTGTCTGATGTGTGTCTCAAGTAATTTCAAATGATGTCTAGATAATCTCTGAGCTGAATGCTTTGCTGGGGTAGAGTGCTTTGAAAAATGCAGCTATCTGTCGTCTTGAGTGTGTCGATTTCCGACTCTCACACGTTTCAGATGTTGAAGTTGTACATAACTCGATGAAATCTCATTCGAAATAGACTTTGACTGTCTGATGTGTGTCTCAAGTAATTTCAAATGATGTCTAGATAATCTCTGAGCTGAATGCTTTGCTGCGGTAGAGTGCTTTGAAAAATGCAGCTATCTGTCGTCTTGAGTGTGTTGATTTCCGGCTCTCACACGCTTCAGAGCTGCTTTGCTGGGATAGAGTGCTTTCATAAATTCAGCTATTTGTCGTCTTGAGTGTGTTGATTTCCGGCTCTCACACGTTTCAGATGTTGAAGTTGTACATAACTCGATGAAATCTCATTCGAAATAGACTTTGACTGTCTGATGTGTGTCTCAAGTAATTTCAAATGATGTCTAGATAATCTCTGAGCTGAATGCTTTGCTGGGGTAGAGTGCTTTGAAAAATGCAGCTATCTGTCGTCTTGAGTGTGTCGATTTCCGACTCTCACACGTTTCAGATGTTGAAGTTGTACATAACTCGATGAAATCTCATTCGAAATAGACTTTGACTGTCTGATGTGTGTCTCAAGTAATTTCAAATGATGTCTAGATAATCTCTGAGCTGAATGCTTTGCTGCGGTAGAGTGCTTTGAAAAATGCAGCTATCTGTCGTCTTGAGTGTGTTGATTTCCGGCTCTCACACGCTTCAGAGCTGCTTTGCTGGGATAGAGTGCTTTCAAAATTCAGCTATCTGTCGTCTTGAGTTGGTCGATTTCCGACTCTCACACGTTTCAGTTGTTGAAGTTGTACATAACTCGATGAAAAATGCATTGAAAATCTGATGTGTGAAAAAAAAAATTTGAAAAATGCAGCTATCTGTCGTCTTGAGTGTGTCGATTTCCGACTCTCACACGTTTCAGATGTTGAAGTTGTACATAACTCGATGAAATCTCATTCGAAATAGACTTTGACTGTCTGATGTGTGTCTCAAGTAATTTCAAATGATGTCTAGATAATCTCTGAGCTGAATGCTTTGCTGGGGTAGAGTGCTTTGAAAAATGCAGCTATCTGTCGTCTTGAGTGTGTTGATTTCCGGCTCTCACACGTTTCAGATGTTGAAGTTGTACATAACTCGATGAAATCTCATTCGAAATAGACTTTGACTGTCTGATGTGTGTCTCAAGTAATTTCAAATGATGTCTAGATAATCTCTGAGCTGAATGCTTTGCTGGGGTAGAGTGCTTTGAAAAATGCAGCTATCTGTCGTCTTGAGTGTGTCGATTTCCGACTCTCACACGTTTCAGATGTTGAAGTTGTACATAACTCGATGAAATCTCATTCGAAATAGACTTTGACTGTCTGATGTGTGTCTCAAGTAATTTCAAATGATGTCTAGATAATCTCTGAGCTGAATGCTTTGCTGCGGTAGAGTGCTTTGAAAAATGCAGCTATCTGTCGTCTTGAGTGTGTTGATTTCCGGCTCTCACACGCTTCAGAGCTGCTATTCTGGATAGAGTGCTTTCAAAATTCAGCTATCTGTCGTCTTGAGTGTCGATTTCCGACTCTCACACGTTTCAGATGTTGAAGTTGTACATAACTCGATGAAAAATGCATTGTTGAAAGAGTGCTTTGAAAAATGCAGCTATCTGTCGTCTTGAGTGTGTCGATTTCCGACTCTCACACGTTTCAGATGTTGAAGTTGTACATAACTCGATGAAATCTCATTCGAAATAGACTTTGACTGTCTGATGTGTGTCTCAAGTAATTTCAAATGATGTCTAGATAATCTCTGAGCTGAATGCTTTGCTGGGGTAGAGTGCTTTGAAAAATGCAGCTATCTGTCGTCTTGAGTGTGTCGATTTCCGACTCTCACACGTTTCAGATGTTGAAGTTGTACATAACTCGATGAAATCTCATTCGAAATAGACTTTGACTGTCTGATGTGTGTCTCAAGTAATTTCAAATGATGTCTAGATAATCTCTGAGCTGAATGCTTTGCTGCGGTAGAGTGCTTTGAAAAATGCAGCTATCTGTCGTCTTGAGTGTGTTGATTTCCGGCTCTCACACGCTTCAGAGCTGCTTTGCTGGGATAGAGTGCTTTCATAAATTCAGCTATTTGTCGTCTTGAGTGTGTCGATTTCCGGCTCTCACACGTTTCAGATGTTGAAGTTGTACATAACTCGATGAAATCTCATTCGAAATAGACTTTGACTGTCTGATGTGTGTCTCAAGTAATTTCAAATGATGTCTAGATAATCTCTGAGCTGAATGCTTTGCTGGGGTAGAGTGCTTTGAAAAATGCAGCTATCTGTCGTCTTGAGTGTGTTGATTTCCGGCTCTCACACGTTTCAGATGTTGAAGTTGTACATAACTCGATGAAATCTCATTCGAAATAGACTTTGACTGTCTGATGTGTGTCTCAAGTAATTTCAAATGATGTCTAGATAATCTCTGAGCTGAATGCTTTGCTGGGGTAGAGTGCTTTGAAAAATGCAGCTATCTGTCGTCTTGAGTGTGTCGATTTCCGACTCTCACACGTTTCAGATGTTGAAGTTGTACATAACTCGATGAAATCTCATTCGAAATAGACTTTGACTGTCTGATGTGTGTCTCAAGTAATTTCAAATGATGTCTAGATAATCTCTGAGCTGAATGCTTTGCTGCGGTAGAGTGCTTTGAAAAATGCAGCTATCTGTCGTCTTGAGTGTGTTGATTTCCGGCTCTCACACGCTTCAGAGCTGCTTTGCTGGGATAGAGTGCTTTCATAAATTCAGCTATTTGTCGTCTTGAGTGTGTTGATTTCCGGCTCTCACACGTTTCAGATGTTGAAGTTGTACATAACTCGATGAAATCTCATTCGAAATAGACTTTGACTGTCTGATGTGTGTCTCAAGTAATTTCAAATGATGTCTAGATAATCTCTGAGCTGAATGCTTTGCTGGGGTAGAGTGCTTTGAAAAATGCAGCTATCTGTCGTCTTGAGTGTGTCGATTTCCGACTCTCACACGTTTCAGATGTTGAAGTTGTACATAACTCGATGAAATCTCATTCGAAATAGACTTTGACTGTCTGATGTGTGTCTCAAGTAATTTCAAATGATGTCTAGATAATCTCTGAGCTGAATGCTTTGCTGCGGTAGAGTGCTTTGAAAAATGCAGCTATCTGTCGTCTTGAGTGTGTCGATTTCCGACTCTCACACGTTTCAGATGTTGAAGTTGTACATAACTCGATGAAATCTCATTCGAAATAGACTTTGACTGTCTGATGTGTGTCTCAAGTAATTTCAAATGATGTCTAGATAATCTCTGAGGTGAATGCTTTGCTGGGTAGAGTGCTTTGAAAAATGCAGCTATCTGTCGTCTTGAGTGTGTTGATTTCCGGGTCTCACACGCTTCAGAGCTGCTTTGCTGGGATAGAGTGCTTTCATAAATTCAGCTATTTGTCGTCTTGAGTGTGTCGATTTCCGACTCTCACACGTTTCAGATGTTGAAGTTGTACATAACTCGATGAAATCTCATTCGAAATAGACTTTGACTGTCTGATGTGTGTCTCAAGTAATTTCAAATGATGTCTAGATAATCTCTGAGCTGAATGCTTTGCTGGGGTAGAGTGCTTTGAAAAATGCAGCTATCTGTCGTCTTGAGTGTGTCGATTTCCGACTCTCACACGTTTCAGATGTTGAAGTTGTACATAACTCGATGAAATCTCATTCGAAATAGACTTTGACTGTCTGATGTGTGTCTCAAGTAATTTCAAATGATGTCTAGATAATCTCTGAGCTGAATGCTTTGCTGGGGTAGAGTGCTTTGAAAAATGCAGCTATCTGTCGTCTTGAGTGTGTCGATTTCCGACTCTCACACGTTTCAGATGTTGAAGTTGTACATAACTCGATGAAATCTCATTCGAAATAGACTTTGACTGTCTGATGTGTGTCTCAAGTAATTTCAAATGATGTCTAGATAATCTCTGAGCTGAATGCTTTGCTGCGGTAGAGTGCTTTGAAAAATGCAGCTATCTGTCGTCTTGAGTGTGTTGATTTCCGGCTCTCACACGCTTCAGAGCTGCTTTGCTGGGATAGAGTGCTTTCATTAATTCAGCTATTTGTCGTCTTGAGTGTGTCGATTTCCGGCTCTCACACGTTTCAGATGTTGAAGTTGTACATAACTCGATGAAATCTCATTCGAAATAGAGTGCTTTGAAAAATGCAGCTATCTGTCGTCTTGAGTGTGTCGATTTCCGGCTCTCACACGTTTCAGATGTTGAAGTTGTACATAACTCGATGAAATCTCATTCGAAATAGACTTTGACTGTCTGATGTGTGTCTCAAGTAATTTCAAATGATGTCTAGATAATCTCTGAGCTGAATGCTTTGCTGGGGTAGAGTGCTTTGAAAAATGCAGCTATCTGTCGTCTTGAGTGTGTCGATTTCCGACTCTCACACGTTTCAGATGTTGAAGTTGTACATAACTCGATGAAATCTCATTCGAAATAGACTTTGACTGTCTGATGTGTGTCTCAAGTAATTTCAAATGATGTCTAGATAATCTCTGAGCTGAATGCTTTGCTGCGGTAGAGTGCTTTGAAAAATGCAGCTATCTGTCGTCTTGAGTGTGTTGATTTCCGGCTCTCACACGCTTCAGAGCTGCTTTGCTGGGATAGAGTGCTTTCATAAATTCAGCTATTTGTCGTCTTGAGTGTGTCGATTTCCGGCTCTCACACGTTTCAGATGTTGAAGTTGTACATAACTCGATGAAATCTCATTCGAAATAGACTTTGACTGTCTGATGTGTGTCTCAAGTAATTTCAAATGATGTCTAGATAATCTCTGAGCTGAATGCTTTGCTGGGGTAGAGTGCTTTGAAAAATGCAGCTATCTGTCGTCTTGAGTGTGTTGATTTCCGGCTCTCACACGTTTCAGATGTTGAAGTTGTACATAACTCGATGAAATCTCATTCGAAATAGACTTTGACTGTCTGATGTGTGTCTCAAGTAATTTCAAATGATGTCTAGATAATCTCTGAGCTGAATGCTTTGCTGGGGTAGAGTGCTTTGAAAAATGCAGCTATCTGTCGTCTTGAGTGTGTCGATTTCCGACTCTCACACGTTTCAGATGTTGAAGTTGTACATAACTCGATGAAATCTCATTCGAAATAGACTTTGACTGTCTGATGTGTGTCTCAAGTAATTTCAAATGATGTCTAGATAATCTCTGAGCTGAATGCTTTGCTGCGGTAGAGTGCTTTGAAAAATGCAGCTATCTGTCGTCTTGAGTGTGTCGATTTCCGACTCTCACACGTTTCAGATGTTGAAGTTGTACATAACTCGATGAAATCTCATTCGAAATAGACTTTGACTGTCTGATGTGTGTCTCAAGTAATTTCAAATGATGTCTAGATAATCTCTGAGCTGAATGCTTTGCTGCGGTAGAGTGCTTTGAAAAATGCAGCTATCTGTCGTCTTGAGTGTGTTGATTTCCGGCTCTCACACGCTTCAGAGCTGCTTTGCTGGGATAGAGTGCTTTCAAAATTCAGCTATTTGTCGTCTTGAGTGTGTCGATTTTCTCACACGTTTCAGATGTTGAAGTTGTTGCTTTGAAAAATGCAGCTATCTGTCGTCTTGAGTGTGTCGATTTCCGACTCTCACACGTTTCAGATGTTGAAGTTGTACATAACTCGATGAAATCTCATTCGAAATAGACTTTGACTGTCTGATGTGTGTCTCAAGTAATTTCAAATGATGTCTAGATAATCTCTGAGCTGAATGCTTTGCTGGGGTAGAGTGCTTTGAAAAATGCAGCTATCTGTCGTCTTGAGTGTGTCGATTTCCGACTCTCACACGTTTCAGATGTTGAAGTTGTACATAACTCGATGAAATCTCATTCGAAATAGACTTTGACTGTCTGATGTGTGTCTCAAGTAATTTCAAATGATGTCTAGATAATCTCTGAGCTGAATGCTTTGCTGCGGTAGAGTGCTTTGAAAAATGCAGCTATCTGTCGTCTTGAGTGTGTTGATTTCCGGCTCTCACACGCTTCAGAGCTGCTTTGCTGGGATAGAGTGCTTTCATAAATTCAGCTATTTGTCGTCTTGAGTGTGTCGATTTCCGGCTCTCACACGTTTCAGATGTTGAAGTTGTACATAACTCGATGAAATCTCATTCGAAATAGACTTTGACTGTCTGATGTGTGTCTCAAGTAATTTCAAATGATGTCTAGATAATCTCTGAGCTGAATGCTTTGCTGGGGTAGAGTGCTTTGAAAAATGCAGCTATCTGTCGTCTTGAGTGTGTCGATTTCCGACTCTCACACGTTTCAGATGTTGAAGTTGTACATAACTCGATGAAATCTCATTCGAAATAGACTTTGACTGTCTGATGTGTGTCTCAAGTAATTTCAAATGATGTCTAGATAATCTCTGAGCTGAATGCTTTGCTGCGGTAGAGTGCTTTGAAAAATGCAGCTATCTGTCGTCTTGAGTGTGTTGATTTCCGGCTCTCACACGCTTCAGAGCTGCTTTGCTGGGATAGAGTGCTTTCATAAATTCAGCTATTTGTCGTCTTGAGTGTGTCGATTTCCGGCTCTCACACGTTTCAGATGTTGAAGTTGTACATAACTCGATGAAATCTCATTCGAAATAGACTTTGACTGTCTGATGTGTGTCTCAAGTAATTTCAAATGATGTCTAGATAATCTCTGAGCTGAATGCTTTGCTGGGGTAGAGTGCTTTGAAAAATGCAGCTATCTGTCGTCTTGAGTGTGTCGATTTCCGACTCTCACACGTTTCAGATGTTGAAGTTGTACATAACTCGATGAAATCTCATTCGAAATAGACTTTGACTGTCTGATGTGTGTCTCAAGTAATTTCAAATGATGTCTAGATAATCTCTGAGCTGAATGCTTTGCTGCGGTAGAGTGCTTTGAAAAATGCAGCTATCTGTCGTCTTGAGTGTGTTGATTTCCGGCTCTCACACGCTTCAGAGCTGCTTTGCTGGGATAGAGTGCTTTCATAAATTCAGCTATTTGTCGTCTTGAGTGTGTCGATTTCCGGCTCTCACACGTTTCAGATGTTGAAGTTGTACATAACTCGATGTTGAAAAATGCAGCTATCTGTCGTCTTGAGTGTGTCGATTTCCGACTCTCACACGTTTCAGATGTTGAAGTTGTACATAACTCGATGAAATCTCATTCGAAATAGACTTTGACTGTCTGATGTGTGTCTCAAGTAATTTCAAATGATGTCTAGATAATCTCTGAGCTGAATGCTTTGCTGGGGTAGAGTGCTTTGAAAAATGCAGCTATCTGTCGTCTTGAGTGTGTCGATTTCCGGCTCTCACACGTTTCAGATGTTGAAGTTGTACATAACTCGATGAAATCTCATTCGAAATAGACTTTGACTGTCTGATGTGTGTCTCAAGTAATTTCAAATGATGTCTAGATAATCTCTGAGCTGAATGCTTTGCTGGGGTAGAGTGCTTTGAAAAATGCAGCTATCTGTCGTCTTGAGTGTGTCGATTTCCGACTCTCACACGTTTCAGATGTTGAAGTTGTACATAACTCGATGAAATCTCATTCGAAATAGACTTTGACTGTCTGATGTGTGTCTCAAGTAATTTCAAATGATGTCTAGATAATCTCTGAGCTGAATGCTTTGCTGCGGTAGAGTGCTTTGAAAAATGCAGCTATCTGTCGTCTTGAGTGTGTTGATTTCCGGCTCTCACACGCTTCAGAGCTGCTTTGCTGGGATAGAGTGCTTTCATAAATTCAGCTATTTGTCGTCTTGAGTGTGTTGATTTCCGCTCTCACACGTTTCAGATGTTGAAGTTGTACATAACTCGATGAAAATCATTCGAAATAGACTTTGACTGTCTGATGTGTGTCTCAAGCAATTTCAAATGATGTCTAGATAATCTCTGAGCTGAATGCTTTGCTGGGGTAGAGTGCTTTGAAAAATGCAGCTATCTGTCGTCTTGAGTGTGTCGATTTCCGACTCTCACACGTTTCAGATGTTGAAGTTGTACATAACTCGATGAAATCTCATTCGAAATAGACTTTGACTGTCTGATGTGTGTCTCAAGTAATTTCAAATGATGTCTAGATAATCTCTGAGCTGAATGCTTTGCTGGGGTAGAGTGCTTTGAAAAATGCAGCTATCTGTCGTCTTGAGTGTGTCGATTTCCGACTCTCACACGTTTCAGATGTTGAAGTTGTACATAACTCGATGAAATCTCATTCGAAATAGACTTTGACTGTCTGATGTGTGTCTCAAGTAATTTCAAATGATGTCTAGATAATCTCTGAGCTGAATGCTTTGCTGCGGTAGAGTGCTTTGAAAAATGCAGCTATCTGTCGTCTTGAGTGTGTTGATTTCCGGCTCTCACACGCTTCAGAGCTGCTTTGCTGGGATAGAGTGCTTTCATAAATTCAGCTATTTGTCGTCTTGAGTGTGTCGATTTCCGGCTCTCACACGTTTCAGATGTTGAAGTTGTACATAACTCGATGAAATCTCATTCGAAATAGACTTTGACTGTCTGATGTGTGTCTCAAGTAATTTCAAATGATGTCTAGATAATCTCTGAGCTGAATGCTTTGCTGGGGTAGAGTGCTTTGAAAAATGCAGCTATCTGTCGTCTTGAGTGTGTCGATTTCCGACTCTCACACGTTTCAGATGTTGAAGTTGTACATAACTCGATGAAATCTCATTCGAAATAGACTTTGACTGTCTGATGTGTGTCTCAAGTAATTTCAAATGATGTCTAGATAATCTCTGAGCTGAATGCTTTGCTGGGGTAGAGTGCTTTGAAAAATGCAGCTATCTGTCGTCTTGAGTGTGTCGATTTCCGACTCTCACACGTTTCAGATGTTGAAGTTGTACATAACTCGATGAAATCTCATTCGAAATAGACTTTGACTGTCTGATGTGTGTCTCAAGTAATTTCAAATGATGTCTAGATAATCTCTGAGCTGAATGCTTTGCTGCGGTAGAGTGCTTTGAAAAATGCAGCTATCTGTCGTCTTGAGTGTGTTGATTTCCGGCTCTCACACGCTTCAGAGCTGCTTTGCTGGGATAGAGTGCTTTCATAAATTCAGCTATTTGTCGTCTTGAGTGTGTTGATTTCCGGCTCTCACACGTTTCAGATGTTGAAGTTGTACATAACTCGATGAAATCTCATTCGAAATAGACTTTGACTGTCTGATGTGTGTCTCAAGTAATTTCAAATGATGTCTAGATAATCTCTGAGCTGAATGCTTTGCTGGGGTAGAGTGCTTTGAAAAATGCAGCTATCTGTCGTCTTGAGTGTGTCGATTTCCGACTCTCACACGTTTCAGATGTTGAAGTTGTACATAACTCGATGAAATCTCATTCGAAATAGACTTTGACTGTCTGATGTGTGTCTCAAGTAATTTCAAATGATGTCTAGATAATCTCTGAGCTGAATGCTTTGCTGGGGTAGAGTGCTTTGAAAAATGCAGCTATCTGTCGTCTTGAGTGTGTCGATTTCCGACTCTCACACGTTTCAGATGTTGAAGTTGTACATAACTCGATGAAATCTCATTCGAAATAGACTTTGACTGTCTGATGTGTGTCTCAAGTAATTTCAAATGATGTCTAGATAATCTCTGAGCTGAATGCTTTGCTGCGGTAGAGTGCTTTGAAAAATGCAGCTATCTGTCGTCTTGAGTGTGTTGATTTCCGGCTCTCACACGCTTCAGAGCTGCTTTGCTGGGATAGAGTGCTTTCATAAATTCAGCTATTTGTCGTCTTGAGTGTGTCGATTTCCGGCTCTCACACGTTTCAGATGTTGAAGTTGTACATAACTCGATGAAATCTCATTCGAAATAGACTTTGACTGTCTGATGTGTGTCTCAAGTAATTTCAAATGATGTCTAGATAATCTCTGAGCTGAATGCTTTGCTGGGGTAGAGTGCTTTGAAAAATGCAGCTATCTGTCGTCTTGAGTGTGTTGATTTCCGACTCTCACACGTTTCAGATGTTGAAGTTGTACATAACTCGATGAAATCTCATTCGAAATAGACTTTGACTGTCTGATGTGTGTCTCAAGTAATTTCAAATGATGTCTAGATAATCTCTGAGCTGAATGCTTTGCTGGGGTAGAGTGCTTTGAAAAATGCAGCTATCTGTCGTCTTGAGTGTGTCGATTTCCGACTCTCACACGTTTCAGATGTTGAAGTTGTACATAACTCGATGAAATCTCATTCGAAATAGACTTTGACTGTCTGATGTGTGTCTCAAGTAATTTCAAATGATGTCTAGATAATCTCTGAGCTGAATGCTTTGCTGGGGTAGAGTGCTTTGAAAAATGCAGCTATCTGTCGTCTTGAGTGTGTCGATTTCCGGCTCTCACACGTTTCAGATGTTGAAGTTGTACATAACTCGATGAAATCTCATTCGAAATAGACTTTGACTGTCTGATGTGTGTCTCAAGTAATTTCAAATGATGTCTAGATAATCTCTGAGCTGAATGCTTTGCTGGGGTAGAGTGCTTTGAAAAATGCAGCTATCTGTCGTCTTGAGTGTGTCGATTTCCGGCTCTCACACGTTTCAGATGTTGAAGTTGTACATAACTCGATGAAATCTCATTCGAAATAGACTTTGACTGTCTGATGTGTGTCTCAAGTAATTTCAAATGATGTCTAGATAATCTCTGAGCTGAATGCTTTGCTGGGGTAGAGTGCTTTGAAAAATGCAGCTATCTGTCGTCTTGAGTGTGTCGATTTCCGACTCTCACACGTTTCAGATGTTGAAGTTGTACATAACTCGATGAAATCTCATTCGAAATAGACTTTGACTGTCTGATGTGTGTCTCAAGTAATTTCAAATGATGTCTAGATAATCTCTGAGCTGAATGCTTTGCTGCGGTAGAGTGCTTTGAAAAATGCAGCTATCTGTCGTCTTGAGTGTGTTGATTTCCGGCTCTCACACGCTTCAGAGCTGCTTTGCTGGGATAGAGTGCTTTCATAAATTCAGCTATTTGTCGTCTTGAGTGTGTTGATTTCCGGCTCTCACACGTTTCAGATGTTGAAGTTGTACATAACTCGATGAAATCTCATTCGAAATAGACTTTGACTGTCTGATGTGTGTCTCAAGTAATTTCAAATGATGTCTAGATAATCTCTGAGCTGAATGCTTTGCTGGGGTAGAGTGCTTTGAAAAATGCAGCTATCTGTCGTCTTGAGTGTGTCGATTTCCGACTCTCACACGTTTCAGATGTTGAAGTTGTACATAACTCGATGAAATCTCATTCGAAATAGACTTTGACTGTCTGATGTGTGTCTCAAGTAATTTCAAATGATGTCTAGATAATCTCTGAGCTGAATGCTTTGCTGGGGTAGAGTGCTTTGAAAAATGCAGCTATCTGTCGTCTTGAGTGTGTCGATTTCCGGCTCTCACACGTTTCAGATGTTGAAGTTGTACATAACTCGATGAAATCTCATTCGAAATAGACTTTGACTGTCTGATGTGTGTCTCAAGTAATTTCAAATGATGTCTAGATAATCTCTGAGCTGAATGCTTTGCTGGGGTAGAGTGCTTTGAAAAATGCAGCTATCTGTCGTCTTGAGTGTGTCGATTTCCGGCTCTCACACGTTTCAGATGTTGAAGTTGTACATAACTCGATGAAATCTCATTCGAAATAGACTTTGACTGTCTGATGTGTGTCTCAAGTAATTTCAAATGATGTCTAGATAATCTCTGAGCTGAATGCTTTGCTGCGGTAGAGTGCTTTGAAAAATGCAGCTATCTGTCGTCTTGAGTGTGTTGATTTCCGGCTCTCACACGTTTCAGATGTTGAAGTTGTACATAACTCGATGAAATCTCATTCGAAATAGACTTTGACTGTCTGATGTGTGTCTCAAGTAATTTCAAATGATGTCTAGATAATCTCTGAGCTGAATGCTTTGCTGGGGTAGAGTGCTTTGAAAAATGCAGCTATCTGTCGTCTTGAGTGTGTCGATTTCCGACTCTCACACGTTTCAGATGTTGAAGTTGTACATAACTCGATGAAATCTCATTCGAAATAGACTTTGACTGTCTGATGTGTGTCTCAAGTAATTTCAAATGATGTCTAGATAATCTCTGAGCTGAATGCTTTGCTGGGGTAGAGTGCTTTGAAAAATGCAGCTATCTGTCGTCTTGAGTGTGTCGATTTCCGACTCTCACACGTTTCAGATGTTGAAGTTGTACATAACTCGATGAAATCTCATTCGAAATAGACTTTGACTGTCTGATGTGTGTCTCAAGTAATTTCAAATGATGTCTAGATAATCTCTGAGCTGAATGCTTTGCTGCGGTAGAGTGCTTTGAAAAATGCAGCTATCTGTCGTCTTGAGTGTGTTGATTTCCGGCTCTCACACGCTTCAGAGCTGCTTTGCTGGGATAGAGTGCTTTCATAAATTCAGCTATTTGTCGTCTTGAGTGTGTTGATTTCCGGCTCTCACACGTTTCAGATGTTGAAGTTGTACATAACTCGATGAAATCTCATTCGAAATAGACTTTGACTGTCTGATGTGTGTCTCAAGTAATTTCAAATGATGTCTAGATAATCTCTGAGCTGAATGCTTTGCTGGGGTAGAGTGCTTTGAAAAATGCAGCTATCTGTCGTCTTGAGTGTGTCGATTTCCGGCTCTCACACGTTTCAGATGTTGAAGTTGTACATAACTCGATGAAATCTCATTCGAAATAGACTTTGACTGTCTGATGTGTGTCTCAAGTAATTTCAAATGATGTCTAGATAATCTCTGAGCTGAATGCTTTGCTGGGGTAGAGTGCTTTGAAAAATGCAGCTATCTGTCGTCTTGAGTGTGTCGATTTCCGGCTCTCACACGTTTCAGATGTTGAAGTTGTACATAACTCGATGAAATCTCATTCGAAATAGACTTTGACTGTCTGATGTGTGTCTCAAGTAATTTCAAATGATGTCTAGATAATCTCTGAGCTGAATGCTTTGCTGCGGTAGAGTGCTTTGAAAAATGCAGCTATCTGTCGTCTTGAGTGTGTTGATTTCCGGCTCTCACACGCTTCAGAGCTGCTTTGCTGGGATAGAGTGCTTTCATAAATTCAGCTATTTGTCGTCTTGAGTGTGTTGATTTCCGGCTCTCACACGTTTCAGATGTTGAAGTTGTACATAACTCGATGAAATCTCATTCGAAATAGACTTTGACTGTCTGATGTGTGTCTCAAGTAATTTCAAATGATGTCTAGATAATCTCTGAGCTGAATGCTTTGCTGGGGTAGAGTGCTTTGAAAAATGCAGCTATCTGTCGTCTTGAGTGTGTCGATTTCCGACTCTCACACGTTTCAGATGTTGAAGTTGTACATAACTCGATGAAATCTCATTCGAAATAGACTTTGACTGTCTGATGTGTGTCTCAAGTAATTTCAAATGATGTCTAGATAATCTCTGAGCTGAATGCTTTGCTGGGGTAGAGTGCTTTGAAAAATGCAGCTATCTGTCGTCTTGAGTGTGTCGATTTCCGACTCTCACACGTTTCAGATGTTGAAGTTGTACATAACTCGATGAAATCTCATTCGAAATAGACTTTGACTGTCTGATGTGTGTCTCAAGTAATTTCAAATGATGTCTAGATAATCTCTGAGCTGAATGCTTTGCTGCGGTAGAGTGCTTTGAAAAATGCAGCTATCTGTCGTCTTGAGTGTGTTGATTTCCGGCTCTCACACGCTTCAGAGCTGCTTTGCTGGGATAGAGTGCTTTCATAAATTCAGCTATTTGTCGTCTTGAGTGTGTTGATTTCCGGCTCTCACACGTTTCAGATGTTGAAGTTGTACATAACTCGATGAAATCTCATTCGAAATAGACTTTGACTGTCTGATGTGTGTCTCAAGTAATTTCAAATGATGTCTAGATAATCTCTGAGCTGAATGCTTTGCTGGGGTAGAGTGCTTTGAAAAATGCAGCTATCTGTCGTCTTGAGTGTGTTGATTTCCGGCTCTCACACGTTTCAGATGTTGAAGTTGTACATAACTCGATGAAATCTCATTCGAAATAGACTTTGACTGTCTGATGTGTGTCTCAAGTAATTTCAAATGATGTCTAGATAATCTCTGAGCTGAATGCTTTGCTGGGGTAGAGTGCTTTGAAAAATGCAGCTATCTGTCGTCTTGAGTGTGTCGATTTCCGACTCTCACACGTTTCAGATGTTGAAGTTGTACATAACTCGATGAAATCTCATTCGAAATAGACTTTGACTGTCTGATGTGTGTCTCAAGTAATTTCAAATGATGTCTAGATAATCTCTGAGCTGAATGCTTTGCTGCGGTAGAGTGCTTTGAAAAATGCAGCTATCTGTCGTCTTGAGTGTGTTGATTTCCGGCTCTCACACGCTTCAGAGCTGCTTTGCTGGGATAGAGTGCTTTCATAAATTCAGCTATTTGTCGTCTTGAGTGTGTTGATTTCCGGCTCTCACACGTTTCAGATGTTGAAGTTGTACATAACTCGATGAAATCTCATTCGAAATAGACTTTGACTGTCTGATGTGTGTCTCAAGTAATTTCAAATGATGTCTAGATAATCTCTGAGCTGAATGCTTTGCTGGGGTAGAGTGCTTTGAAAAATGCAGCTATCTGTCGTCTTGAGTGTGTCGATTTCCGACTCTCACACGTTTCAGATGTTGAAGTTGTACATAACTCGATGAAATCTCATTCGAAATAGACTTTGACTGTCTGATGTGTGTCTCAAGTAATTTCAAATGATGTCTAGATAATCTCTGAGCTGAATGCTTTGCTGGGGTAGAGTGCTTTGAAAAATGCAGCTATCTGTCGTCTTGAGTGTGTCGATTTCCGACTCTCACACGTTTCAGATGTTGAAGTTGTACATAACTCGATGAAATCTCATTCGAAATAGACTTTGACTGTCTGATGTGTGTCTCAAGTAATTTCAAATGATGTCTAGATAATCTCTGAGCTGAATGCTTTGCTGGGGTAGAGTGCTTTGAAAAATGCAGCTATCTGTCGTCTTGAGTGTGTCGATTTCCGACTCTCACACGTTTCAGATGTTGAAGTTGTACATAACTCGATGAAATCTCATTCGAAATAGACTTTGACTGTCTGATGTGTGTCTCAAGTAATTTCAAATGATGTCTAGATAATCTCTGAGCTGAATGCTTTGCTGGGGTAGAGTGCTTTGAAAAATGCAGCTATCTGTCGTCTTGAGTGTGTCGATTTCCGACTCTCACACGTTTCAGATGTTGAAGTTGTACATAACTCGATGAAATCTCATTCGAAATAGACTTTGACTGTCTGATGTGTGTCTCAAGTAATTTCAAATGATGTCTAGATAATCTCTGAGCTGAATGCTTTGCTGCGGTAGAGTGCTTTGAAAAATGCAGCTATCTGTCGTCTTGAGTGTGTTGATTTCCGGCTCTCACACGCTTCAGAGCTGCTTTGCTGGGATAGAGTGCTTTCATAAATTCAGCTATTTGTCGTCTTGAGTGTGTTGATTTCCGGCTCTCACACGTTTCAGATGTTGAAGTTGTACATAACTCGATGAAATCTCATTCGAAATAGACTTTGACTGTCTGATGTGTGTCTCAAGTAATTTCAAATGATGTCTAGATAATCTCTGAGCTGAATGCTTTGCTGGGGTAGAGTGCTTTGAAAAATGCAGCTATCTGTCGTCTTGAGTGTGTTGATTTCCGGCTCTCACACGTTTCAGATGTTGAAGTTGTACATAACTCGATGAAATCTCATTCGAAATAGACTTTGACTGTCTGATGTGTGTCTCAAGTAATTTCAAATGATGTCTAGATAATCTCTGAGCTGAATGCTTTGCTGGGGTAGAGTGCTTTGAAAAATGCAGCTATCTGTCGTCTTGAGTGTGTCGATTTCCGACTCTCACACGTTTCAGATGTTGAAGTTGTACATAACTCGATGAAATCTCATTCGAAATAGACTTTGACTGTCTGATGTGTGTCTCAAGTAATTTCAAATGATGTCTAGATAATCTCTGAGCTGAATGCTTTGCTGCGGTAGAGTGCTTTGAAAAATGCAGCTATCTGTCGTCTTGAGTGTGTTGATTTCCGGCTCTCACACGCTTCAGAGCTGCTTTGCTGGGATAGAGTGCTTTCATAAATTCAGCTATTTGTCGTCTTGAGTGTGTTGATTTCCGGCTCTCACACGTTTCAGATGTTGAAGTTGTACATAACTCGATGAAATCTCATTCGAAATAGACTTTGACTGTCTGATGTGTGTCTCAAGTAATTTCAAATGATGTCTAGATAATCTCTGAGCTGAATGCTTTGCTGGGGTAGAGTGCTTTGAAAAATGCAGCTATCTGTCGTCTTGAGTGTGTCGATTTCCGACTCTCACACGTTTCAGATGTTGAAGTTGTACATAACTCGATGAAATCTCATTCGAAATAGACTTTGACTGTCTGATGTGTGTCTCAAGTAATTTCAAATGATGTCTAGATAATCTCTGAGCTGAATGCTTTGCTGGGGTAGAGTGCTTTGAAAAATGCAGCTATCTGTCGTCTTGAGTGTGTCGATTTCCGACTCTCACACGTTTCAGATGTTGAAGTTGTACATAACTCGATGAAATCTCATTCGAAATAGACTTTGACTGTCTGATGTGTGTCTCAAGTAATTTCAAATGATGTCTAGATAATCTCTGAGCTGAATGCTTTGCTGCGGTAGAGTGCTTTGAAAAATGCAGCTATCTGTCATCTTGAGTGGAGTGTGTCGATTTCCGGCTCTCACACGTTTCAGATGTTGAAGTTGTACATAACTCGATGAAATCTCATTCGAAATAGACTTTGACTGTCTGATGTGTGTCTCAAGTAATTTCAAATGATGTCTAGATAATCTCTGAGCTGAATGCTTTGCTGGGGTAGAGTGCTTTGAAAAATGCAGCTATCTGTCGTCTTGAGTGTGTCGATTTCCGGCTCTCACACGTTTCAGATGTTGAAGTTGTACATAACTCGATGAAATCTCATTCGAAATAGACTTTGACTGTCTGATGTGTGTCTCAAGTAATTTCAAATGATGTCTAGATAATCTCTGAGCTGAATGCTTTGCTGGGGTAGAGTGCTTTGAAAAATGCAGCTATCTGTCGTCTTGAGTGTGTCGATTTCCGGCTCTCACACGTTTCAGATGTTGAAGTTGTACATAACTCGATGAAATCTCATTCGAAATAGACTTTGACTGTCTGATGTGTGTCTCAAGTAATTTCAAATGATGTCTAGATAATCTCTGAGCTGAATGCTTTGCTGGGGTAGAGTGCTTTGAAAAATGCAGCTATCTGTCGTCTTGAGTGTGTCGATTTCCGGCTCTCACACGTTTCAGATGTTGAAGTTGTACATAACTCGATGAAATCTCATTCGAAATAGACTTTGACTGTCTGATGTGTGTCTCAAGTAATTTCAAATGATGTCTAGATAATCTCTGAGCTGAATGCTTTGCTGCGGTAGAGTGCTTTGAAAAATGCAGCTATCTGTCGTCTTGAGTGTGTTGATTTCCGGCTCTCACACGCTTCAGAGCTGCTTTGCTGGGATAGAGTGCTTTCATAAATTCAGCTATTTGTCGTCTTGAGTGTGTCGATTTCCGGCTCTCACACGTTTCAGATGTTGAAGTTGTACATAACTCGATGAAATCTCATTCGAAATAGACTTTGACTGTCTGATGTGTGTCTCAAGTAATTTCAAATGATGTCTAGATAATCTCTGAGCTGAATGCTTTGCTGGGGTAGAGTGCTTTGAAAAATGCAGCTATCTGTCGTCTTGAGTGTGTCGATTTCCGACTCTCACACGTTTCAGATGTTGAAGTTGTACATAACTCGATGAAATCTCATTCGAAATAGACTTTGACTGTCTGATGTGTGTCTCAAGTAATTTCAAATGATGTCTAGATAATCTCTGAGCTGAATGCTTTGCTGGGGTAGAGTGCTTTGAAAAATGCAGCTATCTGTCGTCTTGAGTGTGTCGATTTCCGACTCTCACACGTTTCAGATGTTGAAGTTGTACATAACTCGATGAAATCTCATTCGAAATAGACTTTGACTGTCTGATGTGTGTCTCAAGTAATTTCAAATGATGTCTAGATAATCTCTGAGCTGAATGCTTTGCTGGGTAGAGTGCTTTGAAAAATGCAGCTATCTGTCGTCTTGAGTGTGTCGATTTCCGACTCTCACACGTTTCAGATGTTGAAGTTGTACATAACTCGATGAAATCTCATTCGAAATAGACTTTGACTGTCTGATGTGTGTCTCAAGTAATTTCAAATGATGTCTAGATAATCTCTGAGCTGAATGCTTTGCTGCGGTAGAGTGCTTTGAAAAATGCAGCTATCTGTCGTCTTGAGTGTGTTGATTTCCGGCTCTCACACGCTTCAGAGCTGCTTTGCTGGGATAGAGTGCTTTCATAAATT
>CAJQUW010004868.1:0-15547 GCA_907163375.1 Prostheceraeus crozeri
ATTTTGTAGATTACGTGATATTTTGAGACCGCCTAAATTTTCGATTACGTGATATTTTGAGACCGCCTAAATTTTTGAAAATTTGATTTTTTTGAAAATTTGTCACTACCTAAATTTTCGGCCTTCGGCCACGTGAAATTTGAAGTCTACCTAAATTTTAAAATTTTGATTTTTTGAAAATTTTGAAAAAACCCGCAAAAGTGTGACATCCGGCGCAAGCGAAGCGAAGCGAAGCGTCGCGCCGGATGTCACACTATATACTACTATCTTTCAAAGACGGAAATGCAGCTGAAACTTTTTATCATAAAGAATAAAGAAAGAAACGAAAGCGACGAGTGAAGTCTTCAAAGAGCTTACGTAGAAGAAAGCTAAATTCAAACCATAGTCCTTCGAGCAAGTGAGCCAAAAAAGGATTAATTTGCATCATAATACATGTATTCTACTTACAGGAATGACATGAAAATAGGAATCACGGAACCACGACGCGTTGCTGCTATTTCTATGTCTGACCGTGTCGCGTGCGAATTAAGTCTCACAAGTAGGTGAGTTTCTTCACAATTTCTCGCTTACTTCGTCTCCTATGCATGCTTATTTTTTTACAGAATTTTCATACCTATCAAAGCTATGAGCCATGAACGAAGCTAGGGGTTACTCAATGAAAAGTAACAAATTGTTTTATTTTAATGAAATAAAAGGAAAAAACAGATCTTCTAATCTGATTAAGCTGTCCCCATCAGAAACATGATCGCACGCCTTTTGAAAGTATCGAGATTGTATTTGTCAGGGAAAGTGGTCTGTGGAAGCTGATTCCAAAACTGCCGTGCCAACAAAATAGCTCGAGCGACTCACAGTGCCTGCGCGTTCTAAGCTCACATGACAAAGCGTTACTGTATTAACTCTGGGTTTGCTTCAGACGAAGATCATGGGTATGCACTCATTTACTGCAGAGCTGCTTCTACCGACATAGTATCTATAGAAGAGAGTAAGTGAAGCAACATCACCTGACGGAGAGCGGCTGCAACTTGTTAGCAAGGTTTTCACCCACAATATTCTTGACACGTTTCTCAACCCGGTCAAGAAGGTTAAGATGTGGGGCGCTGGCCCACAGATGACAACAATACTTCAAAAGTGGACGAATAGTGGACTTGCAAAAAAGAGATAACACAGTCTGTCGTGGAAGATAGCTGCTGGCACGATAGAGAATGCCTATGTGTTAAGCTGCCTGCTTGCTGATGGACTGGATGAACGGTGTCCATGACGTCTTTCGTAACCGTCAATCCAAGGAAGGAGATTGAATCTTGCTCTGTGATCCTATTATCTGACATCTTAATGCTGTGATGATCAGTATCGCCTTTAAGTCGTGAGTGGAGAATATTCTGAGTTTATGAAGGATTGAAAGAAACAAGCCATTTGGTGCCCCATTCTGAGAACCTGCGTAAGTCTTCATTAAGAACGTCGCATAACTGCTGACGTTGCTGAGTGTTCTTAGCTAGTCGCTCATTGGAATTTTAGAGTGTCGTGTCATCTGCATACATCACCAATTTGCTTAGTCGGCAGTCTGGGAGGTCGTTGATGTAGAGCAGAAAAAGAGTGGGTCCCAAAATTGACCCTTGAGGAACTCCTGCATTGACAACCTTGGTGGAAGACTTTTGGCCATCCAAGACGACAGATATCTGCCGGTCACTAAGGAAAGAAGCAAGAAGTTTGTGGAGTTGATCAGCAACTCCTTAACATTAAAACTTCCTAAGGAGTCCCTGATGCCAGACTTTATCGAATGCCTTGGAAATATCCAGGTCAACTGATCTCGTCTCACCTTGTCTGTCAAGGACACGACTAACATGTTCAGTGATATATGAAAGAAGATCTGCAGTTGATCGAGAGTGCCTGAAGCCATACTGTTCTTCTGATAGAAGGTTCTGAGTTTCAAGGAAGCTAACAATATGTTGGTTAATCGCTGCTTCAAAAATCTTGCCGGCAATTGGAAGCAGGCTGAAAGGATGGTAACTAGACGGAAGAGATGAGTCAGAGCCTTTCTTCGGAACTGGAACCACGGAAGCTACTTTCCAACAAGAAGGAGACTCACCGGTGGATACACATAAAGTGAACAGTTTAGATAAAAGTGGAGAAAGCTCAGGTGTGAGATGCTTAAAGACCAAAACCGGGATGCTATCTGGTCCATTAGACATATAACTATCGAGACCTGCGATGATTTATTGACGCTTCGGACTGTGACTAAAGTAGGACTAACTCGCTCATCAGTGAGCGTGGGATATGGAGATGGAATTCTACCTCCATCGTCCAATGATGAATTCTTCGCAAACTCCTTGCAGAGAAGCTCGGCTTTATCTACTGAGGTTGTCGCCATAGAAGTACTAAGTTCGGCATGACGAAAAGCTGGGATGGAGGATTTGCTCCAATTGGTGACACTGTTGTAAATACTCCAGAAGTCCTTAGAGCCAAGCTTTTGGGTGGCAATGGATTTCTGTACATATAAAGCGTAACGGCTTTTGGCCTGATGTATGCTTTCCTTACAATGTCTTTGTGCGGTCTTGTACCGCAGACGGTGTAGAGCAAGTTTGTTTGCCAGAAACTGTGATAACACAGTGATCAGACGTGCCGAAGGGAGAAGTAACCTTGTGTGAAGAACAAGTTGGATTTGAGGTGAGAAACAGGTCAAGGAGATATCCAGTATCCCCAGATCGGTCAGGCACTCTGGCAGGACAAGTGACAATTTGACAAAGGTTGTGAGAGACAGCAAAATCCTCGGCTGCCTGACCGGAGAGATCACTGGTGCGTGAGTGCACAAGCCAGTCAACATTGTGCACGTTGAAATCAACAAAAGCGGCAACCTCAGTGCTGGGATACTCGTGTAGAAGAGAATCGATCTTATCAGAAAGAACATTGAAAATGTCCGCATTGGTTGATGGAGAGCGGTATAGGAAAATAAAAGAGGAATGGTTTTCTGTAACGGCACAATGAAGGCAAGATGCATTGGATCATCTGAACTACGAAGCTTTTCTTGGCATAAACTCCAAGACCATGAAAGTGTGCTTTATCCATCCGGTGAAATATGTATCCATCAGGAGTAACATCGCTTGATGACACACCGGGATCTAACCTGGTTTCCGAAAATGCTAGAAGATCTGGTGACCTTGTAGGAAGATATAGATGTCGTCGTATTTGGACCTTAGTCTTCTTACGTTGTTGAAGCTGATCTGGAGAGGGGTTTTGAGCTTGACAGCTTGACTACGTTTCTTGTGTGTCTTTTTTCGTAGAATACCAACTAAATAGACAAAAATTGTACTGTACAACAAAGTGATACAAGAAAATTTGAAAAGGCATCAGAAAAATGTAAATAATAGAAACAGATCTGCGATAAATAACAAGCAAATTTTATGACGCAAAAGCTTAAAGAAAGCCAAATGAGAATCCCTTTGCCTTAACACTGGGTACAAGTCAGATAGGCCACAGAGGAACCGAATACAGCTACACGGGCTAAACCCCTCAGTAAAGCTGCCCACGCATGTCCGTGGCAGTGGAACTGAACCGCTTTTTTTCGAGCAGTTGACCGGGCCTGCCTACCGAAGCATTATTGGTGGGTTCGGGACCCTCGAACTATCTGACGCCCGTATGCCATGAATACGTTGGATCTGTTACATCTTAACCTGCAACACTTGGGGAAGTAAAAAGGGAACAGTGAAAGAAAGTTCGATCGCAAATGAGCCAAATAAGTGCCATGCCCAAAAACCTGATTCAACAACATGAAACATCTGATGACTTCATATCTGGGAAACCGGGGGATGGTGTTAATTGGGACGGCCGAAGCCTACCACACATTTAAAATAAACAAACGTGGAGAATAAGAATGAACAATTAACCGTAATCAAACATAAAATACCTTCAGTGACCAATAAAATAAGATAAAATTATATTCAAGAGCCTGCTAGTTAGCCGGATCACGGTCACAAACCGCCGACAGTAAACATTTCCGACAAGGTAGAACCCTAAGATGCATGAATTGCAGACGGCAAAGCCTTTTTGCGAATCCGTTTTCACCCTTTCACCGCTTTGAGGCCGCAGGTTGTATACGAATGGGAATAATTGTCTTGTATTTGCCATGAATCCCGCCTGCAGTGTTCAAGAGGAATATTGATTTTCTGGCCCAAAACAAAATTGTAATTCTAATTTTCAGAGAAGTTTCTTACCAGATTCGCTATGAAGGTAACGCTGGCGATGAAACAAGGATTAAGTTCATGACCGATGGTGTTCTACTGCAAGAAATCAAATCAGTAAGTTTCTGTGGTATCAACGAATGTGTCAGTTACTATATTAGCCTAATTCATTTTCAGGATTTTTACCTTTCGTCTTATTCGGCAATTATTGTGGATGAAGCTCATGAACGAAGTGTGTATACGGATTTGTTGATCGGCATTCTTTCAATGATTGTTCGAAGTAGACGGCAGAAAAAGAAATCCCCTTTGAAGGTTATTATCATGTCGGCAACATTAGATGCCATCAACTTTGTTAAAAACAAGAAATTGTTTCCTGTGAGTGGAGATGAAGGATTTGCCATTTGCTTATCTATCTATGTGTTTAGAGACTTAGGCTGAATGTGTACTGTATTATGTGTACTTATGTCCACGATTATTCATTTGTGATATACATATCCTATACATTATTTTAGGAAAGTCTTGGAAGTAGAAGGAAATCTCGGACGATGCAATGACTACAAAGCACATTTTTCTAAACAAAACGTATTCATGCGCTATTTAGTTATTTATATTTTGAATTTGATGCAATCATTGATCGATTAGTTTAAATTCGAAAATGGGGAAAACTATGTAGGCTTGAAATTCAATTGTATTGCTATTGACATGTAGTGCGCATAAACTGGAAGAGGAGACGGGCAGGTGCTTCAGAAAGCTGATGTGACACGTTAATTGATGAACATCTTAATGACAAAAAGGCAAGTGTTGTGGACACATCGTGAGTGGGCGAGCTTGTTATTGGACGTAATGATGTAAAATATCTGCGATCGAAGGGCAGGAGGTGGACAGTGACGAGCCTCGGTCATTGATGTAGAAGGTAAGCATACAATCTACATCAATGGTGTGTACAGATGACGAAAAGAGCTGGACAGGAATCTTGTCAGTTGCTGAACTAATTCAGGAGTGCCGGGATCGAGAGATGGCATCATGTTTCGGAGATGGAGATCTAAGCTGAACTGAATTATCTTGACGGAACATTTGAACATTGTTTACCTTTGACGATACACCCTTGTAAGATCGACATAGAGGGCGCTGAACTAACAATTTTTTAGCAATTCACTTAATAAAGTCGGCGTAAAATAAAAAATGCGGAGAGTTTTACCTTAACTTAACTGCTCCACTGTATTCAAAGGTTATCATTAGTATTTTACTTTCAAAAGATGGTCTGTTCAGTCGCCATTTGTCAATCCAGTCACAAAAGTAATTGAAATAACTAAAGGACCAGAGAGAACAGTGGTGTCTTTTCGTCTGAGATCTGACAGATCTTTAAGTTATCCGCAAATAAACGGATCTGGCAGTCAGAGATAGCGCATGAACGACATCGTATATGAATACGAGGAAGAGGGAAGGTCCCAGAGAGGAACCATAGGGAACCACGCTATTTACTTTACTGAATGAGTTGTTGACAGTAGTGCTTTTTTGGAAAGCCATGTTGATAATTCGATATGCGTGAAAGAGACTAAGGGAGATGTGATTTTATTTGGCTTTTCTGCAAGTGGCACAAAGATCGCACACATTTCCACTTAGATATACTTGTTTACAACTGTATCACCAGGTTAGAACATAGAGTAAGTATATTAGGTAGAGTAGCAACTCAGCATTTATTAAATCCCCAATGTGTTTCCAGTTTCGATTTTATTAAATGAACTAGGGGTGACCACAGTTGGGTACTGTTACCAAGTGTGAGATCTGCAAATTTTCGCAATATTGTAGAAATTAACACGGAACTGATTGATCATGATAGCAATGCAGAATGAATGATAGCATTTTACAGATCCTGCGTGTCATGACAGCCTTGGAGAGGTAATATTTGTTAAATTAGCAATTCGATTGGTTGCTATTACTTTCATGCTCAACCTCAAGAATATTTTCTTAAGCGTGATCATATCACAAGCAACTTGCCACTGGTAGAGCAAAATAACATGACCAAAGACAATGATTTCAATTAACTCTGAAAGATGTAAATGTGTCCACATCACTATTCAGATTCAAGCAATGAAGCATAAATTTAGTGAATCATAAAATCATGCCGATGAAAATTGAATTAAAAACTTGAAATTTCACCCAAGAAAGCACAATAAGATCTCGACTTTTTCATGAAGACTTCCATTATAATGCGGTTCATGAAATTCCCTTGATAATCAGCTTGATTTCCGCTTTATTAAGATGCTTGTTGGCAGATGCTCTTTCATGTGACATCTAGCATGCTTCATACTACATCGTGTTCATGTCAATAATAAATATTAATTGCAAAATTTAGCTTTTTAAAACCTGCTCAAATAATTTTTAGACCACAGAAACGCAATCTCCTCAAAAAAATGAATCTTTTCATATAAAAATTGTCACTGTATACATACAGTTTTTTGAGTAGACACTCTACCTACTCTACTTACTCTATGGGTTGCAATTAGTCACCTGTGTAACTCCAAGCTTTTCATTAGTCATTCATGCACCCCAACTTATTTTCTTTGGTGGCTGTGCCGCGACCTTGGGTCTTTTCTTTTCATGATAGTCAGCTTCAAATAAACAATATATTTTTCTATGGTCCTAACAACTGAAATAGTTCTAAGCAAGTGCGTCGCGCACAGTTATATTTTTGATCATAATGATTCCTTCATTCGTGCGACCATCTAAACTTCCATTATATAACATTTTAGCGGATTTCCCCTTCTGTTGTGGAACTGACTGGTAGACAACATTCAATATCACTGCATCATTTAAAACGTACGCCAAAGGATTATCTTTTATCGTCGTATGCAAAGGCGTGTGAACTGCATCGGAGTAATCCTGAACAAGGTGGTATTCTCATTTTTCTGACAGGTGCCGAAGAGGTGCAAACAGTGGTGCGATGGTTAAAGCGAAGCTTTCCAAGAAAGCAAGAAAAAGAAACTACAAGGGAAACAAAACAAGAATCCAAAGCAGACAATAATCTTGTTCCCATTAAGATGAACAAGTGAGTGATTTTGATTTAGTCCATTCATCCTTGCATCATATTTGCGATCACAAATATCTTTCAACGACTCCAAAGTATGCCTTTTTTAAAACGCCAAAGTTGTCCCGTACCCGATTGTTTCAAAATCACAAGACTCTCAGAATAGACATGTCGTTGGTTATATAATCATACTTGATAAGTGAAAATACAGGAAGTTTAAGTTATTTTTTCTGTCGTGCAGACCAACTCAGGATGTAATTTTCGGATAAAATAAATTAAATTAAAGATCACAGAAACTTCGCGTGTTACTGCTTTTTCTATGCTTTTAACGTCATTAATGAGTTTTCCTAAAAGCATTGATTTACACGTTTAGCATAGCATTGATGTGCGCATTCCTCGAAAAGAATCCGCACATCAGTAAGATAGGTAAGTCACTCACAACTCTAGAAATGTAGAATGTTTCCTGTGTTGAAGAAATGAGAAGTCTGTGATTTAAAAGAAAAAGTGTGGATGTAATTGATTCCTCAGTGTTCCAATATGGTTTTAGAAACGATTTACGGAAATCTTTTCATTCTTTGTGAAGAATTTGTGCTAGTGATCATCGATTTGATAAAGAAGCTTTAAACTACGTGCGTAAGTATAAACGAACGTATACCAAACACATAAAAGCACGATTCAGCAAAAGTGTTGCAATCTATGAGGAGCTTCGAAGAAATCCTTTTGAAATAGGATTTCTTTATCAACTGATTTCGATCGGATGCTTGAAAAAAAATTCGCATTTTAATAAATTGCAGCTTTTCTTGCGAAAGATTAATATGAAATTGTCATCCATCCAACTGAAGTCGATAAAAATATCTATGATATGTCGATGTATTCGACGTTCGTGTTACGAATTTAGAAAGTCTCGAATTTGCATTCAATTGTGCGCTTTATATTCGATGTGCTTAAGTCTCCTTGACTAATTGCGGTCCGGGTACATGCACACATGCCTCCCACATTGAATTCATTAAAAGATGCGCTCGACAGGCTCACTGACCTAGTCACCGCCAAGTTTGTCATGACTACGGCTGAACTTATTCCTACATGCAAAACTTCACCCAGTCATTCCACCGCATACGCTTTGTCAGCATCGGTTTCGATCCTCCTGAACCGGCTTATCTCACTCAAATTCAACTGACCTTAGCAAACGCAATCAACGAACCCAATCCTATGAAACAGTTCTTTGCCCAATGCCAACACGAGGCATAAGTGTTACAATCAATTCTATTAAACGCTGACTCGATGCCGCTCAACAGATTGCAGCAAACAAAGCACAACTTATGCTCATAGCTCGGGCCTACAACAAGGAATGCACCGCTGCAATTGAAAAATTCCTACAGGACACAAAGACCGGCCTCCCAGTCCAGCCTCTGACCCAGCCTCCACAACGCACTTGCGGTTATCGTCCATTACGTGACTATGCCAGAATTCATGCCGAGGCGCGTGGATCTGGACGAGGAGGACGTGGTGACACATCCTCATTAGTCGTTGCCCAAAGTTGGTGGATACAGATGACAAAATCTTAGGCTTGCGTTAGGGACCTGCGAATCAGCAAATTTAAAAATTCAGATTTTCTCGAATCGAATTATAGAGCATCTATGTAGACCATGCAATCTCAGCTTAATTAGCGACTTATTTGGCCAACGTCAACCAATAAGATATTAGACCTAGGAAGTTTTAGTTTGAAAACCAATTACAGAATATGGTAATTGTTTTATAAGCATATAAAATAATAACCATTTTCTGCACTCGGTGATCCAACTAAAACTGATGAGAAAATGAATAACTAAGGCCTCTTCGAGACCTTGGAAGATATAGTGGCACATTGGTGCTCATGAAAAATACGCTGCCAAATTAAATTGACTTTTTCTAATCGTCTACTACGCTTTATAACTCATATATCAAAAGCATATTTCAATTTGCATATTGACTGTAGGTTATGAGTTAATTAGTGATATGACATGCGACTTCCCATTGGCATTGCTTTGCCAAATTAGGTATCTTAATGATAAAGACTATAGTTACATTGTTTAGAATTTGGCCCAACGAATTAGGAATTGCGAACATAATATCAGGCGACGAGATTGTACGAGGACAAATTGCTATTCATTCTTTTCAGCTATGCTACCATACCAATGGATGAAGAAAGTGATATTTCCGTAGTCTCACAACGTCGTAGACCATCTGAGGCGAAGGATTCTGATGAAGCCTCATCAGATTATGATTGCTTTGAGGATGATGACGGTCAAGAAATCCCAGTTTATCGAGAGGTACCAGGTGTTCACGTGCTGCCCCTTTATTCTTTGTTACAATCAGAGAGACAAAAGCTTGTGTTTGAACCTCCACCAAAAGATCATCGATTAATCGTTGTATCAACGAATGTGGCTGAAACTTCACTAACCATTCCACACATTCGTTTCGTCATCGACTGTGGACGAGTAAAGGAAAAGGTATCAGTAGATATGTACTCACTGCTCTCAAATCGTATACCCATTGTTCTGTTTTATAGGTTTACGATAGAGTAACTGGAGTATCCCATTTCTCAATCAATTGGATTAGCAAGGCCAATGCAAAACAGCGTGCTGGGCGTGCTGGAAGAACCGGTCCAGGTCATTGTTATCGTCTCTACAGTTCTCAAGTGTACGAAGATTTTGAAGAACATGCTGCCCCAGAAATTCTTCGACGACCAGTGGAAGACATTGTCCTGCTCCTCAAAGTAATTTGAAAGAGTTTTTGTAGACCAAGAAATCTCAGCTCCATGTATAGAGCGGATCACAAAAAACGGAAAACCTACAGTATTTTGTAATTCAATCGATTCTCCTTCCAATCTTGTCGCACATCAACATGCCAAACACTCTAGAGCTTGCATTCTCAGCTTTCAATTTTACCATGTAAAACTTGTATCCGCTTCTGTGATTGCTGGACAGTGGTGAAAATATGAAAATCACTCAATTTACAAATAATAATTTTCCAATAGGAAGACATGTTGTTATGATTCAGGCACGAGATGAGCGAGCATTTTCTGAGCATTCTTCTGATATATTTTTCATCGGAATCGGAAGCCAGGATAGAAATAGTGACATCGTAAATTTATCACAAAATTGTAACTCTAACGGCAGAAATGTCATTTTCTCACTTATTCATCAAATATATTAGTGTTTGGCTTTGGTGTCTTCAGAATTCTTGCGGAGTAAGAACATGTAAGTACAAATCGGTTCAATAGTTCTTTTTCGAACTTCTTTCAACATTTTTCGCAAAATTCTACTCAATAAATGCACAATTGATGAATAGTGAATATCTGCAGTCGGTGTGGTGAGAGAACAAAGACGCGCATTCGCTAATTGCTTGTGCATCAACGACATTTTCATCTAAAAGAGTCACGATTTCGCAGTAAATTTACATGTACTATATCATGATTTCTTTCATAGTTTCCGATTCCGATAAGCATTATATATAGGCCCTAAACAAAGCTGTTATTGAAAAATTACGATTTGTAAATTGAGCGATTTTCATCGCTGTTCAGCTAGCAGAATATCGAGTACAAATTTTCATAGCTTATTTGAAAGCTGAGAATGTTAACTCTCGGATGATGTATAGCACGTTGATGTGCGACACAAATCAAAGGCATGAGAATCAATTTAATTTCGGCATAATTTAAGTGGTCCGTTTTTAATGTTCAATTCTGTAGTTTCTTTTCCAAACACACAACAGTCCTGTGATGTATGCTTCAAGGTGAACTTCTTTTAAGCTTTGTGTATGTTTGCAATAGGCAGAGCGCGTGTTCCTCTTTCAAAATCTTAATACAATTAGGAAACATCCAAATAATTTATCCCTATGGATAAAGGTGAACGTGAGCCTGCTATAGTCCCGATCATGCATGTCACTATACAGGTTCAGCGAGTCAACACTGATTGACTGGTACTGGACACAGTAGTGAAGCAATCAGCGCATCGAGACTCGGAGTGAACAGTAGTGAACAAGACTCCGATCTGTCCTGGCGTGGTCGCCAAATTGAAATAAGCAGAACGCCTCTTCCGGTTACAAATCTTAAATCCAAGCTCTAAAGGACCGTGATCAGATGTGATAATTACATGACAGATGGTCAGCCCCTAATTTGCGAATTCTGAGGTGTTCAGGTACATCAGGCATATCCCTTAGGTACATACCATCCATTAAAATATTTGTGATTGCAGCCCATTGCGTGATCGCTTGCTGAAGTTATCTGTTGCTTTGGGCGTTATTGACCGCATAGGGAGAGTGGAATGGTTGGACCATAATATCGGTAGTTCAATTTCATAAGAAAACACAGAGTTAGCAGTGGTGAATACGGGCCGTGCGTCACTGTCAAATTTCTGTGCTTACTTCTATTTTAACTTTCGACTAAAATTAATTTATCGAAAAACGACTTCTTTTATCAAACACCTGTGAATTCTGATTTACGATTAAATGACTACTGAATAGTCAATCAATGTTCTACTGTGATTCAACCTGTCAGCAGTAAACCTTCTTTTATTTTTTTCAGAACTTCATGGGCCGAGTAAATGTTTCATCTTTCCCATTCCCTAACTCACCGGATAAAGAAGCTCTCATCACTGCCGAAGAAAATTTGATCGAATTAGGAGCCATAGAAAAACTCTCAAATGGAAAGACGAGTATAACTTTGCAAGGACGGTATATGACAAACTTACCTGTTGCTCCTCGGTATGCCAAAATTCTATTGCTCGCCTATTTACAGTCCGATAGATCAACTTTGCCTTATGCTATTCTTCTGGTGTCAGCTCTCTCAATACAAGAACTCTTCAACCCTCGACACGCTGTTGAAAAAGACGCCCCGGAAACAGAACGAGAAAAATTCGAGAATTCATTTTTAAAGCAAGTAAGAATAATTAATAAAGTTAGTAACACGGAGATGTCATTGACAAGACGCAGATTTTGGTAGTTGACAGTTTTTGGAAAACTCTGAAAGTTTCGTAGCACTTTGGTTTTGATAATATTAAGGAACTCGTTATTGTATTTCAAAGTAGAATGCTCGCATATTTGCATTCTTCCAGTATGTGTGATTTCTGAGTGATTCTACACCTGGTTAGGTGTATCAGATGCGCAGTGAAACAAACAGAGTTCTTCTAGATTTAGCGGTGATGTCACCAACAATAATTGTTCGAGTTCCATGGTGCTATCAAGTGTTCGAAATCACAGATTAACATGAAATCGTTTGATGTAGGGAAGTTCGTTTCACTGTCATCATTCTGAATAGCAGTCAGCACCTCGACAAATAATCATCGCTCAGCAATTTATCTTCTATGCCAAGGATATCAGTTTGACATCAGTCAGCGTATCACCACGAAAAGGCGATTGCGGACATGACTCAGAAGAATAGAACCTTCCAATGCTTGAAATACAAGTATTACCATCAAATTAAGAACAGTTAATATGAAGTTGATATCAACACATTAATTACATTCATGAATTGCCAAGGATGATGAAGCTTCCTGTAGACAGAGTCATTTTGCAGGATATCTTACCTTCTATATTCAGTTCACAACTTTCTATGTAGTGAGCAAATTGAGTTTGAAGTTGAGTTATCCTGTCTATGTAATTCTTCGGTGCTCATAATAAAATGGCAAGTACTAAAATGCTAATCAGTCAGAATGTGCTAACAAGCCTTAATTTTTCAAATATGCTGCAAATATTTGCGAAAATCAACATAGAAGATGGTAGATCATGTGCAACATGATTTTTCAATATCAGCTGTAAATTCTTAATCAACTTCTCAAACGACACTTCTCAGATGTACTTCGAACTGTGCACATGATCAGTGTTTTTGTTTTAACATGTGTAAACATGCTTGTGATGTAATTTAAATTTTTGTAGGGTATTATCATCATAAATATTTTCAGAATCAGAGCTTACTGTTTGGGGATTTTGTTCTTGCATTGGGACCTGTTTGGTGGTTTTGTTCTCAACTGGATAAAAATCTCATGTCTGAATCCGAACTTAGGCCATTGTGTGAACAGTATGGGTTGCGTTGGAAAGCAGTTCTCGAAGTTCGAAAATTGAGGCGACATCTAACTGAAGCAAGTAAGCTATCATCATTATGTCATTCTTTTGTTAATGCGTCATGTGTAGTCTCTCATATTGATGGGTTAAATATTCAGTCATGTAATGTGAATGAGAAATGATATTTTTGTATGATTATCATACTTGAATTATCCATTTAGTTAGGCACATATTGTAGAGTTATTATGATTATTGTATCAGTTGAGCTGAATGGCTGGCGCGACAGTAGTAACAAAAGGTCCAGAATAAACACAGCGCGCCCCCCCCTCCCCCCCCTCTGGAACGACAGAGGTTGTGGTCTGTCGTGGTGTGCCGGCCAGGTTGGTTCACAACATGTTCGCTGACTCCCCCCCCTCTGCAACGACAGAGTGTGAGACTCGAGTGAGTTGGTCCGACCGCCTGGTTGACTTGGGCGACCGTCTAGGTTGACGTGGGCGACCGTCTAGGTTGACGTGGGCGACCGTCTAGGTTGACATGGGCGACCGCCTAGGTTGTCTTGGATGGTGAAACGGTGGCCAGATTCGGATTCAGCGTCAAATTCTGCATCTGTGATGTGATTTCCAGCTCAATCGGCGAGAAAAACTGTTTCTTCAAAATTTTGGCAGAGTTAAAATGTGGGACGTTTTGGTGTGCAGGGCCCAAACGAAGCCTCGGATGAGAAAACGGAGGCCAGATTCGGATTCAGCGTGAAATTCTGCATCTGTATGGTGAATTTGAAAGCAATCGGAGAGAAAAAATTTTTCGCTGACGTCCCCCCCCCTCTGGACAGCTTGCTTCGATTTTGGCTTCCAGTGGATGGATTTTGTCGTGCGATAGCTCGTTTGAAAGCTAAGAGTGAGACAAATTCAATGAAAGAATCGGCTTGTTCCTATCTGTCTTCGTTTAGATGTGAGACACCATTTAAGATTTTGGGACATTGGTGAAAAACGACAGAGTTAGAATTTGGGACGTTTTGGGCTCTAGCTTCAAAACGAAGCATCGGATGGGAAAACGGATTTCAGATTTGGAATCAGCGTGAAATTCTTTATCTGTATGGTGAGTTTCAAGTCAATCGGAGAGAAAAAATTTTCAACATTTTTCGAAAAAACGACAGAGTTAGAATTTGGGACGTTTTGGTGTGTAGCGCCCAAACGAAGCATCGGATGAGAAAAGGGAGGCCAGATTCGGAATCTACGTGAAATTTTGGGTTAGGAAGGATGTTTCCAGCGAAATCGGAGAGAAAAAATTTTCACTGACGTCCCCCCCCCTCTGGACAGCTTGCTTCGATTTTTTGGCTTCCAGTGGATGGATTTTGTCGTGCGATAGCTCGTTTGAAAGCTAAGAGTGAGACAAATTCAATGAAAGAATCGGCTTGTTCCTATCTGTCTTCGTTTAGATGTGAGACACCATTTAAGATTTTGGGACATTGGTGAAAAACGACAGAGTTAGAATTTGGGACGTTTTGGGCTCTAGCTTCAAAACGAAGCATCGGATGGGAAAACGGATTTCAGATTTGGAATCAGCGTGAAATTCTTTATCTGTATGGTGAGTTTTAAGTCAATCGGAGAGAAAAAATTTTCAACATTTTTCGAAAAAACGACAGAGTTAGAATTTTTGCGATGGCTGCCTACTGTAGAGCCAAAACGAAGCATCGGATGGGAAAACGGAGGCCAGATTCGGATTCAGCGTCAAATTCTACATGGAAATGGTGTATTTCCAGCTCAATCGGAGAGAAAAAATTTTCACTGACGTCCCCCCCCCTCTGGACAGCTTGCTTCGATTTTGGCTTCCAGTGGACGGTTTTTGTCATGCGATAGCTCGTTTGAAAGCTAAGAGTGAGACAAATTCAGTGAAAGAATCGGCTTGTTCCTATCTGTCTTCGTTTAGATGTGAGACGCCATTTAAGATTTTGGGACATTGGTGAAAAACGACAGAGTTAGAATTTGGGACGTTTTGGGCTCTAGCTTCAAAACGAAGGCTCGGATGGGAAAACGGATTTCAGATTTGGAATCAGCGTGAAATTCTTTATCTGTATGGTGAGTTTCAAGTCAATCGGAGAGAAAAAATTTTCAACATTTTTCGAAAAAACGACAGAGTTAGAATTTGGGACGTTTTGGGGTGTAGCGCCCAAACGAAGCATCGGATGAGAAAACGGAGGCCAGATTCGGAATCTACGTGAAATTTTGGGTTAGGAAGGATGTTTCCAGCGAAATCGGAGAGAAAAAATTTTCACTGACGTCCCCCCCCCTCTGGACAGCTTGCTTTGATTTTG
>CAJQUW010004870.1:0-133046 GCA_907163375.1 Prostheceraeus crozeri
AACGCGTATACATAATAATCAATATACCATATAAAACTTCGGAGCTTCAGGTACATTTTGCTGTAAAACAATTGGCGATCCGATAAATGTAGCGTCCGTGACATTGATTTAAAAGCAGGTAAGGACTTTTAAATCACCTTATAGTCCGGGAGCTAGCGCGAACTTGTGCAGGGAACGAGGTAGTACATAAAACTTTCACATAGCATAGTACACCTCTAACCTACTGCAAAACTTCGCGTCTGCCGGATCAGATCATTTGCTTTTCAGAAATAGAGAGGATAACACAATCCCATGTATTTTCAATGGTAAAATTGTGACATTTAAGGTGTTGACTCCATTTTTTCGAATTTTTGCTCATAAAAGTTACACAAATTGGTATTTTTGCTCATAAAAGTTGCACAAATTGGTATTTTGTTGAACTGGTTATTATAGAAATCATCTACAGATCATGATCTTTCAAATGAGTTATCATTCAGTGACAGAGGATGAAGTAAAGTGTACAAACAGACACTTTTCGTTAAAGTACATCAACAATTTTCCTGAAATTTCTATGTTAAAATTTGCAGTTACACCAACGAAAAGTGTCTGTTTGTACACTTTACTTCATCCTCTGTCACTGAATGATAGCTCATTTGAAAGATCATGATCTGTAGATGATTTCTATAATAACCAGTTCAACAAAATACTAATTTGTGTAACTTTTATGAGTAAAAATTCGAAAAAATGGAGTCAACACCTTAAATGTCACAATTTTACCACTGGAAATACATAGGATTTTGTTATCCTCTCTATTTCTGAAAAGCAAATGATCTGATCCGGCAGACGCGAAGTTTTGCAGTAGGTTAGAGGTGTACTATGCTATGTGAAAGTTTTATGTACTACCTCGTTCCCTGCACAACTTCACGCTAGCTCCCGGACTATTATTATATCAAGCAATGCAAGAAAGATGTTGAAAAGCATACAAATACAAGATGCAGTATCACGCTAGAAGATTAAAATCGTTGACTATGAGGTGAAAGTTGATTAATGACAGGAGTCAGAAGGCGTCAGTAGTCTCGGCGCTCTATGAAATTACCGACTCCGGTAAATGTAATGATGATAATATAAAGGCAAAAATGTCGAGATCACATTTTTGCATTGCGTTGTCAGTTGCAGATCGTGTAAATCAACACGGAATATTTTCAGAATCTGCCTTTATGTTGTATGCATCTGGCACTGTCATACCATTTGGTTACATTACTTGAACGTGTCCTCGGCCGGGATAGGAGAGTACCTGAGGTCCTACATCAGTGGGACGGTTGAAACATCAATGATAATCATTTGACCTTCAACGTAGGTACGTGCATGTCCGTGATGTTTGGCGGAATTTCAGACGAAAAGATGAAATTCTTAAACTTGACGAACTCTTATCTTACAAAGTCCAGACAGAGCAGACAGTTTACAAATATGACCAGATAGAAAAGGCACGTATAGGTAATCGTGATCATTTCAGCCAGACAAAATCAGTCTATCGTCGACCAAACAAGTGGTTGAAAAAATCAACGGATATCTATGATAAGCGAATGAATACACGCAGTCAACTTTAGGCGATAACTAGAGCAAAAAAAGTAAATTCTCTTCAACATCGACTTATTCATGTTCATTCTGTTCACCAACGAGTTTTGGACGAGAACGATCATGAGCCATATCACCAAGATCATCATCAGGTCTTGATGCAACGCATTCGATGAGCGGTCAATCTATCTGAATATTGATCAAACATTTGAAAGACAAGCCATAGTTTCTGTGGTTTTATGGGCATCAGAAAGATTATGAGACTTTGAAATGTGCGTTAGTTAACTTTGTAATGTTAGCCCACGTCGTTGCAGAACTATCTTCATCACAACAAACGCTTCTGGAAATGGTATTTCGGTACTTCTGTCTCACAACGACGAGTCTGGTAAAAGCATCAAAATCTATGTATTATAACAGAGTATGCCATTACCCCATTAGGCAAGTTTATAGCAATTTTATGTGTTGTTTTTGATGTTTTTAACTGTTTTGGTCGCATTTCTTGAACTATACTAACTTTCAGGACATTCATGATATCAACGATTTTACCTGTAGGTAGTCAGGAATGAGTCCCTCTTGAGGATTGAGTAGTCAGGATTCGATGAGTGGTCAATCTATCTGAATATTCATCATATCTGAACAGCTGCATCTCTCATGATAATGACAAAAGTAATCTGGGCGTTTGATTGCACGAATTGCACGTGATTTTTGCAAAAGCGTCTTCCTAGATAACTTACTATTGAAAAAGTGCCCTCCCATTCATTTGATATCAATGACGAATTCAGTCACTATGGCTGTAGACCGAGTTGACATGATGACCATATCCATAATCGGCACTTAATTATCTGCGGTAATATGTTCCAGTGCCTTGAGGGAAGGAAATCATTATTATAAAATTGTAGTGTGTTCTATACACTTTCAATAAACCATAGGAAAGTTCGTACGGATAGGAAAGCTTCTCGATTATAATTGGCAACTATTCGCATAATCCAAAACTTTCTTTGCTACATTTATCGTCTTCGAATTTCTCTATGAAGTTGGCAAGTATCAGTGTCTGTGACGAATGGTAATTAGCAGAGATGTAACCGGTCCGGAATATTCCAGACCGGACCGGCGACCGGCACCGGTATACCGGCGTCCGGCAGTGGACCGACGACCGGCATTGGACCGGCGACCGGATCTTTCGATGAATATATAGAGTTAAACATTGTTGCCTATAACTTGATACCACATAAGATTACAAGCGAATAGGCCTATCGTGAGGTCAGTTATGGAGGCTGTAGGCCGAAACATGATGTGCGAGCCTACTAGGCTATCGGCTCATAGAGTATACTAAGCATAAGATTGATGTATAGCTGTAGGTAGGCATTAATATAATGTACAGGCCTACGATGCACTATATTTAGGCCTTTATATATAGGCCCATCTTGTACCAGATAGGTCCTTTATAGTAGGCTAGTCCTGCCTGTTATATGCTTAGCAGGCCCTAGCTACATGTTAGAATGTTACAATTTCTAGCCTAGGCTAGGAACACTTAATTTGATTTTGTCTAGAGCTAGGTTTATGCAGCAGTTTCGAAAAATGCGAAGGCAACACACTCGGCGAGCACAGCATGGCAGCATAAGTGACTAAATGAAAATCAGTTCATAAGGAGTAGGACAAAAATGTCAAGATCGCCAATCACAGGCTGTCTATTGTTTTAGCGTTTGTCGTTGACCTTGCCGGTAGCCTTCCTAGCACCGAGAAACAGACACTGTTACCTGAGAAGATCGCGCGCCTTGCTGGTGAAAGCACGTGATCAAGTCATCAAGCATCGAACGGGAAAGTGCGTACCGGATAGATATCAGAATTGCCTGCACAGAAGTTTTACTAGAGGAGAGCGCATACCGTATGTAAATGTGCCTTGAAAACGGCTGCTAAAATTAACAATTTACTGATTGACATGATGGATTCAACATGAAGGACACTTCCTCACATCATACCGGATGAAATTATGCCGATGACCGTCTCTGCCGGTATTGGGCGGTCTGATTTTTCAGACCGGACCGGACCGGCGACCGGTTACATCTCTGGTAATTAGCAATAACCACGTAAAAATAAAAATCGCTAAGTATGGTGATGTCTACGAAACATACACGTTTTTTCAATGCTTTCTTTTTTGTGGCCGTGTAGGCCTATTTACCGGTAGTTAACGACTATCTTATTTAGTCATTATTGAGCCATAAAATACCAATTCTCTCTATAGTAGAATGTGAAGCGTTTATGCACGATAATGTGTCTGTTGAAACGACATAGTACACTAATTTTTGAGATTGCTGTAGTATCTAGCTCCAACATTTTCTGCTCTACTCAAGCTGATGATTTCTCAATCACCACGTTCTATTTAGTCATTAGATTAAAAGTGTGATATTATTCAACGAAATTGTCTTATAGCTAGGAAATACGTTTATGTCGCTTTAGAAATTACTGAATTTCTAAAAGAGACAAGAAGACGAGCGAAGACAAAGTATGGTGAAGAAAGAAGAGCAGCGAGTCAAGACACATTCTGATGAATAATTGTTTTTATGCTGAGGAATGTGAGTCCCAATGGCCTAGAAACATGAGGTGTGGTAGCAGACATGATAGAAAATTGTACCTGCACAGTCGGTGTAATAGCCACTGCCCATTAAAGAAAATGACAACACATAACTTCGGAATTTCACAACGACTTGTGAATTGACTCAGCCAGAAGTCTAAATGCTGTATGCTGAATAGCCTGATCCGGTTGCAAATATTTGTGCATCTTCCTAGACACTTAAATTTTGTTATTTTCTACGCTTTTGTAAATGTGCAGCGATGATCTAGCTATCACTTGCTTATATATGCCCTTCAAATGTAATTTATAGTAATGTTATGCATCAGTCTTTGGGATGAGAAGAATGCAGCAGAATATACGCTGCAATTGACTTTAATTTTGAACTTAAGCTTGGAAATTATTAAAAGTTGTTTATTGTCATCACCAAGGTGAGAACAATGAAAATGAGTTTTGACAATATTAATTCATATCAGACAAACAAACTTCAGCCAATGAAATCAACCAAAAATCGTGGCGCAGTGCCAACTTTGAGACGTGAGGACTTCTTTCCTGTGCGGATTTATCTTGGAACCCAAGACTCAAAACTCTTAAAATTGCACTATCTTTCATCATGCAAAAATTCGCAGATATTTCCGGCCTGGTAGACGTAAGCGCCAAATTGTGACTTAACAGACCTGACTATATAGAAGGAATTCATGCAAATACTTGAAATATTACTTACTTTGTTTTTATAAGTACTAATGCACAGACGCTAGCCATAAAAACGTGAAAATTCTTGGAATGTGCATTTTTATCGATTTTGACCTTGAAATTTCGACTGTGCAGAATGGAAGAAGAGTTTAAATCTTACATAAATTCTTTTGCAAACCTTCTAAATGATAAAAATGTCGATTAAGTATTATGACAAGCAAGGATGTTGAAATGTGCATAAAAGCAAAATTCTGCGTCATTCATTTTCCATGACGTTTAAATTTTGCTAAATTTGCTTTCCTGATATCATGGCATAACATGGTGTTCAGTTCACATGCCTCGCATCAATATGTCAATAGCAGGCGGTGTCACAGAACAAAGTCTGAAGATTCCCATGCATAAAGCATAAAATTCATTTGTAAAGCGTGGATGTCCTATCACTGTGAAAATGTACAAGACGTGTACATTACCAAACTTTTATATAATCTGTCGCAGAAGTCTTGAATTACACGGATGGAGTTTAATCCCATCTCCCCAGTCTATTTCATGTCGATGAATGGTTAGGGGAGATTGGGGACCAAAGTGCATTTTTTCACTTATTCTCATTTTTTGACGAAACTATTGCAAATCAGAACTTAAAATTTTACACAGATGTGAAAGATATCTTCACAAATAAAATATTTTTTGAAGTGTAACTATAGCATATCTAGTTTTCGCACAAGACATGTTTTTGTAACATGTAACGACCCTGCACATTCGTGCACTAAATAAAAAAACCATGATTACGCAAGGAAATTTCATTTTATATAATAGATATCGCCAAAACACATTTTTCTATGATTTTTACTGTATTCATTTAATTTTTGTGAATTAGTAACTAAGTGGATATGAAAACTATCAATAGTCAAAAAATGAATTAATTTTTTACAGCAATTTTTACTAATTGGACGCATCTTTATTACATTAATTAACTGTTAATAGTCAATTCGGATGTGCTGAGTTCAAAAATAAAACTCTCTATGAGATTAATATTTCGACCTAGGGTAAAATCTTCATTATAGGCCTACCCCACTTTCTTCTCATCAATTTAAAGATATGTTTACTTCTGAAAATAATGATCTTACGGACAAAAATGGTTATAATGGTTCAACAGATTGGATTTGGTAAGAAGGCAGTAAATAATCAGTTTTTAAAAAAGTAAACTAACTTCCAGCTACCAACAAAAATTGCCGAAAAGTCGATTTTTGAATATATATGCAAATAGGGCATTTTGTAACATAATAAAAACAGACAGCAGTCGGGAATGTCGCTTTAAAAACATTTGTTTTGTACTCAACCAGAATGTGTTCGCCACATTCCAGTTGAAGTTCAACCGTGTTTTCAATTGAGAAGTCCTGGGTTCCAGAATTAATTGGCTTCGTTACTTTTGGATGCAGCACTCTCCGGGGGGCATGGGTGATAATATTGATTTTTTTTTCCTTGATCGTTTGTTTTTAAATTTTTCAGACAGAGCCGTCGGACGGATAGGGTCTGATTATTTTAATTTCAGGTCACATAATTATCACAAACCTGGTCGTCAACAGGGCAACCGTCATCAGCAGGATAAAATTGGGGAGATAATATAGAAGGTTTGTTCAATTTGCGAAGTTCAAGCAAGTTCTTCGGAGGAATGGATAGCAAGGAAATCCCCTAGCTGATAGCGTTGAGCTGATGGATATCCTGGTGACTTGAAAAGCCCGATACGATATTCATCGGGATTGTAAAATCTTAGTAAAATGAAAGCTGAACTCAAAGAGGCAACGTCTGAATAGTAATTAGTTTTCATGGATGAGTGAGCATTTGATTGGTGCACTCACTCACATAGAACGTTTTAAATGGACCATAGACGCAGACGCCAAGGGCTGCATGCGATGGCTTAAATTACATTTTTTAAGGTTTAATTACACTTATTTCATTACGTTGAGACACTGAATACATGGTTTGCAAAATACAAAAGAAAAAAGGAAATTTATCATGTATTGCACTTTGGTCCCCATTTCAGAGGGCACTTTGGACCCCAAAGCAACTCATTTTCAAAAAACCAACATTGACAAATAACTGGGTATACAGATGCCATCCCCGAATTATGAAGCAATTCTAGATCCTTAAATGTTAGAAATTATTGTTATTCTAGGCACAATGTTGACGAATGAAATTTAGAAAAAATAAACAACGGAGACTCAAAAATTTACTTTCGACTGCATTAAATGTATTTCAAGACCTACCAAATAACATATTTTGAGATAAATCTTGATTTTCCCGTTGAAAGTCATGTTTGATTAGAGAATTACTCAACTAGAAGAAGAAGTTCGAATTCGGTCTTTATCACGTCGAACTGGCAGATGCACTTTGGTCCACTATGCTCATAGGTCCCCAATCAGGACGATTCAGGCCTTTTGCAGTTTGTTTCATAAAGTATTGAAACGGATAAACGCAAATTACAAGCAGAAAATCATTAAAGCTCTGAAATTGCTCAATTAAAGTCGTGAAAATACCGGTATGTAGCGGTCAGCAGATTCAAAACGCCTCCATTATTTCAGACCGCTTCATAAATAATCGCACAAAAAATCAACACATTTTCAGTGGTCAAATTCTCTTTGAAGTGGTTGTTTGATTTCGAAAATCTTCATGCCATGAGTATGCTTGTGATTCAAAGTTTCTTTTAATGTACGGCTTTAGTTTGCTTGTGGTCAGAAGGTTCAAAAGAGCTAGAAATCTTATATTAAGATCGTGAAATGTTGTAGAAACCATTGATTTATTCAATCAAGTGAATTGCACCAACAGAATTGCAGGCAATATGCCTTCATAAGACTTGCTGCTTTTGAACATCGAGTCAGGCGTAGAATCACGAATGGAAGAATCTCTGCTATGCACCTGCATTTCCAGCATGCATTTCCGGCCAAAACTTTGACCTTAAGATTCGTAGCGCTTACAGGACAACAAACGAAGAAGCATAGAAATCCTGATGGTCATTTGCAGGCGCTCAGTCAGGCACCGATCTAGGTAATTGTTGCTAGATCTCAAGAAGAATCAAACTCCTGAAGTTTCTGCCGCAAGGTGTGATATCGTTAGCTATTTTATGATGAGAAGTGAAATGAAGTCCATTTGGCATCTTTTGGAACAACACAGGGGCAAAAATTTTGTGACCACAAGAAAAGGAGGTCAATGCGATAAATTATAACAAAACAGATAATTTTTCTTCATTATCTTTTTTCAAATTCTTTGTCAAATTTTTTCGACATGAGATTGCTTCTGTGGGAGTATGCGACTATTTGGAGGTGATACATGAGCAAAAAATATTCTGACCATTTTTCATTAACCGTGCATATTTACGAAGTGCACTCACAAGGTGCTGGTTAGCATATATTGTCAGCCACTGGAAGCCGTCATCACGTAGGTAACGTTGTCATGGCAACGAATGTCGGCGACGTAGTCCTTTAGTAGTAAATAGTGTCAGATCTCCATGGGATAAAGGCATTCTTTTCATTTGAAAAGCCACAATGCTTGTCTTCTTGTCCAGCTGGTTCGATGTTATTCACCAAGTTCCCACACTCATCAAACTTTCTTCCTAAATTCGCGCATGAGCTTCTCACTGTTATTTTTTACTCTACAGATTGTCATTCATCATCAGTTTCAGTCGTCATGCAAGCTAGGGAGCGTGGATCATCGCGAAATTCCATCTGGTTAAGGATGCAAATGTTCTCGAGTTTAAATGCTTTTAATAATCCATTATCAGACTTGTCATCTTTGTCATAAAATACAACGAAATACAAATTGTCCGAAATACACGCAAGCAGTAAATTATTTTGGTTGGTAGTAATGACACCGCTAACACTTGTCCGAATGCAATTGGTAGATGGTCTATCTCAATTCCAAATCTGTCCAAAATCACTACTATATTACGAGTCGGTCATCGAAAGTGTTTTCACTCAGCAATTCTTTTCGGTCAATTAAACTTTGGATGTGTTCATAATGTCGACAGGATTTTTACACAAGCACGACAGATTATGTGCTCTCAAGTATTCAATTGTCGCCATCGTCAACAAAGAAACTTCTTCAAATGCAATTTGTCTGTAAAACGCCATGTGACACAATTTTGTGACAAATTCACATTGACTTTTATAAGTTTCACTTTTCTATTATTCAACAGGATTTGTTACTAGTTCACTTTGAAAAGGAAGAACTGTGTCCATTAGTTACTGATTGCTTCGAGTTTTACATTGGGTTAATTATGTTCATTTATGAGAGACTAGTTTTCATCGACTTGCAAATGGTTTAACTTCGTGTGAATCTACCATATTGCCCACGTGAGTCGGAATCATGTGATACCCTTTGACACCAGTAAATTCCATTTGATTCCATTCGTTGATAACAAGTTAATTAAGATAAGCTGTATCAACATTTGTAGAGCAGCTCCTATTCCAATTAAAAAGTATAAAAAATCCAATAACTACATGTGTTTTGGATTGTCCTCGTCAAAATATACCACGCAATATGCACAAGCAGTAAATGAATTTGTATTCTCAATTTAATAAGTTTTAATAAAGTTTTCAATAAGTTTTGTATTTGAAGTGGATTGGATTGAAGTATGAAAAAGCAATGTATCTTAGCATTGTGTGATGGCGGGTATAAAGGCTAATTGATGTGATTTCACCCATTTTTAAGCTTTCAATATCTGGAGAAGCTCCAAGATAGATTCTCATGTTCCTATGAGCTCCCAGACATTCCCAAAATTGTTACACAACACAAACGGTTCATGGTTATTCCAATGGTGTCCTCACTTTTTGCCAACTCGGTCATCCTGTTGCTATAAATAGAAGTTTAAAATTTAAATTTCACTTCTTTCAAAATAGTCAACTTTTTATGATCAATTTCGTGTGGAAACGTCTGAAGACAATGTTGGGAGCATTAGGACTGCATTAGACTGCATTAGGATCAAAGTGTTTAAATACATCAATGAATGTATGTACAACTGGTTATCAATAAGAAAATGAAGTATTTCCAGATTCGATACAAAGATTTTCAGATGTTCAGTGGGCAAAAGTTTGTAAACACGCTCATATACAGTACATGAATACAATCATACGTCCCCCTATAAATCGTATAGAGTGGTTTGCAGTCTATTAAGTACCTTAATAGTCAATTAATTTCTATGCCAAATCAAATCTAGCATTTTAACCATAGAAATGAATCTTCATCTCATGTTTTTGTCTTCCAGATGTCTACGGATATCTATGTAATTATTTATTATTTATTATTTATGATGTAATTACTTCATAGTTTTGACATAGCTATTCAGTCCCTTCCATTCAATATTTCAATACTATTTTGTTGGCAATTGCAATATCAAATAAAACTGCTTATAAGAGCTGGCGAAAAAGTAATATCATAACTGTCGCCACAAATCAACCATTGATTTCATACTTCCCTTGATTAGGATTGTTAAGCCGTGCTGAATACAACTTAAATAGACAGTTTTGACAATATAGTCGGGTAGAATCATTTATATAAAGTGCAGTAGCTGCATATCTACATCAGTAGGCTATATGAATCGAAAGGAACGTGAGGTTTGATAATCTGTCCATTTTATGACTTTGATCCACTATTTTTAGCCTAAAATTAACACTATTACTTATTAAGATTTTACGAGTAGTGTTTAAAGGTTATTACTATTTATTCATGTAATAATTATTTTTATGTACTTGTGGATGAATATGATATGTCAGAAATTGACAAAAGTTTTGGAATTTCAAACAGTACAAAGTCAAATACATGTTTGATGTTGTCAGAGACCAAATTTGATAAAATTGTTCGGAAATATGTAGAAACTAAAAGTCAGAAAGGATTAGAGTCGTAGTCACAGAATTAGATTGCTTAACCGCATCACATTGCTAGAAGTGTATACTGATTCAAAGCGATGGCATATCCAAAAACTTACTCAGTTGGCAAAAAGAAATTTCTAATACTTTGCAGAGATAGGAAAAATAGTCGTGCGTCGCTTGCAGAGAGATGTGAATTCCTTCAAAATGCTCCGATCTCCACGATTCCTTCAAATTCGAAGAATTCAGATCATAGCGCAAAAGTTTTCTCGATAATGTTGCGCCCTCCAATCATTATTAAAGAAGTTAGCAGGCGCACGAAAAAACGTTCACAAACTTCTCTGTAGAACTTGACATCGTTGTGTCTCTTTGCTGTGTGATCCGGTTGATAACAGTCACTGAAACTTCGCACAATTTGCCGTGTTTAATGTTGAACTGGCTGCTCATTGTTCGATTGCTATGGCATTATGTCAGCAGATTGTGCCATTTCATTTACGCTACATGATCCAATACTTCCTTTCTAGTCAAACAGAAGAAGAGACGACCTGTCTAATTCTGTGGGTCCTAGCAACATCAAAAAATGTCTGGAGGCTTCAGCCTCCCCCCGGGTAAAATGGCTAAATCAAGCATATTTATGTAACATCATTCACACAACGTTCAAACTCGGGGATTATTTCGCTGCTATTTATACGGATTTACAATTTCAACCTTTGGTAAACGATGCTAAATACCATTGCTATTCGATCATTGCAAAGTCAGATGCAATCTGCCGTGGCCTGAATTATATCCAATACATGTGATATAGAATTTCAAGAGTTTTAATTAAAGTTTAATCAGAATTCAACGATCAAGTGATTTCAGGCATGATAACACCTGGCGCGCGTGCGTACCGAATCTTTCAAGTCCAGCCCCGCTTCTATGTTTGTTCATGGAATCTCCTGTTCCAGCTACATTCATTGCATCACGTTGTGAAGAATCACTCAGGCAAAGCTGAAAGAAATCTGACGAAAAAACTTCGACGTGCTTTTCTTCAACGATATCAGGATGAAATTCTACACGTCCTTTACGCCTTAAAAGTGCCGCAACAACCCTATGACTGAAGTAGCAACTAAGATAAAACTCATTTGTTATTCCGACACATAATTAAGACTGATGCGTAAGGGAAATGATGATTGCATGTTTTCGGGAGATCTTGATTCTCAGGTTTACTCGCACGTTCAGAAATTCTGATTTTTCATGCGGTTTCAGCTATTCTATATATGATTTTGTGTGCCGGTGAGGGTTTGATCCTTCCAATTGACAGAGTCGCAAAAGTGGCTCGTAGCTCAGTTGGTTAGAGCACAGGTCTAGTTAACCTTGGTCGTAGGTTCGAATCCTACCAGCCGTACATCTTTTGCATGGCAATTTGATCTATCGTTTATTTAATTACATAATAAAGCTATGCTATATGTTTATGTACATATTTATTTCACTTTATTTTTTAGCGAGACCTCATAACGGGATTCTTTCTTGAAGCACGCAAGTCCGAAAGCAAGTGCTGGATGGCTGTGTCTGGGGCAACGATATTTTGGTGGGTTACTTTGTCAGAGTTGGTTCTTGTCGGGTTCTAGGCCCTACGAGGTAGCCAGTGTATATGACAGCAGAAGACACCCCTGTAACTGACACTGTCTCCCTGAGACGCCAGAGTCAGCGTCTTAACATGAATCTTTGTTGATTGAAATGAAATGAAGGCTTTTGTAGGGTGAATGTCTTCATTTTCTACAAACCAAACAGTCCTACATCTGATATGAAGCCACTGACAGATTTTGTCTGCAAAAGAGGTCATTTATGATGAAACGATTAAAAAAGGAGAAGAAAGTTCTGTCCTAAAGTTTATTCAAACTAAAAGAAAAGCACTTCTAATCGTCCAATCGATTTCCTCTATTCCCCGAAGCCTTTATCCAATTTTCACGGTTTCTTCAATTTTACACAGCAACCTGACTTTTAAATGACAAGGCAAGTAGCCAATTACACGCAGGAGGTTCAAATTGCATTATCAACATCAATTGTTGAATCAGAATAGTTGTCAATCGACTGTTTCAGAACAGTTCCTACGCACTGCTTTTGTGTACTTGTAATTTTATTCGACGCCATGTTCTATTCGACTTTTCGATAAGTTGAGTTAATACGGTGCCCTAAATGCTGTATCATTAATGTCATCAAATCCAAAACACCGAATGCACAAACACTTAGTCTCAGAAGCCCACAGCGACACTAGGTGACATGCCACGCGTAATTCACGCGTAATTACGGAACACCCCAAACATCCGTGGTTAAGGACATTCTATTCTTCTACCCGCGTACATACGCGCTGCACTAAGAGTCAGAAATCACTTGATCTGATGCTGTTAAAACATGGGGAATGTTTATGAATACGCGCGGGCGAGCGTTTATAGTTTGCGCATCGTCTACGGTTGTCTGCGTTGCCGCTAAGCATGTTCTGTCTTCCCTGAGCATGAAATTGAGGTCCTATCACATTGTTTAGCCTCTGATACATGCAGACACATGAGACGCAAAGTCTATATAACAGGAATGCCAACTATACTAACTTATATAACAGATGTTGCAGCAATATCCCGCATAGCCACGGATGTTTGGGGTCATGTGAAATTACGCGTGGTTCACGTGTGAATTACTCGTGATTGAGCGTGGCATGTCACCTAGTGTCATTAAATTTTCCATGAGTCGGATATGGAACTTTTAATAGCTGGCACAGCCAAGAATGACAGCCGTTAATGGTATAGTCACGGCTACTACACTGTCACAAACCAGGGATGTGGAGTCCTATCATTTCAACTCCGGGGGTTGATAGGACTCCGGACTCCGGCCTATAACTAGACCCGAAATATAATACAAACAAATTATCTCTCCTCGTGCATAGCTGTCACTGTCTTGATGTCAACTTTCTCCGTCAAACAAAAGTACAGAGACAGCAGTGCATGCAAAGCTTGTAATAGTTGAGGGAATGAACCGTGATAGTGAAAAAAGGATTGTCTTTTCACTCGGTGATTTAGTAGAGAAGACAAGCCTTCCTAGCCACACCTGCGCACCAAAGGTCACATCAGAGACAAAAATGAAATTCTAGTTTGTTTGAGAACATTACCTCTTACCCTCACGTTAATCGTCTGTGATGGCTCCTCCAAAGCGCATATTAAAATCGAAAGTGTACTCATATTTTTTGGAGAAGGATGGAGGATTTTCCTGCCTGGTAGAGACTGGAGAAAAACCGTGTGAAGCACACATCAACAAGATGGGAGGAGCCGAGTCGCATGCATCCAACTTAAAGCGACATTTGATAGACTCATCGAAAATGATTGACAATTGATACAGCAATGATTGTTCAAGTAAGCCTATAATGATCTATGATGTAGGTTACCAGTTTATTTAAAAAAACTGGGCTTTATATACTTGCTACCCGGAGTCGGAATCCTATCAAAATGATAGGACTCCGCATCCCTGGCAAGTATACATAGCCTAGTTTTTTGAAAAAAAGCTGGTAATATTATAGATCATTATAGGCTTACCTAAACCTATCATTGATAATCGCTGTATCATAAAATCTAATGTTTTTGTGGCCATCGTGGAGTAAAATGATTTTTTGTTTAAAATTTGGTTTAGTGGCCCATCTTCCGCGCAAAATCAAGAAATAAAAACTAACCAAATTTATAAGCAACCCAAATTTTCGCACAGAGGCTTGAAATAACATTTTTATCTATATTTCTAGTGTGTTAATCTCTCTATGTGTATCTCTATCTCTATGTTCTTTATATTTTTCACTCTCATTCTGAAAAAGCATGCTAAACTAGGTCTATGTCATTTTTAGTGATATCTCATAATATTTCAATGTATTTCTTATGTTCTGATTCAAGTTTCAAATCTTTATGTACGCATAATTTGTATTGCCCGTGATCAAGTCTCAGTGCGAAAATTTGGGTTGCTTATACATTTGGTTAGTTTTTATTTCTTGATTTTGCGCGGAAGAAGGGCCACTACGCCAACTTTTAAACCAAAAAAAAATTGTTCTATCAATTATCAATCATTTTCGATGAGTCTATCAAATGTCGCTTTAAGTTGGATGCATACGACTCGGCTCCTCCCATCTTCTTGATGTGTGCATCACACGGTTTTTCTCCAGTCTCTACCAGGCAGGAAAATCCCCCATTCTTCTCCAGAACTATATGAGTACACTTTCGATTTTAATATTCGCTTTGGAGCATCCATCACACACGATTGACGTGAGGGTAAGAGGTAATGTTCTCAAACAAACTAGTATTCATTTTTGTCTCTGATGTGTCTCTGTACTTTTGTTTGACGGAGAAAGTTGACATCAAGACAGTGACAGCTATGCACGAGGTGAAATAATTTGTTTGTATTATATTTCGGGTCTAGTTGTAAGGACTCCGACTCCAGCAAAAATGATAAGACTCCGGGACTCCGACTCCGCATCCCTGTCACAAACTTGGGACAGAGCGTTTTTTCGTCTAAATCGGTGAGTTGCATAAATCAGTTCTCTTAAGACCTTTGAGACACATTTCAAGTCCATTTCTAACTCTGCTCCTTAGAGAAATTCAACGAAAGTATATTATAACAATTCAAGAATCTTTGACAAGTTGAATGAGCTGAGAATAAGTCCTCTATGACACGTAAGGTTTCATCTCAACAGTGAATAAGATTATCAGTTTGTCAATGGAGGTCTCAGAATCATCTGTTTACAAATCTGACTTCGACTGGTGTCATGGTCACACTGATCATGCGGTATGATCAAGCGTTTTGAAAGTACTTGGGTTGTGCGGGGGCGGCAGATCGCCACGAGGGGCAGTCAATGTACTTGAGAAGTACAACACTTCCTACCGGATATCGCTTATCATCTCGAGCTGTTTAACCTTCAGCCCAATGAGTTACTTTGGTCTACGGCTGACCTGGTGCAGTCAAAGGCCGGAGCTGGTTTTCTTATCAGTTCTAACTCCTGATAAGACCACTAAAGGATTGAAGACCGTCTTAGTTCAGTCTTATAAGAGGTTCTCTTCAGCCTTGTCATCCGTATACTCCTTGAATCACCCTCCACTCTTCAGCCAAGAATAAATCGATTAAGGTTGAATAAATCGAGACAATCCTTAAAAAATAATACAAACGAGCTGAAAATTGAATCGCCAACTGTCCCCGGAATAGCCGATGGCCAGATTCATATTCTTTGACTCTCAACCAAATATAGACAAGTTTCGGTAACCTTATGTTGATTGTAGCGGACACCGGGAACATCCCAGGCTGCGACTTGTGAAGCGGAGAAACTGTAACATGTCTTCATACGTCGAATATGTCAAATGAAGAAAAGATCTTTCAGATGAAAGACCATTGAAAAAGAAATTGTCAAAGCTTTCAGACAAAGGCAGTTTCACTGCTTTTATCACTACTGCAATTTATAGAGGTGATGAAACCAGTCTGAAATTCGCGTATGCCATCTCATTCTTTATTACTCAAATAAAACAATCAAATCTCATGTTGCTTGAAATATCAGCGGTTTGTACATACCCATATTCAACCTGGTCATTTCGAGCTCTGAAAGTACGGGGCTGGAAATACTGTAGCCGCAATGTGTGCATGCTACATACAAATCGGTCATTTTGTTACCATGAATTCAAAATTAGAATTCCACTTATTTTCAGAAAAGTGATGCTTTGAGGGAAATTGATGGTAGAAACGACATCTTTTGATCATCCGTTGTTGTATGATTGCATTGGGACACTTAACCAGTGGATTACTACAAAATAAAATTACCTTCGTTTACGCTTGGGGCAACTCAGCCACCCCACGTCCATTTAATGCAATAAAACATATTTCAAATTAGTATTACATGTATTTCAATGACAATGAAATGACGACAAATTTTGATAGAAGAAGATGTTGAGAATACAAGATAATTATTAATCCATCTAAGACAGAGGTTGGCAACCGAATTGGGATGGAGGGCCACCAACTTTTAAAAGGCGAAAATAGGTATGTTCAAAATTTATTCATCAGATACTTTTGAGCGTAATTTTAAAGAATGCTGTGCTATACATGTACATGGTGGTAGCACATGGCATAATTGTATTTGTAAATGTTTGCAGCAGCAATCAACTAAACTGTTGTCTTTTAAGGAACTGTATTTTACATTCTAAAATCTATATGAAAAATGAACTGTGAAAAGGGAAAACTAATTCCGGAAGCTTTTTTGTGGTACTGAATTATGGTAATATGACTTTATTGGAGATGTGATAATAAGCACTCACACAGTTGATGACTATGTCACCTACATTCTTACTGAGAAGATTCATTGCGAACGGAATGTGGTTTGAGCATTCGAATGAGAATTTTTGTGACATCATATTAGTTAATACTTTTGAAAGATCTAAAGAAGATCAACCTCCAGCATTTTGAAGATCAAAGTCGGATACAACCATTTTCACATCAACAATTCAAATAATGTTCGCGGGCCACTTTGGGTATTAGAATCGGTGGCACTCAACATGGGTCGGCGGGCCACGCGCTGCCCACCACTGATCTAAGAGAACTAATTTGTTTCCTGGTCTACTTTTTATTTCCGCACTAGAATTTCTATATCATAAAAGTGATACTTTGTTGACTATCGCAAATGAATTTAGTTTTCGGACATGGATTAAAAAGCATTAATCAAGTAATAGTGCGCACAATATGTAACAGTGTCAATAGCAAAAAGCAGGGAAATATGAAGTTTTATGCGCCAAAAAGATTACATTGACAAGATATACAGAGCATGGAACACTATGCGAGTACGCTTTCCGACCATTTAGGCGGATGTTCAAAGGTTGATTACAATTGCATCTCTACCACGATTAAAGCCGCGGCATCAAGAAGAATTTACCTGCTGTTTTTAGGAGGGGAAAGTTAAAAGACAGCAGTTTCCTGATTTAGTCTTTCCGATCAGCCGAACAGGAGCCACGAGTGCATGGCCCTAATTGAAGTAATTCAGACTTTCGTTTTCTTGAACACACGCCCACATGCTTATACTGTTCAGTTTTGAAATCATTCATGTAAAATACGAATTGAAAACCTCAAAGAAAATCTGAATCCGTAAGATGTTGAGATTGATTACATGAAGCAGTTATCGCCCACGTCTACGTCGTACTCCCATGCCGTCTCGGGAAGCCTGTTTCCGTTATAAATCCCGGAAACAGCATTTCAAACATACTTGAAGCCTTGACCCTCTGAAAAATTGTTTGACTTTGGCAATGTCAGACTTGCATAATAAACTCTGCACTGTGAAGCGCGGGTGTTACATTCGTTTCAATGTTGATGTTTCATGTTTCAAGGAGTTTCACAAGATGAATAGGACACGATTTGAGTCGATTTTGGAATTAGACGGATAACGCTGGAATGCAGTGTTCAAGCCGCAAAAAGATGAATGCACCCATTTGAATACAACCTGCCTTCGAAACCGCTTGCGGATTTCAAAATATTAGCAATTTAATGTCAAAATCAACCTGCAATTAGCAATAAAACAGGATTACTGAGTTTATTTAACATAACTCACAAATACACTTACTGTAGACTTGAATCAGAAAGAGATTTTGTATTAAAAATCCTTTGGCTGCGGTGCTTAATTCATAATACAATTACCAAATTTCACTGAGCCCGAGTTAACTTGCATCGAGACGGAAAGACAGTATCACCGGTACGTTGTGGGCGGTAATACGAGTATAATGAGAAACTGAGCCCGAGTTAACTTGCATCGAGACGGCAAGACAATATCACTGAACCAATTCAGGCAATTCTCTCTGTGTCTCTGAAGGATTTCAGTCACTTCATACTAAAAACGAGTTAACTCATCATTCGTGAAATTGGAACACGACTGCACCACGAGTTAACTCGGCATTCGTGAATAGTGGAAAGGAAACATTTATCTGTCTGTGATAGCTACCTGCCCTGTAGCTGCCCGATACGAGTTAACTCGGTCTCAGTTTCTGACGCACAACTTCTGAATGCGGTGTTACTGTCTTTCCGTCTGCAGATGCGAGTTAACTCGTGCTCAGTTTCTGACGCCCTGTCATCGCGATGCTATCGCCATTGTCTCGAACAGTCGTCGATCTATCGACGTGATATCGCCAGGTGCTATTATGACAGGCTCTATTGTATTTGCGGTGGTATAACGCCGTTCATGAATTCATACTTTGTTTTTCTTTGCACTCAGGGTCGAATGGGTGCGCGGGATACGTATATCAATGAAAATCTTCAAAATTAGCATATCGATGTATCGCCCTGTCATCGCCATCAGAACGCCCCAGAAACTCTTATTGACCAATCGCCACGATATCAATCGCTAGGTCTAATACATTTATGTACTATTTGTGCTCTCATAAAATCCTAAAATTCAACCAACTAATTCAAGCATATAATTTTTTGTATAATTTTCATCAGAACACACTTTTGTTTTAATGTATGCAAATTCTGAAACCACTTCAAAACTGTTTTCAATTATTCATTTATTGGAAATGGTGTCGAGATCATCAAAGCGATCTTTTAATAGAAGAGATGAGAAAGCTTTATTTGATGAAATAATTGAATTGGACAGGAGTAAAGCAGGCGGCAATGAAAAGCGGAGCAAACCTGCTATAGAATCAATAGAAGAAAACATGATTTCAGGTGAGTTGGATTGAAAGTTGATATTATCTTAGTTTACACCAGTGGCGTCTTTTCCGTACTGTGAGGTGTGTGAATTACTTTGCCTTCTCTAATTCTGCAACGAAATTCTCCTCAGTTCGTGATCGAGTCGCGGTACCTAATTATAGAAAGAGAAGCGCAATCCAATGCTACAATGTCATCATCAGCAGATCATGTTGCACAGACAAAAGCTGCGTTCAGATGATGAGCGTTCGCCAATGAGTGCCGAGTAATGCAGCTGATCATTTGATCGCCCGACTTTGCACTTATTTAATTAAGAATTTGATTGCAAATTATGAACAAGATGAATATTTCAACAGCTCAAATTTGATGGGGGCCAAACAAGCACGCGGCCCCGTCAAATTTTTCCGGGGGGCTCGCCTCCCCCACTTCCGCGGTCCATGGTCAGCTGCATTACTCGGCACTCATTGGCGAACGCTCATCATCTGAACGCAGCTTTTGTCTGTGTATACATTCTTTGCTTCATGTATACAGTAGTGTTGTACGGCTACGACCCTTAGATAAACATTCGTCCTTTCAATTTGAAAATTACTTATCTAAGTTAAAACGTAGAATAAAAGCATCAAATTGAATTTTTGAGCAAACCGTAAATCAACTTCTTAATGTGAGATCGATGTATGCAGATTCATATGTAAGTGATGTGACATATTCCACTAAGAAGCCAAACAACTGTGTTTTGACGACCAAAAATAATATAGTAAAAATTAAAGAATTAAACGGCAATTTAGTATCTGGTAAGAAGCTTGAATTTACAAATTCATTGTATACATATCCGTATGATTCTCGAACATTCAATATAGGATTCTATCGATTGAGTAAGAAACAAATTGTTGATGAAACTATTCTGACGAAAGTTAATTTATTTCCTCATGATAAAGAGTTTTGGTCATTCCATTTTGTTAAAATTTCTCTCATTTACATCAATTGTAAATAAAACTTTGATGAAAGTTAATGTGTTCCCTTATAGTAAATGGCATTTTGTTCCAATATGTAGAATAAATTGCACCCTTCTGCTTTGAACTTTGTTTTGAAGGTGGCTCAGAAATTACACTTTTCTTAATTGTATGGCGTGACTACCGTGTTCAATTTGGCTTTGTTCAAATAGATTTCATGTTCTACTGAGCATATTCTTTTTGATTAATTTGAATGTATTAATTCTTAAAATGGCCAACTGTAAGAAGACACTAAGAAGAGGTTTTCTCTCCTGAACCAGTATACTGTGATAGAATGCTAGATATGGAATTAGACATTTAATGAATCCCAGTGTTACTTGAAAGTTTAAATGGAAGGAATCAGGCTTCGCTCTACTGCGAGTATACCTTAAATCCAGCGTATTGAAAGACTGTTCTAGGATTATTCTTTCATTGTCGATTGAAACGCTTGTATAGCGGGATAGGAAGGTCAGCTAGCTAACTTCAAAGCTGCGGCCGATCGCATGGATCGAAGATACACATTTCTATCAAGTGTTCGAGATGCAGTAGTTAACGAGATGTACGAGCTATTACAAATGATTTATATTGTGAAAAGTCATATATTTCTCTGTTTATAAATGAATTCACAGCTTTACAGCAAAAAAGTGAACGTACTGTATATCAAACTACAAAAGAATTGGAACATTCCCTTGGGTTACATTAATAACATCGGCCTACGATATAGGTGCTTTCAATCTATAGGTACTTTTAAAAAGAAGGAATTTTGACCTAACATAGAAAGTGATTTAAAACGGCAGCGAAGGTATGAGAAAGGGTCATTGTTAAGAAATGTGAACCCTGAAAATTGAATACCATTGTGTGCAATGGGTGTGTGAAAACGGGTCCACATAACTTAACTAGGTAATTTTTCTATTTACATGGCGGGTCCACACTCCTTTACTTTAGCCGGAGAGAGATTGAAACGGGGATTGAAATATACATGTAGTTGTCTTACAAAAATAAATTATGGTTCTCTTTCTTGCTCATAGTAACTCTATTTTGTCCTACCGTAGCTACATATTTGACGGATTAAATATAATTTAGTATCAAAACTTTCAAACATTTATTTTAAAGTAGACGCTCGCATTACTTCTCAATCTTTTGTATAACTGACGAATTATTCTAATCGTCCACTACCATTTCCATTTGATAACTTAGCCTATATTGACCCTGAATTCTGAAGACGGCAATGTAGGGCCTACATAGCACAGTGACCGAGAGTATTTAATAATAGTCATTATGAATAGGCCTACTTATTAAGTATAATAATTGTTATACTAATTTGAATACAATGAATATTTCTATCTACAGTAAAGCTTTCAGTGTAATGCAAACCAACTCTTATTTCGTTTATGTTTCGGTTAGATATTCGGTCAGTATCTTCGCGTTATCCGTTAAAGCTTGGTATTTTCCTTTTAGATGAATCCAGAATATTCCAACATTCAGTACGCTGTTCTGTATTTCATTTTTGATAAAACTTTTTATATGTATCGTGTCAGCGAGTTATAAGGATGGAATGGAGATCAATATTTTTCTTTAAAGGAAAACCGTGTTATAAAGTTGGAAGCCACATACGATTTTCAAAAGTATAAAGTAAGTTCGTTGTCAATGTGCCAATAATGAATATTTATTGCTTTTATTTTTTTGGATCTTAAGATCAATCTTGTGCTCGCGTTAATTTTACCGAGGTGCCCAAAATTCTTAGGGTTCTGACCGAAGATTTTAGAGAAGTAGAGGTACAACCAATATTCATAACTCAAGCGTAGACCTACATGCCCCTCTGACTTTTGTTGCTAGTCATTGTAGAATTGCACGCGATTTATGAAATAAGAGGTTGGTCTGACAGACCTTCCTTTCGAAATAAAAAGTACTCTTTTGCCAACGCAACATTCATACTTCGTTAACGATATAGTTTCATGTTACGGGAATCTCACACTGTAGGCCTACCAGCTCTACGCCAGATTTTTAGCAGGAGCGGGAAATATCCCTTAAAACACTAAGAGAAGCGGAAACATATAACAGAGTGGCTTGCTAAACTTCCAACATTTTCACCATATTTCTGTCTGTTAGATGCAACTGCGTCTTCTCAGCAGTAGACATCATTAGGCTATACCAGCGAAAAGAGAAAGAGGCTTACAGCTTGGACACTAACTCTGACAAGTGGTATCATTCCTATGTAAAACATCAACCACAGGTATATCATGTAGCACCATACTGACTACCGTCTACTTCTCAGCAAAAGGTATTGTTAATCTGCAGTTCATTACAACAATACTGGATGTTCATTTCACACGAATGAAATTGGTCCGCCGCGCATTCAGCGCTACTTAAAAAAGTAACCTTGCAATAAGGAATATCATATTTACTCATGATAGCATACAAATGAATCAAATTTTAAAGCTATTTTGAAGGCATCACAAATATTTTGATTTTAGCAATCATGAAAGATAGATGACGATACTTTGAACTGAGTTTGTATATGCCCTTTCAAGGCTGAATTATTTAAGACAAGTATGAAATCATGCATTATGAAATTATGAACAAGAAGATGGTATGAATTATTTAAGACAATAATATATGATACGATAATTTCAATAAGCCTAAAAATAAAATTTTGAACTCAAATTGCCGGTAATACAATATCTAAGTAATAAAAGTAGATAATATTTTTATTATAATATGTATAATTATCTACAAACATGCAAAGTACCGGTATTTCGTTACGACTGATGAGTAATTTGAACGATGAGGAACTCAGTAAGTTCAGAAATTTCAGGACTTTCAGAAATAGTCCCGTATCAGTAATGATTTGATTGCTTTCGTTTTTACTAATGTATTGACTGTTTGCCAACATTTGGGCAGGCCTTCATTATTCAAAACAAATTTCAGGTGATCATTATTCAAGTCGGAACGACAAAAGAGGAGCTGAAAGATACTTTTGTGTCGCAGTTAATAATCGAGGATACAGACTGGAGCTCATTGTGTCGCTTTTCGGTAGTATTCAAATTCCCGGTGTGCGGCAGATACTTCCACCGCTTTCTGTGAGTAATTAGTTTACGCATATACGTATATATGATTTCGGAATCAGACAATAAGATTTCGACTGTTTCAGATATTTCCCAATGTTCCTGCTGCTTCATCAACCGACTACTGAGAGAGTGAAGTTATGGTTTTTGATGCCGAGCAGGTATGCTTTCTGTATGATATTTTAAGCAGAGTTGGCAAAAATCATGATTTTTTTATTTAAATCACATTTTTTTATCTTAATTAACAGGAGAATTTATGGCTTCAGTTTCCTTCTTTGATGTAGCTAGGCCTACCTATTGTGCTCATCTTTTGCAAGTTAATCAAAGCAAATTATTATCTGTTACAGGAAAACTATCTTTTACTGCTGAATTAAGTTTGCCTAGAAAAGTTTTCTGAGCCATCTATATGGCCACATATTTCATTCGTATCGGCATTATGATAGCGTATATAACTATATTGATATCTTTTACACATACATATTCGTTTGTAAAACAGATATACCGGTACATGCAAACATGTATTTACAAAAAGATTCATTTTCCAATGATTAGCTACTGCCGAGGTTAAAATTGAACAAATGGTCAGCGGGTTGGCGGGTTTTCGACCCTATTTTAAGTAAATTAACAAATGCCGAAAACTCCTCACAGCGAATTTCTTACCAAACAAAGCATGATCAATTCGATGTTTTCGTGGAAGTATCAATTGAGGGAGACCCACCCTCTTCGTGGTCAAATATGTTTTGTTCGTTAAATTTTGTGGTCAATTTTTAAGACTTACTTTTTACAGTTTTACACCATACCTGATATGATGATTTACACGAGTATCACCACAGCAATAATTTTAATCAAGTAATTTAAATAATGCCAGCCTTGATTTTAAGTAATATCCAGCCTACACTAGCAATTCAATTCAACCACATAAATAATTAATACATTATAATTCTATCCCACACAGCAAAATTATACAACTTCTGGTATTTTTCAACGATATTTCAGAATGAAGGCCAAACAGATCCAAAACCACCAAATCCGAACAGACCTCCGCAATCGAACAGAACCGTGTCATTCCGCTAGCTCAGAACAATCCAAAACTCCGAAGGTGCTGCTGCCATTACCGGAATACTCCGCCCTTCAAACTACGACCAAAGAAGGCCATATTAAAGAAAAACTGCCTCCAAATATGCTGAGCAATCTAAATGGCATGCGAGCAAGGCTGGAATCCCGACTTGGTGGACGGTTGGAGGAGCCGAATCATCAGACGGACCTTCTGCTGATGATCTACAGGAAGCTCACAGCAATTTCTGTGACGCAAGATGACATCCTACGTCGGATGGACATACTCGAATCCATAACATCATGTGGCAATCGACAACGCCCAACTGAAGCAACATTTCATACGATCGGCTCCCTGGAGGACTATGCGAGTTTTTGCAAAGATTTGGAGGATTCCGACTACAAAACGGATGTGGTGAGTTACCTAAAGAACCTGCATAACTTCTATCATTCTTACCTTGTGTGTCTCACCTTATCAATGTAGGCTAGACCTATGCCTTGTGTCTATCACTTTTTACTGGAGTGAACCATTATCCTGCTTATTTGACAGTAGTATACCTAGGGCCTACATGTATATTGTATATCGTTTTGTCAAGCGGTCGTAGGTATTTCAAATTTTTTGAACATTGAGGTACGATCGCTTTTGAAGTATGTGATGTTCTCAGCCAATTATGGGCCTTCTTGGATGGTAGAAGTCGTTCGCGAAACTGCTTTTTCAAATGATCCCATCTAATCGACGTATAAGAGCAACAATAGTTTCCTTGAATGGACGAATTCTCTAAATGTCCATTTTTTGATAAACTAACTAGTCGTGGGTTATGTGAATTTTATGTTGGCACTGTTTGTGACAGATAGGACAGGTGTGCATGTCTTATGTATCTTATGTTTTTTCTTATTTATCATTTGTGTTATTTATATATCCATATTTGATGTTTGACATATCTATTTCTACACAAATTGTTTTGTTTGTATCAAGTTAGTTATAAGTGAAATTACATGATCCCATGTAGTAGCCTTGGCCTACCTGGTATTTGAAGGAGATCTGAATTTTATTTTCATGCATGTGTGTCACCTGTGTATCACTTATGTTTCCAATATATCGTCATACTGAATACTGTCAGATTGATCGAGTTTTGTGCTTCCTTTCAGATCCATCAACTGTCTTGTTTGGGGGGTACTTCGATTTGTGAGGCCACATCGAGAGTGATGAAAAGGCTTATATCCACCCCTGCTCAACGGAACTTTAATCGGAGCGGTGTCAACGGACGGCAGAAATTTACGGAGTTCTTGGAGCCGTTGGTAAAAGGTGAGATACCTATATCATGTTAATCAAACCAATCAAAGTAAATTGATTAAGCGAAGTACGAATATGGCAAAACCTACTATACAGAAACCAAAAATCATAATGAGCTCTATTTTTCCATTGGCATCTTTTACAGAGCGTTTCATAAAAACTGGATCACTCTCAAATATCGTCACCCATAATACGAATTTCTAAAGGTTCTAGTTATAGTTTGGCGTTTGTTTTTTCGCATGAAGGTAGCCCATGAATCCATGATCCTAACTTTATTTCAGTCACTTGATTTTTCAAAAATACTTGATTCCTCATTCGGTTGGTCCTACTTAGTAAAATCGGTATGTCTTTTTCTAAGCTGGCTCATTCGGTGGACTTTATGTCTCAATAGTTTTACATCGTAGTTCACCATAAGAATATAGACCAATGAGTTATCTATCGCGGTAGTATTTTAACTATTTGACAAGACACGGTGTAGTCAAGCCAGCTTAGAAAAAGACATACCGATTTTACTAAATAGGACCAACCGAATGAGGAATCAAGTATTTTTTAAAAATCAAGTGACTGAAATAAAGTTAGAAACGCCAAACTATAACTAGAACCTTTAAAAATTCTTATTATTAATGAAGATGTTTGAGAGTGGTCCACTTTTTATGAAACTAGCATCTGTGAAGTCTTTATCAAAAATTCGGCTAGAGATTCTACATGAGATCAAAACTGAGCGCATCTTAACTTTGAATGTCTACTTTGATTCCATCAATCATTTTATCAATCATCAAATGATCAAAAAAAAAACAATGATTGAAAAACTGTTAGTCGTATAGTCCTCCTGGTTCATGTATCGGGAAGGAATGTTTTTATTCTGTTACAATGAGTATAACTGCAATTGTCATCGTGCCTGTAGCCTGAACACAGATTTCATCTCTAAACCTGTGAGTCTGTAACTATCGGTGGAAGTATTTCCACATGCTATCAGCTATACGGCAGTTGGGAAAGTGTATTATCATCGATCGTATCGCAGCTACAATGCACCAATTTTCCCTTTATTTATGATTTCATCTGTGTCTTGACGGTGCCTTGCATTCAAGTCCGTGATATTCATCCTATGCATTCGGCTATCTGCCTGTAAATTGAGTGAACGGAAAACATTGATGTAGGCGGGCGAGCGATGGATGGATAAAGCAAGGCTGAGAGGAACAAGTCTTTAGATGACTAATTAATTGAGGGTCATGCATGACTAAGCCGGCGACTGCAATGTCATACAAAGGTTATTGGGCTTCAACTATAGAGGTAGAATATATCTTCCCTATTATCTAGAGGGCGGACGGCGTTATGGGAAGTGTAACCGGCATGAGGATTTTATCGCACGCGAAATGTGGGGCAAGAGATGGACTGCTTTGTCGGACAGTACAATATTGACTGAAAGTGACAATCAAAATGATAAATAGAAATCGCACCTGTAATTAAGTGACAGGCTCATTCAATATCTTAGGTTTACGATTAGTTTAACATTTATTAATATTTAAGGAATGTTCAACCTCTTAAATACATTCAAAAAATGGCTGGGAGTATTTGAATAATTAACTGTTAATTCAGGTTATTTGATACTCATCAGATCCCTAATGAATGAATTTCAACATAATTAAATGACTCAAGCGAATATGTAGGAAATGCAGCTTACCGATGTGACAACAACATCCAAAACATGTGTGACAGTAGCACCACTGTTACATGCCGCGAAACAGAACCAATTTATAGCATTTTTGGCGGATTGAGCTTTTGTTGAGCAACAAGCGACGTTCTTTGTATAGACGACCATACTTATGCAGTCTTAGTTTCAAATAACAGTTTATTACAGCACGAATAAGGGTTCCGTAATTCCGATCTCATGATCTTCAAAGTGTTCTCCAAGACTTATGAATGTTTCACATGGATTGATATATTGATTGGTTGGTGAATGAAAATCCGACAACTGGGACTTTGCGTCTCGTATCGATGATGAAACAACCGTCATTACGCTTCAAAGTCAGCAAATAATCTTTCGCGTATCTAAGGTATGGGTCCCAATGCATTTTATTTTCTTTTCTCAATTGTGACTTGAACCCCTTAGCTAACGGATTTTTCGAATTCAAAGTGTCGAATAGTCGATCAATTATTCGAATAAAAGGGCAAGTTGCTTCGCTGCCCTTGAATTGCGGCAATTTCATATCGTCTCGCAAAAAATCAAAGGCAGTCGCCACTGACTAGCTCATAGTCTGTGCCGCAATATTTACTTTCATTATAAGATTGCGATAATGTACATGACGTCCCGAAAGTATATTTGCTAAAATCAGTGAATCCTTCATCTGCAATTTGTGTAGTTCTTGAATGTAAAACCAACGTATTTTTTCAGTTGATTCACCAGTTGTACGGGCAAGGATCTCGTATTCGGCCAATAAATTTCGCATTAACTTTAGCATGTGGGATGCATCACAAATCCAATAAATTTTGTCAGAAGTTCTGTATGGATGAGGAAACCAGGTTCGCATTGTCTTTACGTCAAACGAGCACCATAGAAGAACTGCAGCTCTCAAATTTACAGACGAGACGTCGGCCACAACGCTGAGAACGCTCAAGCCGATGTTTGACGCTTTTATTATGCACTTTTTGACCAGTGTTCGCAAATTTTCCGCGTTTACATGTTTTGCAGGGTTTCGGAGTCCTAAAATTTTGATAGGACTCCGACTCCGACTCCGGGTTTTCAAAGTTTAAGGACTCCGACTAAATCTTAAGGACTCCGACTCCGACTCCGGGCACCGAAGATTCTCCAGTCTTCTCAACTCACAATTTTGGCTCTAAGTTATGCAACTATAAACTTCATTTATGTAAATGACATTTTTACATGTCTGCGTCACGAGCCACTTGAATGGCCTCCACATCTTCCATAGTATCATTGTAATCTACTCTTAATCAGCCCCAGAGGAATAGTCCCACCAACCATGCAAAATGAACAATTGACAGACATTCTCATATTAAATGACCAATACTGCGCGTGCGCCATAGGCTTAATAAGAAATAACTTTGAGCATCAAATTTTCACTTCAATTCATAACATGCTTTTAAGTTTAACCCAAACTTCTGCTTCAGTAGAGTGATGATGTAGAAAACAGATCGTCTTTGACCTAACTAAGTCAATGTAGAGTAGACTAACAAATAATTAACAACTTATCTTCACATAAAATGCGTCTACTTAATTTTCATGTTTCTAACATTTTCTCCCATTACGACTCTACATGCATATAATTGTAGCTAAGCCCACTATTGCATACATATTAGGTAGTATGAGTGGAAAAAACGGAGGTGATTGAAACAATAATTAACTCAAATGTACATGTAGCTGTGGAAACATCTACCAGTATTCATGGTGAGTGATGACTACATGTAATTGCTACACACAAAAAATAGGATCAAAAATGTTGCGTGTTACTCCGAAGGAACAACACACTATCAACAATATCAGGCCTTAGTCTGGATCGAAGGTCACTCAGAAGCAGTTTTACACTAGAGAAAAGCCTCTCCACCGAAACTTGTGTTGTCGGCAATGAAGATAACAATTTGCTCCTGTCAATCAGAGCAGGTGGACAAGTCTTCTCATTGATTGCTTCAAATACCGGTACATTGCCTTTAACCCGTTCCGAACTGAGCATGGTTGCCATCAGTTTCGTAAATTCTGTTGTTGGGTCTTCTTTTTTCAAATCTGAAAACGTACAATAGAAAAAAATCATAAGATGATCTAGCCGTAACCGGTACATGCAACTACATATGAATGATCTTTCGGACATCAGAGACATATAATCAATTACAGTATAAATTCAGTAATGCGCACATACGTATGTACGTATCTAATTTCTTTTTGCTTTCTTACCATTCGTTTTAAAAGTTGCTGCAGCGAGTAAATCCAGCTCATCCTCTAAGTCTTCCGCATCGACAATCCCCACTTCTTCTGTGGTGCTTCTGTTTGGTGATGAATCACATGAGTTCATTTGTTGTTGTTTTCTGAGATGTAGCGCTACTCTCTCCACTACTTTTGTACCTCTCTCTTGTTGGGCAGCAGTTAATAGCAGACGATAACGCGGGTCACAACATGTTGCAGCACATATCAAATCGTTCAGGAGAACCTTTAAAGAAAACAATATACATATATTGCAAAATTCAAAATACTTCAATATTCAGAGTAATAAAAGATAGTCTATAATTTATTATCTGAAAACATACATATACAAGCAGTCACAAGATAGCAGAAAAGTAAGTTAGCAGTCACAATTTCCCCAAAGAATTTGAAAACGACTACCCAATGAATAGAATGAAAATGAAGTAAATTATTCAATGAATTTTTGGTGACTGGTATATTTCGATCGTTTGATTGATTTAGTTTGAGTAGCCGAGTAAGTCTATTATGCCTTCGTTGGAGCCCGTAAGAACGCCATTGTGTTCTTTGGGTGTAGCATATGTTTTTTTGAACAACATGATAGACAATTATTTTACATCTACATCTTTAAATAGTTCACAACAGGTAAAAGAGCTGGCATGATCGTAAATGTTAATCCGAGTTTGTGTATGAGTACAATACATATGTATGCAACAGCTTCGTTTGTATCATTTATATATTCAGTATAATTAGTTGAGTCCTTTTCAAAATTCAATCCACTATCTTTTATCTAAGTGTAATTCAATTTAAAAGAACAAAGTATATAATTACCTCCTCCCTTCGCATCATCGAAGCCACCATCTCCTTGGGAATGCTCCCGTCTTGCCTTGCCATGTGTCTTTTCACCTGTATCCATTCTTTCACAAATTCTCCTGGGCTTAGTTGTTCTGACTGAAAAATTGAGGAATATATTTGAATTATATAGAAATTTATGTCTTGCTCTCCTTGAACGTCATAGGGACATACATCTAAGTTAATGGTGCAGCTAAATACGAAAATATAATTTACGTATAGCGTATACCAGTATACATACATCGACAGATGCCAGAGCCACATGTACGTAGAAATGCCTATGCATGAGACATAGGCACAATAATCTAGAGTTTGTTCTCATGTACATATAGTAGGTCTAGTACTTTTCAATTATTAGGACCCACTAAACTGCATTTCTGGTTGTCAAATTCAGAGCGGAACATGTAGACTAGAAAAAATCAATCGAAAAGGAGTACTTTTTAGTGTTGTAAAATTTATACGGTTCAGTGTATAGGCCTACCAAAGATAATTAATGTTTGATGTGTACTATATAAAACTTACCTGTATGCGAATTGTTGCATCGTATGGAACTTTCAATAGTTCGCTTATTTTCTCCAATTGATTCCACTCTTGGTTCGACAGGTACAGTTCGGATGAGGCCGCTGAATAGTCGAGTACAAAAGGTTTCAAATCTAACAATCTCTTTACCATGGAGTAGGTTGAGCCCCATCTGAAATACACATAAGGTACCAGTATATCTAATAGATTCTGTAATGTACTTCATTGGTTTAATTTTAATAATAATCTCACCTCGTTTCGACATCAATAATTGCTGAAAGATAGCCTTTGCTGGAAAGAGTTTGATTCAATTGTGGTGTGCGAAGCTTTCGGACAACACTTCTAAGTTTGAGCAATAGATGTTGAGCGGACTTAGAAGATTTGAGGGAATCCTTCACTGCAAGCTGCAACGTATGAGCTCCACACCGAATATGATATAATACATCAGAGGCACCTTGAAAAATGTCATTTGGAAGAACATCCTCAATATCAGATTCCTCCTGTTCGTCTTCGATCTGAAATCAATTGATACTTGAGTACAAATTTCACAACTCACAACATTCTTAACAAACTACCAATATGCTTTGTTAATTTCATTATGGCATTTTCGTAATTCCTTTAAAGCTGAAGCGGTACTGAGTTTTTCTTGTTCACATGTAGCCTATGCATATAGTCTATACATAAACGGAACATCAAATATGATCTGATATGCTATGGTCCATAACCTATTCTTACGAAATATATTTGTCCGAAGCCGAACGTATAATAGTCCCCCAGAGATACCGTTCGTGGCCAAATTATATCTAATTAAGAACTCCAAAGTAAAGTTTCAAGTTTCATGTGATATGTTTGATGTTAGGCCTATTTACTTGTACTTTACTGATATCAGTAAGCAAGTACATGTTAAGTAGTACCGGTATTTATCATTATTTCCTTAGTACCAAATGTAACTTAAAGTATGTTTAAGATCCATTAATCCGAAGTTTTATTTTCTCATATAATTTTATTGATGGAACTCAAGAAAACTAAGGAAGTACATGTAGGTGCTAATAAAATTATAACATAATTACATCATAAGACAGAAGATAAAGCTTTATCTTGAATTATGCAACAAAACTTTTCATCATATGCATGCACACATTCAAGATTCTACAAGGACTACACAAATAAATCGATTTGTAATTCTATCAAAAATTTATAATAGTTTTCGTATACCACATGTACAGTTTATATAGATTCCTACACATATACGACACATGCATCCACATGTAACTTACAATTAGATCTACATGTACACTAGAAGGAGAAGAATATAATGGTAAAGTGATTCGTGCTAATGCGAAATTTCACATGTATATGTACAGTACATGTAATTGAGTTACGTTACAGTTTCGCAATTTTAATTGATAAACTTACTTCTTCTTGTAAAATGTTGACCATCCGTGTCATATTTGCGGCATTGTCGACGACAATTGCTAACACTTGCTCAATCGATAGATTAAATGAAGTCAGGGTTTTCTTCAGTAGATCCGCCGTACCAACCGCTGTGTGATCTAGATATTCAACCACGCCCAGGGTGTACACAACGGACGTATTCTCTAAAAAACAATTGAATTAAAGATTTATGATCAAGAATCACCAGAAAGTACTAGTCTCTCTCTCAAGTGATTCCAATTTCTATTTTGTCGAACCACCAAAAGTAATTTCTCTATTAATTGTAGAAAAGTAAATTACATTACAAAACCTAACATATCGGTAAGTTGAAGGACTCATAATTTAAAAGAATGCAATCGGTAAGCTCAAAGAGTAAAATATTAGTATTACAGTCATAATTCATAACAAGAAATAATTTGCCATAATTTCAATAAATGATATTTGCTAAAATATTATACATTTAGGCCAACTATAGGCCCAAAAACAATAATTTTTGAAACAGGCCTATGCGCGGAATATTATACTGTTCGACTCACTTTCGAAATCAGGAAGTTGGACATTTATTCCAAGATACGAAGACCGCTGACGAGTGACACCATCTAACTTAATGAAAAATACTCGGTTATGGAGATGAGATGACAACTTATCTCGAAGATTTTTTGCGGCATTGATGACAAGTCGTCTGATATTGTCCTTGTCAAGAGATACAGACAAAGACTTCGCGAGGGAGCCATTCAACTTCTGAAAAGCTGAAATGAAACCGTAAACAAAATTGACATACGTTTTAGAAATGCATACAAATAAGAAATGTAGGTTACGCCCAACGGTTTTGTAGGCATGTGGTATAAGAATCTTAAGTTATGTACACATTATAAATGAACAAACGATGTAAAATGGCAAAAGACTTAGGCCTAAATTGATCTCGACAACGTAATTTATGCTTACCTTCAGAATTTGAGAAAAAATTCAGGGGCACCAAATCTTTCACTACAAATTGAACTAGGATCCTTTCAAATTCATCTTTACTCATCGACATTGTGACTGTATGTTTCGTTGGTTTGAAATAACTATAAATAAAGATTATCAGATGAAAGTTAAAGTGTATCAAAAAATCTAGCCTATTCCTATATTGTACGCATTATAGACCTACTGTGGCCTTAAGAAATTGTATGGGCTGTATGTGTTCACATATACTGGAGTCTGTCGGCTATTTGAGTTTTGAATAAACCGTGCATAATTGATAATCAAGAACAGCCCCTCAATTTCTGACTAATGTAATAAACGCCGCGTTTATTAGAGAGAATACGGTATTTCACCTGTGATTTTATCATCTAAGATTTGATCTGTGATAAGTTTCTCTTCTGTGATTTAACCCAGTATGAAAAAGTTAGCAATAAGATCAGAACTAAGCCCTAGAGAACACTGTGAAAAGTTAACTGAAAGTGAAAACTGTCCAAATTTATATAAAAAAATACCACTCATAAAAATGCAAAAGCTAGCGTGGCAGTAACCATAGTTATCCCATAAATTAAACATTCTTGAGTATCCATTTCATATCATACTGTAAGTTATTGATTGTTATTGACAAATCTCAAAGCATGTTTTATTTATACCAAAAACATTTAGCGAAATATACAAAAATAAAAGCGGAGATCAATATCGAGTTTGGTCAGCACTCTCTGATTCGGTCTTTTTATGTATCTGAGATGGCAGTTTTATGCATGTCATCCTTATCAAAGAAATTATTACAGGTAGGTCCTACATATTGATCTGAAACGCTTTATTTTGAAAAATATCATAGATATTTCACAATCAATAAGCTTCGTAGATAATTGTATTGATATGTCTTGAGAATAAAGATAACTTAACGGAATGTAGTAATAATGTCACGCTAACTTTTGCATCTTTATGAGTGGTATATTATTTTATATAAATTTGGACAGTTTTCACTGTGTTCTCTAGGACGTTCTGTTGTATTCTCTTAGTATCATTCGTGTTACTGTTCAACTATCTACTGTATACCGTAAATATATTCAGTAACTGTACGTGATTCCATATACTCGTAAATGCGAGGCTTATAGTTATAATAAAATATAGTGTTAAAATATTAGGCTTAAGTTGTGATACATGCATTTACTACGTCAATTGAAAATATTCACAAGATTCGATAGGAAATTATCGTAAACACATACACTTAAATATCTTTGTCCTTAAATTATGTGAAACTAAAACAAAATTGACGTTGCTTATACAGATTGTTTCATAAAAAATGGATCACCCTTAAACATCGCCTTAACTTCAACTTTGTCTAACTCCCCCAAAATTGAACGAATTTCTCTGAAATTTGGAAGATATGTCAGTTGTGCTTACTAATATCATTGTTGGAAATTTCAAGCATGAATATTGAGTTGTTTTCCTGTTATAGATAAAAAAGTAATAGATAATTTGATCTTCATTTAGCAATGTTACACAAAATCATACCTCACTCTTATAAAATTACATTTGTTTCCTTTGTTATGTAATATGTTGTTCTACAAGCCAAAAGCTATCAAGCAAAACAAAAATAAAGAAAATCGGTCAATCAGAGCCAGTATAGCACCATTATTCATCAACAATAATGTAACTGCTACATGTGATTAACTGGACTTCATGTTCCATAGCTTCCTGACTTCGTTGCGGTGGTGTTGGCAGCACTCCTGATTGCTTTCAGCTAGAAATCTATCGCTTACCGGTTGAAAACAATACAAAGCACAAATGAACAATAACGAGATCGCATTCACAAAAGTCAAAGTGTCAGCCTTGCTAGAACTACGGGTTTCTTTGCGAGCTACAAGCAAGCGACTAAATGTCCCTTACACAAATGTGCATCGATGGCATAATGATGATTAGCGACTCTGTCGTAAAAAGGGCTCTGGCCGTCCACGCAAAACATCCAAACGTAGAGACCGCCTAATTTTGAGATTTGTTAAAGTTGATCCAAGTCTCTCGTTAACTGAGATGGCTGCACTAGACTCGTCTATTTCTAAGTCCACTATTCGTAGAAGACTTATTGAGTCGAATTTCAAGAGCTGTAAGAGGCCCTCTCACATCGAATTATCAGATCAGCATACAAAAAGACGTCTCAGATGGGCAATGAGTCATTGTCACTGGCGAAATCAATGGGATCGGGTTGTCTGGTCTGATGAGGCATCAGTCCGTCTGAAGGATAGTGATGGTCGATTGAGATTATGAATAAAATCTGATCAGGAAATTCCGAGACATTTACGTCGTCCCCGGGTACAAGGTGGTGCGACTCTACTGATTTGGGCTGGCATTTGGACCAATGGCCGCTCTGAACTTCACATACAGCAAGGAAACATGAATTCTGAACGCTATGTGAATGTTTTACGAATGAACATTGGCCAAATGACAGATCAACTTGGTGATCCATCGACTTGGTTATTTATGGATGATAATGCTACGTGTCACAGGAGTAGTAGAGTCAACTTATGCAAGTCTCAATTAGGGCTTAGGACATTATCTTGGCCAGCTCGTTCTCCTGATCTGAATATCATAGAAAATGTATGGAGTATTCTAAAACGTAACGTTCGTCGTTCACTGCTGCCTACAGATGGCGTATCACAACTTACGTCACTGTTAAAAAGAAAGTGGAGAAAGTTAGATCAGTCAAAAATCACCGATATCATCGAATCAATGCCTAGACGAATTGGTAATGTCATTGACAATAAGGGTAGGGCCACAAAATATTAGCTTCTTAAGAACCGTTACTGTATCATAGCTTATCAGATTATATAAGGACATTTAAATATATTAGGGACATGAAATAACATGAAAAATGCTTTCTGTATCATACTTATGTTTTATTTAGTCAAATTTTAGGATGATCCACTTTTTATGAAACGGACTGTAGTAAGAATTGTAGTTTGATATAAATATATGAAGACTACATACCTTTTTATGTCTGTCTGTACATTGTCTTTTTTCTTTTTGGACTCATTGGCCGCCTCAGCCTCCACCTCTTTAAACTGTATTGGATGGTGCCGTTGTAAATGCCTCTTTAAATTAGAGGCATATGAGCCTGCTCCTCCTTTAATGCTTATTATTGTGCCACAACCATCGCCATTTGAATTACCGGTACTGCATATGCAGGTAAATCCATCTTTCTTCTGTTCAAAATATTCGTACACCTTTCCTCTTAGAGGTCTTTTTGGGGGAGCCATGTCGCTACTCACTATGTCAGTTGAATTGAATGTGCAGAGAAACTTACCGTTCATATTTTTTATAAGTTAGATCGACCACACCTCTTTTGTGACCTCGGCTCGCATTCGTAGTCGTGTCTTATTCAAGTCGTTGACTTAGCGTTGGTTTTACAAAGTCATCGGGCAAACTGTTTGATCATGTTCGATTGCTATGTTTTTGACGTCAATGCATCTTCAAGGAGTGGCAGGCAGTGGCGGGATTCCCACAGAATAAAATTAAAGACAAATCATATCAGCGAATAGGTTCGTTCAAGATAGCACGGGAGAATGAAATAATTTGATTATCATGAGTGAAGGTCGATTCATATCTCGGGCGCAGCACGGCTATTAATCAAATTCGTTACTATTTTATCTTAGCTAGCCATCACAGACTGCTCAATGAATCACTCGAAAGAAAACAATAGCTTATAAGTAGAATACAATTACAAAGTATTATATCCTGTAAGAAAGAAGCCTACATGTAGGCAACATCATATACGTATTATCAATAATCGATCATTCGTCTGATTATAAATGTGTAATGTTCTGATAGCTATGCGTCTATATCAAATCAATTGGAGGATAACAAATTATGTATAGTAGTAGCTAGAATGCTTGATGTAGGCTAATCAACTTGTTAAGTTATGTATAAAGTAAGTTATATTAATTGTATAAAATGATCAAATGATTAAATATAATAAAGATATTTGTCTAGAATGTAGATTAATGTCGCTAGAGAAACTCGGAAGATAAAATGATGGAAAATATATTTTTGAAAATGCCATCCTTTATTGAGGCTACAACAATTTTACTACTAAGTCGGAGTCCGGAGTCCTATCATTTGATAGGACTCCGACTCCGGCCAAATGATAGGACTCCGGGGGACTCCGACTCCGACTCCGACTCCGAAACCCTGATGTTTTGTAAATGCGTATCCAACAGGGACTTTCCAATGTAATCTAGTGCCTACTAACATCAGCACCAAGGCATTTTGTGCTATTTCTCCCTCAACCGGACCACCACCATAATCAACAAATCCGCTAAACTGCCGACAACTGGAATCCCACTCGGTTTCTCGCTTAAGAGACATCTCATCAATTATTTATTAGTGAGCAATCACTTGTAAGTGGATGCTGTAAAACCCTGTTACTGAGATGTTTGTAGACATTATCTAAATGACCAGGATTACAATTGATCGAGCTGGCGATTGTTCGGAGCAGATACACGAGTGTTTACCGGCCTTAAAGCCGACACGACGAATATTTTTGATCCATTTTTGGAGAAGCACTGGTTTAGTAAGAGGAAATCTGTGTAAATTTCCTCCTCTTTTAGTACAATTGTAAGCCGCGCAACTGCCAACCATGGTTAACACTCGCGTTTACACAATGCAGATAAACTGACCCTCAATCTTTCTGCCCTACAATTTTGGGGAATTCCCATCGCCATGAGTGTTACAGCTTCTTGCCGGCGAGTCATGCACAGTCAGCACTCTAGATATAACAGGGAAGATATTCTACCTCTATGGCTTCAACGCACATGTTCACATAAAAACGGATATGAAGATGAAATTTAGCATAACGCTGAATCAGAATCTCAAGTCACTAGGCATTGCAATCTCGAGGTCATTTCTTCAATCTCGAGATTCGAGATTTCAGAAATCCAAATCTCGGGATCTCGAGTCGAGATTTTCATTTTTGATGCGGAATTGGCATTGAACGACCAGAGAGTCGAAATATCATTGCAATTTTAGATAATTTGTAATGCAAGCTATAGGGCCTATAACAACGGTATAGGTAGGCTATACACTAGGGATGTTGATTCGCATTCAAAATTGTGTCAATAGGCCCACACCGATTTTTTGTTGAAGTGCTTTCTAAATCAATGCTTGTTTCCACTTGTCAAATGTTAGGCTAATTAGGCTAATGAATTAGGCTAATTATTTTAGGCCTATTCTGTTGTTTTTTGTCGAGTGTTAATAACTGACAATGATTGAACAGTTTTGATACAAATCAATAATCGATTCATTAACCCATTAGCTGCGACTGTGTATTTTTGAATAACACCTCCACACGCGGAAGGTCGGGCGGTGCCCGACCCCGTGCAACACTCCCACACGCGAAGGTCGGGCAGTGCCCGACCGTGAAATAACTCACTCACATGCGAAGGTCGGGCAGCGCCCGACCGTATGATAACTGACCCGAGCGTTATTACCTCTCATGTGATAAAATTATAAGGTAAATATTTCATCAATATTTTAATTATGTTGTAGGCCTAAATGTTAGGGTAGGCTGATGATATTGTCAATAATTGAAATGAAAACACTGTACAATGAAACATGAAAGATAAATATAATGTAGGTGTTACATGATACAGGAAAGCCAATTGATTTGTTGTTATAAATAGGCTCTTACATTTCATTACCTAAAACCTGTATATTATAAATTTTAAGGTGACCATTATCTAGGGATAAATTTCCATCTCATACAAGCATCATTGTAACTTTATTAGATTATCAACATCAAGCATCTTTTCACACAAGCGATACGATTTTATTTCGATCTACCAAATTCATCTTGTGTCATTTGCAAACACTAGCAAATTGGCGCCTTATTTCGCATAGACGACTCATATGTGCAGCGTCGGCTCTGTATGAAATCTAAGCAATGCGATTATAAGCATAGATATCTACTTGAATGACATTCATAATCTATGAGGAATAATATTTTGTAGACATGCTTGTTGTTTAGCGCCAAGCCATAGATATTGCTAAACAGACCAGATTTCACATGGACTATGGATTTTATGACTCATTGATTCATAGTTCGACATTGTTTATGCATGATTTGAAATATTGTTGTTAATTTCAAGCAAGTAATCATCAAGTTCAGACATCCGGCACAGTTTTTAACATGGCTACACGAAGTGGTGCAAGATGGAGAAATTTGAGTGACGACTTCTCCGATACATCAAATGATACGGAATCTGAGGGGGAATCTGATGATGAAATTGACGCACAAAATTTAGAACAAATTGTTCCCAATCAATATCAAGGATTCACCTTTGTTGAGCCAGGACTGGATGACAGACCACCATTACCTGAGTTTCTCGGTGTACCTGGGATTAATCATTTTCTTCTTCCAAATGATAATTTGAATGATGAACAATTGATGAGACATTATATAAGGCTTTTGCTTCCTGACGCATTGTTTGATTTCTTGGCTGATGCCACGAACAGGAGAGCTGATATCTTCTTTTCTGACTTTGATGAGGAGCAAACTCCTAAACGGCTAAATGCATGGAAGGAAACCAGCGGTACTGAAATGCAAAAACTCATTGGTATTCTGCTATATATGGGATTAGTGCAAAAACCTTCCATCGAGGATTATTGGACTGTTGATCCGATGTTGCACACGCCTTACCTGATGCGAATGGAATCTCTTTCAAGGGACCGTTTTCAAATTCTGCTCAGATTCCTTCGATTCGCCAACTATGATGAAATCAATATAAATGAACAAGACCCTCTCAGAAAAATTCGTCCGTTTTTAAACAAAGTGCGAGACATTTGCCGCAATACCTACATGTACCTTCCCTACAACGATTTAGCCGTCGACGAATCTGTTGTACTCTATCGTGGTCGCTTATTTTTCAGACAATATATTCCTTCAAAAAAGGCATCGCTATGGAATTAAGTTATACAAAGTTTGTGATGCGAAGGTCGGGTATCTGTGGTCGTTCGAAGTGCATGTTAACAAAAATGAGCATGATACATTCGCTCTAGCGTTAGTTGATCGTGGCTTGACTGTGTCCGAGAGAATCGTCGTCCACCTTATCGAACCTCTTTTAGATCAAGAATACAGAGTTGTTGCCTATAATTTTTTTACGAGTGTTCGTCTGGCACAATATCTTTTGACAAGAGACACGTTGATGCTGGGAACCCTTCGAATTAACTGCGGTGCCCCCTCTGATCTGAAACAGCAGACTCTTCGACCCAATAACAGTTTATTCATGCGTCAAAATAATTTGATGGTAGTGCGTTATTGTGTGAACAAAGCCTCAAGAATCAAGAATGTTTATCTTTTGGATTCCAACTCAAAAGCGGAACTACATTCTGTGCAACGTGTGCGACGTGGAGGAGTTGTAGAGCAGGTGTCAAAGCCAGGTAGTGTTATGGATTACAATCGACTGATGGGAGCAATAGATAATGCAGATGCCATCATCGAATCATGTAGTGCGGCGAGAAAGTCCGGTCACTGGTGCACTAAACTTGGAATTCATTTGATCCAAAAACTTTTGCTTAACGCTTTTTTTTCTCCATCGATATATGCATCAACAAAACGTAAAAAATTTCACCGATTTTCAAAAGTTTGCTGTGAAAGTGTTGATTGAGGAGTCAGGAAGAGGGCGCTGCCATTCTCAAAAAATTAGAAAACCCGTAATCGCCCATGTGCCAACAAAGATTCCCGCACGGCAAAATCGACCTCGCCCATCAAAAAGATGCCTGGAATGTGGATACAGGGAAGGGCGAAGGAAGGAAACGAGATATGAGTGTCAACTGTCAAGGATGTCCAGAAAGTCCGGCGTTGTGCATTGATTGCTTTCCATTGTGGCATCAATTGTAATGATAATTTGGGCGTTACATGGGTTGTCTTTTACATAAATTGTAGCTATGTTTTTATTCTGTTATGCTTTGATATTTTCTAATTATACTAAATTAATGTAACTTAAAATTACTTCTCAATTCATTAACAGTCGTTAGCTTATATGGTTGGAATAAGCGTAATTAATTCGAACCTTCTCGAAGCAGCATACATGTAACTATTTTGAAATTATGATATACTATAACGAAAGGCAGCTATATACTGACAGCAAATATTACTAAATTTTCCCATGATATGACGGCCTTTTCACTTTTGAAGGATTAACAAATAATAAATTAAGTCATAGGATTGTCGGAAGTTTGATAAGCGTATTTCCTTTAACAGGCTGTGAAATTATGTTGCTGGCTAAAAAATTACTATTATACTAACATTATACTTGTATTAAAAACTAACTTTATAATTTCAATGATTTGACTTCTACTTCCGCGTGTGGAGGAGTTATACAAATATCGCTAGTCGCGTGAGCAAGTGTGGTGATGGTTCATAGTTCCGCGTGGAAACGAGTTGAAACAATTTCTGTTGACGCTTGCACTGTTAACTTTTTGGGTTAACGACCTTTAGCAGCTAATGGGTTAATGTTTCTCATGATAAAAAGTAAAATTCCAAAAAAATTAAAGCAACCTGATCATGCAATTCTTATTAGATGATATCCATGTCCTCGTTGCATAGGGGTCATAAATTTAGTTTAGTAGCCAGGGCTATTTGTGAATTCTCATAGTGTTCTTGTTGGCCTACATGATAATCATCCATAGGCCTATCCGCAACATGTGTAAAATGAAGAGTGAAATAAATGAAAAACCAGTTAAATCAACATATGTGTGATCAAGTCTTGAACATCATGAAGCTATGAAGACTCAATCATGACATATATTAGTTCACTTTGTTTATTTAAAACATAAAGACATAAATTTGACATTGAGTTAAAGGGTCTACGGTAGGCAAGACCTGACTTTAGTAGAAACTGCCCCCGGCCGAGAACGCCCTTTCTCGCCTTGCTCTATGGTTCGTTGTATCATGATTTGACAGTTCAACGCTTCGTAAAATATGATGCATGAAAGAATAAGGTAATATGGACACTTTTACACGTTTATTAAGATAATGTGATTCTGAGAGTGCTTATACTTGTACTTTCAGTCTGAACATCAAAGTTGATAGGAGTATTGAGAGCTGTTGATCGACCGTATAATAAATCCTTCTAGTCTCGAAATTTCGAGGTGTTCAATCTCGAGATTCGAGATTTGAATAATAGGGCGAGATTGCAATCCCTACAAGTCACTATGAAATAAATCATGTCTGCATTTTACCATCTTTTCAAAGATATTTAATATCTTAATACATATGTTAAATATCCTTGCATGTTTTGAATTCATTCATGTCAAAGCAGACGAACCGTTACTACATCTGTAGGCCTTCTACAGTTCCTCATAGAGCGTCAATTAAAGGCGATGCCAGCGCTCTATGAATATTTTAAATTTAAGCTGCTCGAAATATCACTATGTAGATGTCTCTAACGATCTATCTTTCCTTATTGCAATGAATATGATGTTTGGATATAAGCTTATTTCAATTGTCTTGTCATTGCAAGATGTGAGATAGGCCTGTACTGGATACTGTACTGATGATTGGAAATAACCCAGAAACATGTTTGTGGCTCCCATGATCGTTTAAAGAGCTCTACATGGTTTATTATTTATGTCTGTATTTTGATGATATTTTCTTGATGCAACAGATTTTCAGAGAATATAATATAATCCACCTTTTACACACATTTTCTCCTTCTTGCAGCATCCGTCAAGAACACAATCTCCCCAACCTTTTTCAATGAGCTGAAGATCGAAAAACAAATACAAAAACTCTAAAAGATGCTAACGATAGAGAGGGTGGACGAGAAATAAGAAAAGGAATAAAGCACCATGCAACAGACTAACAATTTGTGTATTACTTGTGCGTTGCCGTAATGATTTTTTTAAAATTTAGATAGTATTGTATATTTTCATTTCATGATATAATAAACACAAATATCAGCAACATAACGTTTTCGCTAAATTTAGGTGTAATACACTTATCCTCGTAACTGTAAGCATCTTTCCATTCTACACATGTCTAAAATTCGACGCAGTTGGGAGAGACTGTTTATATGTAAATAGTCTCTCCCAACTATACGTCGTATAGTGATACATCGCCGTTCTGTCGCCGTGGTATGGTTCCAGCTGCTGAATTCAAATATGTCTGTGACAATAAGGTGAATATATATATATACTGTATATTATTCAGCTTATTGTCACAGACATATTTGAATTCAGCAGCTGGAACCATATCATGGCAACAGAACGGCGATGTATCACTATCACATCGCAAACTCGTTATAAAGGCGATGTGTCACATCGATACTTCGCTTCGAAGGCGATATATCGCAATTGTTTCGATGGCGATAAGTGGAGACATTTAAGTGATCGTTCCGATGGCGCATTTTTTACTGGGAAGGTACTTAATAGACGACTACAAACCACTCTATACGATTTAAGGGGGTGATTTCCACACTTGATATATTTAAACACTTTGATAGTGGAGGCTTAAATTAGTAATCCTGTTGTAGGCTATTGCTATTAAAGAAAGTTGGTTTAGGCAATAAAAGGCGAATTTTTACAGATTAAGAGCAAAAGTTCAAATACAAGCAAGATTCAAATAAGCTATCCTGCCCTGAAGACATTGCAAGAAGTTTGCAGTATCTGTATCAGAGATGGCAACATAAGCATGCGCAAGAGGAGGTGCGGACATGGCCCAACCTTCGCCTTAATAGCCAGCAAAACCAGCAAATGTTGTAAGATACGTTACGCGCCGTGTTTTAAATTGCATTGTATTTGGGCATACCAGATTTACTGCACACCAATCTTCTATTAATACCCAACAATGCTTTAGGAATGTTAGATTGAATGCTGCTGTTCTGTGCATTCAAGATTGCACTGTTGGAGTGTCTGCTTGCCCATTTGTAAGAGCGAAACAGTATTGTGTGCATATCTGTCGAAAATACGTCGAATGTATCACAGATGCGGAGTCCCATCATTTTGATAGGACTCCGACTCCGGGTGGCAAGTAAATCAGCCTTAGTTCTGTCATGGTTCTGGTAACTTACATCATAGATCAGTTGTGGGCAACGCGTGGCCCGCGGGCCACTTGGTGGCCAACGGGGACATTTTGGGTGGTCCGCTACCGCTTCTCATATCTAAAGTGGCCCACTGACATTGTTTGAATCGATTATGTGAAAATGACTCACTCCGACTTCTACCCTTGAGAGGTGCATCTAAGGGTGTGGGATCCTCTTTAGAATTTGCAAAACCATTAATTAGAAACTAAATGAGCAATATGATGGCACAAAAAACAAACATTGACATTTGAATTATCCAACCATGCTCCTTTCGTAATGAATATCTTCTCGCATACGCGATAAATGGTCATCACCTGCGCGAGTTTATGCTAAGTCAATAGTATTCAATGCCCTGCTGAGCATGTTTCTCTACGTAATAAACCACGCCTCAATGAACCTTGAAAGAGGCTATATTAATTAGACCTTGACTACGAATGAAGGAATCCAACCGCATGCTTTTGACTGGTCAACATTTTTCAAATATTCCTGCTGAATTCCATTTGTATACTACTACACTAATATATATTTGCTACACTATTATATATTAGCACACGACTATCATTTGTGGAGCCCATGCATGGTTTTTGAACACTTAAAAGTACGGAATAAGAGAATACAAAGCCTATAATGCTGCCTTTTAAAATTGGTGGCCCGCGAGCCTTTTCGTGGGCCATTCCTTGTGGCCCGTTATCCCAACTTGGTTGGCCACCACCGTCATAGATCATTATAGGCCTGAGCCTGAATTTAGTGATCATTGCTGTATCAAATCAATACTTTCCCGTGAAAGTTTACTGTTTTCCATGTGTTATCGTGTCTAAGAATGCTTGTCTGCTCTACCAAATCACCGAATGAAACGACAATCCTTTTTTCACTATCACGGTTCATTCCCTCAACTATTACAAGCTTTGTATGCACTGCTGTCTCTGTACTGTTGTTTGACAGAGAAAGTTGACATCAAGACAGTGACAGCTATGTACGGTGAGAGATAATTTGTTTGTGTTATGTTTCGGGTCTAGTTATAGGCCGGAGTCTGGAGTCCTATCACTTGATAGGACTTCGACTACGACTCCGGCAAAAATCATAGGACTCTGGTACTCCGAGTCCGCATCCCTGAAATGTATAGCGTTGATGCTTTAAAGTGTCGGCTTCTTGAAAATGTCCATGTACTTCAGCGAGATCTGTGGCAGCATGCGAGTAGTATATCTCATCTATTTACGTGCTCGTATTAATGACAAGCTATTTCTTTCGAATTCTAGAATTTTAGCATTTATCCAGCTCTTGATTTGACATGCTTGATGCTATATTGAAACTACTCGTGAAATCCAGCAAATTTTAAAATTTGCATCGACGTGACAGGAAGTGTAATAATTGTATGGCAATTAACAGAAAGGTCTGTCGTAGAATATTGAATAATATATATATACATAAGAAGAATGACATATATGAATTTAATAAAGGACACCATCACCCTTATTTCCCCGACTGCACTGGCGCTGCGCTACCTAGGAATCGATCCAAATTGTTGTCAATCTACTGTGTGGCGTAGTTGAATGACATGCTGATAGGCTGTCTCGCTACAACATGAATGCTGGTAGGATACGATCAATAATAATAAGACAATAAGGTGGTGCTATCACTTGGAGATGATTTCGCAGTGTCAGCGTGGCCTAGTGAAGAAGGTGCGCGCTCGTCTCCACCGCGGACTTCGGTTCGATTCCTACGGTTACGGACTCAAGAGTGTTGGTGTATATTATTGATATAATAGTTGTCATTCTCGTTGGATATTATATAATAATTAACAAATAATATATAATATATTAACAAATTATGATTAGCCAGTGACTATCAAGATATCGATGCAGTCCCGTGACTTACTCATTCATAGACTTCGCGATACAACCATCAATTTCATAATGAACAATAGACATCTAAAAGTCACAAAATCAAAAGCTGCATTATTTCGAGAGGGAATAAACGTTTCCTCCCTTAGCTATCTGTCCATCCCTCACTGCGCTCGAGCTGTACACCATAGCTGCGGGGGAAAAGTTGATATTTCCTCTCTCAAGAATAGCTATTACAATACTCTGAGCGATATCGCCTATGGGATCGCATGTCACTTTTAATGTTCTCTGGCCTTCGAAACGTTACATTCTCCTAATGTACATCGACGTGAACAGCACAGTTATGAGATGAATGCTAAATATATATTGCATCGCAGCCTAATTGCCAATTAATCGGAGTGAATCGGATGAAAATGCTTTGATAGCACTGAAAACTGTATTGACTCTTATCATCGCGTCAATTCGCAATGTTCAAGGTCATAGATTATGACAAAACACATGATTTACACATGTCCACTTCTCACAACGCAAATTGAACTGAAATTGATTTTGAAGAGATTGATTTGAACTTTTGATACTTTTAGTAAAAAAAAGAAACTTTCAAGGAAGACTTGGACAGCTGACATTCAACAGCCGACATCATCCTCCGATTGTGATTCCAAATGATTCATTTACGGAATCTAGATGCAGATGTACATGTAAAGAGAGAAAATGCAGAATATTGATTCCAGCCATTGAGAGGAGCAATTATGCTGACATTTGAAAAAGCAGAAAATTAACAAACGGATCACTCTGCTACCACATGTCTAGCACGCTTCTTAGTAAATGTAAAAAGCGCTTGTGGGTGTATTGTAGATCGATAGATATCGATAGTACTGTTATTGAATGAAAACACAATGGAAGCTACAGTATGACGTTGACGCGCGCGCAACTAAATGGTAACTTCAATCATTCAGTCAACCAGTGTGCTTGCAGTGTCGTAGATATCGGTCTATGGCTGTTTTCACCAACGTTTACGTTTTGTCGCTGATAAACATATCGCGGTAGTATTTAAAGAGAACAATTGGCGTTCCTCTTCCCAAATAGTCTTCCAGTAGTTTTCAGTGACATCATGAAAGGTCTCATCTTCTTTATCCTCATCGGATTGTTGTTGTGGACTGAAGCGAAGCGTGTTCCAAGACATCGCCTTAAAGGGAACGAAGCGAAATCATTCGAAGCTCGAGTGCGGAAGGAGTTTGGATCGAAGGGGATGAGATCAAAGGAATACAGAGACATAGTGAGCAAATGTAGCGGGAAAGGAAAAACGCGAGGAAAAGTGCTGTATTACGATGATACGCCTTTCCTGTTGAATGAACCGGACAAATGTTCCGGGAAAGTTCATCTCCTCGTCGCCATCCATTCATATCCTCCCTATCGCGCCCGACGGGATATGATTCGACAGACTTGGGGATCTGTACAGCAGGTCGGAGATAAAAGGATCAAACTTGTATTCTTCGTCGGGAAAATCGAAAGCAGCAAACTTCAAGCTGAGGTGAAAGAAGAAAGTGATAATTACAGGTGAGATGGGATGATTTCCAAACATGTGGGGAAGATACATAGAAATAGATACCATAGTACATTCCATGGTATCGTTAATTTCTATGGGAAGATATGTTGGCGGGTTAGGTTCAATAGATATATTGATGGTTTAATTCAATGCTCGTTGACAACTGCATCCAAGTGGAAATGCGCGCGATTTTTGTGTATTGTATGAAGCTCAGCTTCCACTTAAGAGATTTTATTGATGTCAATCTCTGTGGACTTCGCTGCTACCACCACTTACGCATTGCAATAGGATTCTAGCACAGCGGTCAGGACTGCATGATACATGGACAATATGCAATACACAGATATCACATTACATTGGATAATTGCTGCACGGGAAGCATAGAAATCATATTGAGAAAGGCTGTGCCGACATAGAAAACATAAAAAATCCTGTAACAAGTTGATCATGTATACCTGAAGCCTAAAACTAGATACCTGAAATCGAAGAATATGGAAATTTGGCACTCTGCTGGTCCTGCTGTAATGATAGACAGTTTTGTCTCGTGCGTTGATGCGTGCTGGTTCAAAGCAATCTACCACTACATCACTCCCAGCCGTGCCGCTGTTCTTTATTGTCAATGCTTTCCTTTCAAACATGGCCGCAGTTGTAATAGAATTATTGAATAATATGCTGTGATAGTTACTTTCATTATGGGTAACTTTGTCGTAGCATAATGCGAACAGAAGCAGGCAGCAATACATATCATGATGATTATAATTGTATCATTTTATTTGAAAGATTGATTAGATATTCCCGAGTATCTTTCATAGGGACATAATAATACTGTCCGTTTTTTTCCTCTGCTTCATTACCTTCCTAAGTCCATTTTAAAGTTGCCCATGTGCGAGTATTTAGCTATAGATATAGAAAATGTTTCCACATATTCGATAGAATCGCTGTCATTGAATCGATCAACTTTATTCTTGAAAAATACGATGGATTCGTCACATTTCAAAGTTTATGTAGGAGTTACAGGCAAAATAGTTGGCAATCATGCGAGAAGAAACACGTTAAGTGAATATCACATGGTTAGTTGCTTTTCACGTGTGTAACAGATCATTTGAATGCGAGTGTACTCTGAAGGACTCATTCGAATAATTCCGTGATTATGAATATGCAATAGGTCTGGTTTTACCTGCAGTGTTAAATATTCGACAATGCATGAATGCCAGAGAATCAGACAAATGCGATTAGTAAACAATGAAACTGAAGACTTGTGTTATCTTATCTGTTTTACATCAACTTATTACATCCATCTAACATGTAAGCTACATGAAACCAAAATTGAGTACTCGGTTTATTTCGTCTTGGAGTAAAAGCGGGAGAAAAAGTGATGGGCACCAAATTAAACAAATGCCACTCGGACTTGCTATCCTCTCGGTCTCCGGTCTCAGCCAGGAGTATGGCTTAAGCTTTACTTTCTTTTAGCGTGGCTCTTACGAAATCGAATTTATTCTTAGCTGTAAATTAATTTAAACTATTGATTTAACTAACTATTACTACAACCGCCTGAACTTCTCATCTTCAAATTCCATGGCAAATGTTATGTAACCAACTGTGTTGATCTATGTGTGCCAGAATGAAAATACATAGACATAGGTCTGTTCCTACGTTTGGAATTGAAATAAATCATCCATACGTCATCGTGATTGGTGTGGTATATCTGACGTTTTGTTTTATTTGGCTGCTGCCAACAGCACTTTTCAATGCAAATGTAAATTTTGTGTCCTTGCCAGTAAACACGAATGATCTCATTTGCCTAAGGTTATTCAACAGCGATCTACGCTTAAAGAAGGTCATTATGAATCCTTGAGACATAATCAGCAACTGTTCCATCTGCCGCGTAGTTTACATGAGGAGTTTATCAAGCCTATTCATCGTAAGGAAATAGTGTTAGATTTCTCAGGCGAGTATATCAATCTGGTCTGTAATTGAGGCGTTTCATCGCTGCTTGGGAGGGATATCGGAAAAGTCCGCTGGCAACGGAAAGCGAATTTACTTAATCATCTCTATCTGTACTCCATATATGGCCGAACGAGAGATCGTGTACGATGTAAGAACATTTTGCAAGGAGGACTGAAAGTTGACCTTTCCATATTCGTCCATTTCTCATTCAAATACGATCGCTCAACTGCAGTAAAGATATATTACATCAAGTTTTTAAGAACTAATATTCAGCTGTTGTTGTATAACGTAAGAAAGAAAAATAAGCCAACACTGCTGAGAATAACTTATTGATGTACAGAACGGTTGGTGTAGTGGCAGTACCGGTAATAAGTTATTCCTCATCAGCGTTGGCATTTTTTTCTTACTTTCTTTAAATGTGAAACAGTTTGAGTGGGTGATTAAAGAAACAGTTTGAGTTTGGTCAGTTAAGTTTATAATTACAAATACTTCACTCAGATACATCTCATACTCTTCTAACAAGCGCGTGTAGTGATGCTCTTATGAAAGAGCTCAGCTCACTTACAGTAGCCCTGTGCAGATGTAGACAATCATCACATTCTTATCACAACTCCAACAAAAGAATTTGATGATTAAGTCACCTTTGAGAGATTCACGTGAATAACACGCTCAGCAGTTCCGTTAACTGTATTAGATGTGACGAAATGTAATGTGTGCTACCAAGGTAAAATCAAAGAAAGCAGAGTATTTACTGACTTACAAGATCTCTTTTGAATGAACACTAGCAAACAAAAATGACCCAATATCATCACTTCATCTAAATTTGACTCATCTAGAATTTGTTGGTCATTTAATGGCCTTAACTAGTCATTTACTGGGAAAATAAATGCTTCTTTTTTCGTGGCAAAAGGGCCTTCATTAGAATTCACATTTCAAGGTGGGAAATTGAAGTAATGTTGTTGTAATTGTTCTTAATAGCCAATATATTTCTACAACTAAGCGTCGCTATCATCAGGGCACATATCATAAAAAGAAGCTATTCAACAACATGAGCTCAAAATTTGAAAAGGTGAAGATGCAAAAATAGATATTTGTAGCACTGGGCATCGTAGTGATGCGGTCATACGGCAAAAGCATGTAAGTGTTTCTAAAAATATAAAGATATAGGATCGGATTTACCGCCCATCACGCTCATGAAACAGATAGAACCGGGTTACATGGTAATGATTGCAAAAAATAATGATCTGAATAAATAATTAATTCCAGAATTATAAACATTATCATGAGACTTACAAAAGGTATAAAACATTTAGAAAATCTTTAGATCACGACAAATTTCCCAGCTTAAATTATGCTTCTTTTTTTTCATTGAGAGGACTGACTGCAGCTTTCTGTTAATATCAATCATCCATTGGTAAAATGCGCAAGTCAAGTTCGATGATGAGTTCCTACAAAATGCAATTCTGTTGTTTCCACAGAATTAGACAGGTCATCTCTTCTTCTGTTTGATAGAAAGGAACATTGGAACATGCAACGTTATTGAAATGGAACAATCTGCTGACTAAATACCATAGCAATCGAACAATGAGAAGCCAGTTCAACATAAAACACGCCAAATTATGCAGAGTTTCAGTGACTGTTATCAACCGGATCACACAGCCAAGAGACACAGTCAATGTCAAGTTCTACAGAGAAGTTTGTGAACGTTTTTCATGCACCTGCTAACTTTTTTAAAAATGATCGGAGGGCCCAACATTATTGAGAAAACTTTCCGCAATGATCTGAATTCTTTGAATATGAAAGAATCTTGGCGATCGGAGCATTTTCAAGGAAATCACAGCAATCCGGAAGCGACACACGACCATTTTTCCTATCTCTGTAAGGTATCAAAAATTTCTTTTTGCCCACTTATTAAGTTCCTGCATGTGCCACTGTTTTGAATCAGTCTGCACGTCTAGCAAAGTGATGCGGTTAAACAATCTAATTTTGTGGTTGTTTCACTGAAGTCCTCTTCAAATCAGTATTTCTTGTGTGACTGACTGCCTCGATAACAAATATGGACACTTTAAAAATTAACAAACGATTACTGTTTGCTATGCCAATAGTTACTGAATGAATTTTGCTTAATCCTTTGTCTGCCAAGGATTGTTAAAATCTTTCAGTTATTGCTGAATTTTAAGTTATTTTTTATTAGCTTTTCAGTTATTTTTAAAACATTTTTTACCTAGGTAGCCACTAAAATGGGCACCTTAACTTTTCCGAACTAGCCCCAAAACAGGGAACTAACCCTACAGTTTAGTATTAAAAGCAGCTGTATCTTGTCATTATACAAATATTTACCAAAATAAATAGTCCAATGAAAAAATTGAGAATAGTCAACGCAAAATTAAGAAAATTAACGAAAAAGTCAACTATAAAATTAGAATTGATTCTTTTACTCCAAACTAGCTCCAAGAACTGTCAACCAACCAAATTATTAAAAACCATTAATTAGTGCTTCAGATATTTGCGAATTAAAAGCTCAATAAGCTCACACCTGAAGAAAGCACAGAAAGGGGGAAACTTTCTTCAAACGTCATTTTATCACTGAGAACCAACCCCAAATACGGCCAATTAGCCAAATTATAAAAAATCATGCATTCTATTTACAGAATCGTATTTGACAACGAAGTCATCTTGTATCCAACGAAATTGTTATTTGAAATTTTGATGAAAAATACGTGTTTTCAAACTCATAATTCGCACTGAGAACCGGCCACAAATTCTGAAGACCACCCAGAATAATAATATGCGCATAAAAATACCCCCCACATAGATGCCAAATAATTAGTTGACTGCATGTCAACATGAAGAATTGTGAAAATACAATGAAAATGTGCATCTGAACTTCTTCAACTTCAACCACCCAATTCATTCATGGCACGAACAGTTCCGAATACTGCGAGACACCCAAATAATGAATGCTCACATATAAATCTGTTGCTACAACACATAGTTGATGCATTTCATTTCTTCTATAGCAATTCTCATACGATGATGAAAATCATCCCAGCAGCCATTTATAATAGAATATAATGCTTACTAATTTAAATTATTAGTTAAAGTAGTCCTAATGAAGAGTGATGGCGTTCTCCAATCCGCAAGTGTCCAAAGGCAATGCTACTGTAACCATTGGATTAATCAATTCTTAAAAGAACTCAATGTAGCTTTATCATGGCAACGAATTTAAAATTGATCAGCTTTGGCCCAATATCTGGTAAAAATGGAAATCTTAAGACTTGTAATACTTCTCATTCTTGCTGTTAATATACTAATACCATAGATTCCAAACACTGCCGTATACACGTTCAAAACAGACGTCTAATATACTGTACCGACTACAGATGCTGATTGTGGAAATAGAATAAGCCAATGGTCACCAAAGGTTAAGGAAATTAAAAATGGATATTATAAAACATCAGGAAACCGATGAATAAAAATTGGAAAAGTGGAGGTAAAATATGGAAATACAACGATGCTACTACACTGATTACAAGTGAACTATATCTGACACTACACAAAGTGGATAATGGTAAGAGTGGATAAGTGGAAAGTGGATAATGGAGGTAAACAATAGAATCGCAATAGGTTCGCAATAAACAATAGGTTCGCAAGAAAGAGAAAAAATTTCCATCAAAGAATTCCGTACTTTCGAATCAATGAAAGCCACATAAAATTACATGCGATCTAGTCTGCATTGGATGCATTTTCGTCATTCGTCATAAATTCATAATATGTTGCCACATGCCCTTGTTATCTTGATTTCAGTTTTATTCAGATTAGATTTTGTAGAAGCAATCGAAATTCCCGCATTCCATTAAGTTCTGGCTCTTTCACCGGTGATGTCATTGGTGGTTCTAGTGTTTTATTTAATCAGATAACACATTGTTCATTTTGCATATACACGGTCCATTGCACTGGCATTAGTGATTTGAAATAACATGATGAAATCTAATGTTTTAATGTTCTAATGTTTTTTGTAGTTCTGTAATAAGCATACTAAACAAGGTCTATGTTATTTTTAGTGATATCTCATAATATTTCTAAGTATTTCTTATGTTGTGATTGAAGTTTTAAATCTTTATGTGCACATAATTTGTTTTGCGCGTGAACAAGCCTCAGTGCGAAAATTTGGGTTCCTTATAAATTTAGTTAGTTTTCATTTCTTGATTTTGCGAGGAAGAAGGGCCACTAAGCCCAATTTTAAACCAAAAAAAACATGATGAAGTCATGTTTTATAACATTCACGTTTAGAGGATATGAACGCAAAATTACCGAGGATTCATTCAACCTTAATATTTTGCGGGGGAAGAGGGTAATTCACTGTCCCTCGACTTTTTTGTTTCACAATCAAACAAAGCATCTTTGCAATTTTTCATTCTCTGTCTTTTCCTACGTTTATTTTTTTGGCTTCTCTGGGTAGTTTAGTTTTTGAATTGGCTTCAGTGTCTCGACTCCAGAAGGTTCTCGAAATATTGTGCTGGTCAAAATTTGGCCAAATTATCTATTTGCTCGATTGCAGGTTTCTCTTATGGATATTTTATTGTATAATGGGAATATGGCTTATTCAAGCCCCTATTTACATGTATGTGTTCATCATAACCTATTTTTTAAGTCATTACTAAGTACATTATCATGTCATAACTGTGATATGTTCAAACTTCATCATATTCAGATGGTTCCTTATTTGCATTAGACATACACTTCTGTGCACATAGTGCACGAATACAGAGCTGATATCTATGCTATAGGTTGTTATTGAAGATGCTTCGCTTTATGTGAATGGAAATTTCTGGGCATAAAATGCTTTTCTTCTGAATAAGACCTCCGGAGGATATGGATGTCTTTACCGATGTGGGTTATAATAAAGTTTAGATCACTTCTTAAAATGGTTAGAATCCACCTCAAATGATTCATTCGAATCCTCACTTCAAAACTTTATCAAATTTTTCTCATTGCTCATTGAGGACTGTATGATTATCATCTGATCATAGAGGTCGGATTATTAGCTATATTTGCTATCTTAACATACAGGGGACATGAGATATCTTCAAAAAGTATCTATGGCGGCTACAGGCTGAATTGAAATCATAGTCATCCTTTTGAATATGACAGTAACGGTGAAAGTTTTGTAAATCTGTCAGAGTACCCTTTAGACAAGGAAAAACTGGTAATATTTTAATCATACCTTTTCGTTGACAAGTGCACTGATCTAACTGACAGGCCAAATTTCTATCATTTGCTCTCCATCATCATACCTGTGAATTGTAGCTGAAATGATTTCCAGCACCAGTTATTGCGGGTAAAAAGTCCTGAAAAGTTAGATGAATAGACAACTATTACATCTGATAAGCTGATAAAACAATGACTGATAAGTGACTGCTTTATAACATGTGCACGTTATATGTCATGTTCAAGAAAGAAAACTTGTCCTATAGAATTATTAATTTTTGAAAAGCAGGAGCATGACTGATTATTGAAGAGGAAACCAGAGGATCGCCTACAGAACTTTTTAGAGGTACGCTGGAATATCACGCTGCCCAGCATCGTTTGCAATGGGTTATAAAGATCAAACATGCAAAAAATTGGAACACACGCCCAACTTTTATCATTTTCTTGAATTCAGTCTACAGACTTAGTTAACGGTCCATTTTAATTAATATTGAGACAGGTGACTAGTCTAAGGTGAATCTTATTGTGGGTAAAAATGTTAGATTATGCGGCATTTATATAAGAATTTATCGCAAGACAAATGTCTTGAACTAAACCCACTGTCAGAGTTCAGACTGGTGCAATCATAGTTATCTTATTTCCTCTTTAGGGTCAGATAGCTTTGATATCCGACCTCTAAGCACCTGAGTGATCGTTTTCATAATAGAAATTAACAATACCATAGAAAGTCCTAGAATGGAAATTGCATGAAAATTATGGCACACGCCGGGGGAACTTAGTTGGGGCAAAATGCAACTTGTGCGATCTGGCTTCCATGTTTTTTGATTGGCATTTATATTTATCAGGCCAATTCTTGATCTGGATTGTTGGCCTTTGTCCAAAGACCATGTACTCAAAAGCAATAGTAAATTTACAAAATGCTGCGCCGACAGGATGACAAAGAAGGAAATCCTTTTAAACATTATGTACGTTCATCATTTTGCAATATCGCTCCGATAATCTATCAATAGCATAATCATGCTCCTATGCAACTTGTAATGTCGATTTACAGAACATGCATAACTCCAGCTTGAAATCAGAGGCCATGAAATCTTAGAGTATTCATTTTACTTTAAAGGGTTCCCCTGTTCACTAAATTTGAATAATTTTCAAGATCTCTACATGCATTCGAATATCAGCTTCCAAAATATCACGTGTGTCATTCAATGTTTAATTGAAAAGTTCCAGCGACATTTCATTTATTTGAGAAATGATTGTCGGTAAAGAAACTTTCAATGTGTTTATTCCAGAAAAGCGCCAGGTTTCTTAGCCGCTTGAAGAAGAAATTATCCAATAATTAGACTTTCCATCTGTAAATTCTTCAGATGTTCTTACAAACAGCACACCGACGACTTTCAATTATGACTTTGTGAACCAATTCGTATTCCAGTGTTGAAAAATTGGAGAATTGTTGTCAGTGACTGCTACAAATAGACACAGTATATTGATCCATGGAATAGTAGGCTATTTCACATCAAACAATGCCGCCATCTCACTTGCAATTCTCTTCATGAAAATCCTGTAATTAGGTGTCAACATCTTCCACAACCAGCTTGGCAAATAGTTTCACTATGATACAATGTATGATTGTTATGCTGGTTTGAAGTGCGGCAATGACCATGAGATACGAATGCGCGTTAGCGCATGAGTATCTATGGTCATTGCCGCACGCCAAACCAGTATAATAATCACATTGTTCAATAGAAATCTATGGAAGTCATGAAATGGATATTTACTTGACAGGCTTATCGATAGCTCTAATTCTGATTTCTAAGCTAATATTCTGGATAATCTATGTAGTCAATCCGTGACATAGTATTGTCTGCACGCTTTTTCAAATCTATTTGAAATATCTCACATCATTTAGTCATCTCAATTCAACGTTATTACGCTATCATTATGGATGCCAGACTGATTAATTTGAGCAGATTTCCCAACAACATGATAAGTGGGCTCACCAGTGATCAAATTTCGGCTGAAATAGACAGGCAGTATATAGAGGATAACGTCATTTGTGATGATGACTTCTCCGAACATTATATTGACGACATAGAACCGCTTTTTGGACTTGCACCGGATCTCAATGATGAAAATAGTATCAAAGATCTTGATATTTGTGATGGTCAAAAGAGCAAAAGATGTGCAAAGTTCACAAGACGTGATCATATGTGAATCGGAAGAAATAGTGCAAAAGACTGTTGAAAGAATGCCGACTGCCGTTCTTGAAAAGAATGGTGCCAGGCTAATGTTTTTTCTTTAGACATTTCTGTGTTTTTTGCACAGATGGTGTAATTTGATGTCATCATGTGTTTTTTATGGCATTTTTGAAAAATAAAAAAAGCGTGCGGACAATGATTGTCTGCACGCCTTTTGGCATTGTCAGAACTATGACTTTTGCATTTCTATTGAACAATGTTTTAGATCGAATCTGATCTACAAGCCATAGATTTTTCCATGTGCCATCATTGTACCTAGGCACGATATCAAACTTCCATTCTAGTGTACTATTATCCACTTCTATGGTTTTCATGGTTTCCTAGATTGCCTAGATATATAGCACCTATGTATCGTTTGTAAAATCTCGCGGTGGAGATAGATATGGAAACAGGGAGGAACCATTTCTATGTCTCATTCTGTAATCCATTTCTACGGTGTTGACATAATCCATTTCGACCGGTTCATTTGTTGACACAACACATAGACATGATTGACAACAAGACATAGATCAGTAAAAATTAATTAGAAATGTGACACCTGGACAAATTCAGGAGAGCTTCTGGACACACTTCGTTATAAAATACGGTCTGCTCGGTGTTCCGGGAAAACAACGACATCAACTTGATAAAGGAGAAACTTAATTATTATCGCTTTATTCTGGACTGTCAATGTGACAGGGAATGAATATGAAAAATGTATTACTACTGATACTTGCACTGCTTGTATTGAATATTTTCAAATCAACCACAAAAAGGCTAAAACGTAAAGTGAGAAGACAAAGAGGCTTTCCTCCGCATCACCGCCTCAGCGGAAAAGTTGCAACGCTATTTCGGGCAAGGGTTCGTAGAGACTTCGGAGTACAAAGGGAGAGCGCTCCTCGGTATCTGGATATCGTGAATAAATGCAGTAAAAAAGGAAGGCTCAGAGGAAAAGTTTTATATTTTGACACTACAAAGTTCATATTGAATGAGCCATTCAAATGTTTAGGAAAAGTACATCTTCTAATTGCCGTTCATTCTTTCCCTCCATTTTCTCATCGTCGAAATGAAATTCGCCGAACATGGGGTTCTGTAAGACAAGTCAGAGATAAGAGGATTAAACTCGTTTTCTTCCTTGGACTTGTAGCAGATAAAGCCACTCAATCCGATGTTGAAAATGAAAGTCACTCGTATAGGTGAGAGTTTGTACAGTGAGAGATTTATTGATAATTTATTGAATTATTTGATGATGATATGCGCACAGTGCAGACTCAACTCCATAGATGTAGTTGATAGATACACAATGTTTAGTTGTATAATAGTTGAGTCGGAAAGAGTCAGGTTTTTAAAGATGTTAATTATTATTATTACTTTTCTTATGTACAAAATTTTTCGATCACCATTCAGCAATCATCTTCAGGTACAAAAGATTAGGGTTAGTAAAAGTTTAAACTATAAGGAATTTGAAAATGATATTTGCAATAAGATGATATGAAGGAATGTAGACATGAACAGGTTGTGCTGTTTCGTTAATTAAGCAGCTGGTGGCAACAATATAGAAATTTTTAAATGGAGAAATAATTTTGCAATAATTCATTAGCTTGATGCATGCATGAACGCATAATTTTTCATTCTAAAAGATAGCATTACTATAGTAGATAAATCTCTGAGCAATCTCACTCACGCTTCATGACATGCGAGGATAAATGCGATGTAAGGAAAAATATATACCAGTCCGCTTAGGCGCAAGATGTAGAGTTTCTTTAAACGTAGCCATCTTAAGCATTAAATTTCTTAACATTGACAGACATTAATCAGTACGCGAAACGCAGTGTCTACGGCTGCTAAGGAATTTAGTGCTTAGATTGCTCAAAGCCTTTTATACGTTCCTTTTGTCCATTTCAGCTGCCATCTCGCCGATTAGGAGCATAAAAATTGAATCGAAATGTGCTAATTGCTGACATTGGCTAAAAAATTTGTGAGGGTAAACTATTCATCAACCACATTTTATAGCAAATGTGTCAAGTATTGCTTAGCATTGTCATGCATGTGTCATTATCGCTTAAATGGATCACTGTCAGACAATAAAACCGCAATATTATTTTGGTAAATCTACCGTATTCAAACTGTACCGTATAAACTGTACCCATTTCAAAAATGTAGCCGTATTATGCTACTGCGGCATTAATTGTATTGATAGAATAGATGAAAACTGCATGTGATGGAAAATGTACAGTACACATCGGTGTTAAGTCAAAGTTTAAAGACTTGCTTCGGTTAGAAGACTTAGATGAACTAGATATCATAAGGATCAAAACGGAGTCGAAATGCAACTATACACGAGTTACCTGCTGATGACTGACTACCCGGAGAATTATGTTTCATATCCTTTTATCAGCAGAAGACGTATCGTACTACATAGAATATTCACTGAAGCATCAAATCTGTACGGAAGGAATCAAGCGAAGAAAAAGTGAAGAAATTTTGAATTCCATGAAATCGCAATCAGATGCCTGTAATAGAAGTAGGCTTAAATAAGGAGTCAGTATTTTACATGTATTGTCTTCGTTGTAGTGCATTCACTTTCTTAGTTTATCAGTTCACCTTTATTCTATGGACATAGCACATTGTAGTATCACTTCAGCTCCATTTCCCGCACATATAATATTTTAAGACATTCAAATTTTGTGCATCTCTTCCATTTAATCCATCGGTTCTGGGTCTATGTATACATTGTAAGTTACATTGTATTACATATGTTAGTATCCACTTCCTTCTATTTTCCATTGTCCTCTTCGTTCTACAGTATATGAGACGCCTGTGTTGAGCAGAATTGTGTTGCAATTGCAAATAGCAATTGTAATCAATTTCAATTTCTGTTGAGTAGTCTTAGTTTTACAATAATCAACTGAACTTTTAGACATGTAATTGAAAGGTAAAAAAATGTTACAATCTAGATTAAGTAATGGCAAAGCAATGGAAATATAATTGAAAATTATCGAAGAAATTTGCAATTGTAATCACTTGCATTGATAGAGATGCAATTAGTAATTGTGATCAATTGCATTTTTTTATTGCGCAATTTTATAATCAACAACACATCTTGAGTAGGCTAATTGACACAAGTCTTATATTGAACATATGGAAATGTTTGTAGTTACCACAAGCAGGCTTGAGATTTCCATTTTTACCACTTTATTGGCGTAGACTTATCAACTTTAATTTGGTCGACACGAGAAAGCTATACTGCATTCAATTAAGAAGCGATGTCTTATTCTCTATACCATGGCGTCTTTTTTCTTGCTTCACGGGTAGTCATGCTGCTTTTAGAACCTATCCATTTTGCTGGATCAGGAGCCTATTCTTCGCCCCCATATTTCTGCTTTTGACACCCGGAAGTGTTGCATCGTCAACGATCTTCTCTTGCTCCTACGGACAGTCTCACTACCCTCGCAAAAGCGTTGAGTGTGTAAAACTCCTCTTATCTGACTTGTAAAGCATTTACAGCCTCAAAATTAGACAACTGCTCGTCATTTGTCTGCAGGCAACAATCACACGAAGTTCATGATCACAGCTGTACCTTGTATTCTAACTGAGTATCCAAATGACCAATCCTTCATCCCAGGGTTCAAGTAAGACTTCTCAGTCGTGTTGTAGTGTCACTCAGTGACAGATCAAGTCTATTCTAAACCCAATGTGACTAACTTTGGCGAAATTTGATGATTTTGGAAAACTTGAAAAATGTGGGGGGGGATAGAAGTACCGCCTCCATTATTATTAGATGAATGCCAGTTTGCTGTTCTCACCCGTTTACATGTCATCTGAAAATACTTCTCTGCCGCTCCCTGCTCTAGTATGTCATTCCATCATCTATCCAGTCCAGTGATCGTCGCCTTATTGAGAGATGATCACATTCTTTGATTCTCGTTCATCGTCTTACTTGTTGCTCTTCTTGTTTTCTGGCTTTCCTGACTTCTCTCTCTGAGTATCGCTTATCCTTTTCTTGTCTCTCACGCGAGGGACCGCATTCGGGAGCCACAGGTGATCACAGGAATGACTCATTTCGACTTTGACATGCCATCCTTGCGTTTTGAATTCGTCAGTCTATCTCCCTGACCGATGTGTACATCGAGCGATATTCATTGATTGTAGTTGATTCATGATATTCGAATGATTCGGAACTTATCATAATATGAACAGCCGCGGATGTTGACAGATAAATGATAATTCATCGCTGGATGATTATCAAGAAAGTAAGCCACATCGAAATGACTCGCCGAACATGCTTCTCTACAATTTCATATTTTTCACAACTATGTCTACTTTTTTTTCATTTGACGTGATCACTCTTTTTTAACGTGATCCAAGCGAGTATCAGAGTGAATAGTTATGATTTTTTTACCAATGTTATGTCAATTACAATCGTCAGTCCAAAATTCAGTGTGTTCACTTGCACATGTACTTATTATCAAGACATTTGAATACAATGATTCAGTAACTATCTCACCACTTAATGTTGTGTATGCGAAACATCAATGTGTGTCATAAATAGTTATAATTAGAGGTCAGTAAACCATTTCAGTGATTCAACAAAGCTCTTATCGTCAAAATGTATTTATGCAAACATGTAGTTATATAAAGGTGCACGGTAATTCTATGTAACTATTCTTGGCTCATTGATCTTCAAAGATGCGCATATAACGATAGACAAACGATTCGATGTACAAACGTTTTTTCGGAACATCAATACCATAGCCTATCCTGATGTCTGATACGCTTAGAAGGCTCATTAACATCAATCAGCTATTGTACTTAAGATCTCCAGTCTTGCCTCATTATTCCCAGTATTTGGGTCTGACTGGGGTGGTGACAGACAACGTTCTTTTACCAGTAGGTAGAATACATGCACGCTGGGAATTTGGCATTTAGCTGCCGTGGACATTCTCTCGACATGCAGGACATGCTCGAAGTACCCAGCTCTTGGTCGCTCCTTTTGGACGAACGACGCGCTTCAGTCAATCTTTTGTAAAGTACAGGAAATTTGTGACTTGTTAGAGTATCTGTATCATTATGTAGTGTTATATGTCTGTATTTTGTGAATTGTTTGCTTCCACCGAATTACCAAGTGGATCGAATAAAGTAATCATTCATTCTTTCATTCCTCTCACGCTTTCAAATATGTTATATGCTTTCAAATACATATAAAATCTGTAAAGATTAATCCATGGTAATAAAGCTTTTGATAAACGTAGTTGAGGACATTTTCTGGCCATAAACAATAAACGAGCATATGAGACCAGTGCTTTTAGAATTAGAGACGACAACTTGATTGTAAGAGTGTTGCTTACCACATGGCAAAGACATAATTTGTATTACTACACAACATTTGCAGCATTTTACTATTTCATCGTCAAGTTTGTGAATGGTTGTATACGATCTTCTGATAAAAGAATAGTGTGTTACAAACGAAGCCTCTTGACGTTTCAGTTCATGAAAGTGAGGATCATGTGCATTGTCACAACAAAAAGGAAAAATGAAAATACCTTACATATTACTTGCATTGCGTTTATTAGTAGTAATGTATAAACATAGTCAGCAAGCAGAAAAATCCATGAAAAATCAATATTTTCCATTAGAGCCTAGAAAAATGGCCTATGAAGCTCAAAAGAAGTACTTATTGTTTAACACAATCTTAAACAAACCTTTCGAAACATCATCTTTACATTCAAACAGACATAGCATGAATTAAGTAATGCAATCAGAAGTATAACTGCAATATGTATTTTTATTGTTTGATTGTAAGTAATGCGATTGCATTGTCAAGACAGAATATGTCGACATCTAAGGCCTATTGGTATTTATTAGCGAAAGGACCCAGGTGCAAGTGATCTTTCGTTTATATTTTGAAAAATGACATTTACATGCCGTTGAGCGTTTTCGGCTAGCGTCCACCAGCCATGTTCACTACAAATTAACAAAGACCAATATTAATTATGATTCAGTCTCTGTTCGGAATCTAAGGGCTATGCTTGATCAGCGAGAAGTCGCTGAGTTTTGATGAAATAATTTAGAAAAGAGTGTGATGAAAAAGTTGTAGAACACGTTTTAATTAAATGTTCATAGAACACACTAGTGTGTTGAGTGATCGTGAAATGAACACGTAAAAAATTCTCAGTGCTGAGCGTTTGACCACTTACAGGTGCTGTTCACAAAAATAGGATATTTTCAAAACTTCTTGCATAAATTGTTTTCAATCTATTCAGACGTTTTGGGTACATATAGCTTTGAAAATCAGCGGTGTATTATTATGGCTGAATGTCTTGAGACTATTTTCCCACCTTGTTTGATGAAATATAGTTACATACTCTCTCAAAAAGTGAATGATGAACTTTTTGACTTTGAACATGGCTCATAGTGCCTCATTTCGATACTCATGTTTTCTTTTATTGAGTGAACAAGTGATTTATACGTTTCGACAGGTAATTATACTGCAAATTGGTCAACAATGCTATCAAATTTACTATTTAGAAATGTTTAAGAAACTTATAATTCCTTTTCTTGTGCGTTGTGATTCTTTATGGTAGCAAAACAACAGGCCAGCATGGCGAAGAATTAACATGGATGAAAATTAATTGATAAGTTGATATAAGCCAGTGTCCTCAATCAAAGTGATGTGGGTTTGAATACACTGGAACCTCCCTTGCCAGTCAAACAAATTGAATTGTTATTAATCACTCTTGTTTCGGTTTTTGACAACTTCTTAGTTTTTTGTCTAGGCCTACTCGTGTCTTACATAATATGTCTACATATGTAATGCGTAATGCCTGTAGACATGCTTTGATGATCACAATGATAAATGTGATATTGTATATCAATGCATTTATCATTAGTGCTCTTACCAAGGCTTTGCTATTAATCTGAGAACTCGGATGGTCTATGAACATTTTTCTTTCAGAAATTTTCATTTATTTTTTCATATCAAACATATGCACCATCATTTTTCCCGATACAAATCTCCATTTATGAATTTTGTCGTTTGATTATGATAATTCTTGAACTGAAGCTACAAATCTGAATAAATGAACAATAGAACAATGAATAAAGATTGTTCAATGTGTCTCCACTGGGTGGTTCAATGTGCAGAGTTAAGAAATTTTAAATTCAAATTATGAGGAGATGAAATAACACGGAAGCGTCCAACAATTCAGACATTATAGTCAGGGAGCTAGCGTGAAGTTGTGCAGGGAACGAGGTAGTACATAAAACTTTCGCATAGCATAGTACACCTCTAACCTACTGCAAAACTTCGCGTCTGCCGGATCAGATCATTTGCTTTTAAGAAATAGAGAGGATAACACAATCCTGTGTATTTCCAGTGGTAAAATTGTGACATTTAAGGTGTTGACTCGATTTTATCGAATTTTTGCTCATAAAAGTTACACAAATTGGTATTTTGTTGAACTGGTTATTATAGAAATCATCTACAGATCATGATCTTTCAAATGAGATGTCATTCTGTGACAGAGGATGAAGTAAAGTGTATAGAAGGACACTATCTGTTAGAGTATATCAACAATTTTCCTGAAATTTCTATGTTAAAAATTGCAGTTACACCAACGAAAAGTGTCTGTATGTACACTTTACTTCATCCTCTGTCACTGAAAGAACGTTGTCTGTCACCACCCCAGTCAGACTCAAATACTGGGAATAATGAGGCAAGACTGGAGATCTTAAGTACAATAGCTGATTGATGTTAATGAGCCTTCTAAGCGTATCAGACATCAGGATAGGCTATGGTATTGATGTTCCGAAAAAACGTTTGTACATCGAATCGTTTGTCTATCGTTACATGCGCATCTTAGAAGATCAATGAGCCAAGAATAGTTACAGAGAATTACCGTGCACCTTTATATAACTACATGTTTGCATAAATACATTTTGACGATAAGAGCTTTGTTGAATCACTGAAATGGTTTACTGACCTCTAATTATAACTATTTATAACACACATGGATGTTTCGCATACACAACATTAAGTGGTGAGATTCTGTTTGTACACTTCACTTCATCCTCGGTCACTGAATGATAACTCCTTTGAAAGATCATGATCTGTAGATGATTTCTATAATAACCAGTTCAACAAAATACCAATTTGTGTAACTTTTATGAGCAAAAATTCGATAAAATCGAGTCAACACCTTAAATGTCACAATTTTACCACTGGAAATACATAGGATTGTGTTATCCTCTATATTTCTTAAAAGCAAATGATCTGATCCGGCAGACGCGAAGTTTTGCAGTAGGTTAGAGGTGTACTATGCTATGTGAAAGTTTTATGTACTACATCGTTCCCTGCACAACTTCACGCTAGCTCCCGGACTATTACTTTATCAATTTAGGTTACATTGAAATGCATGCAACTGAATGAAGTGAAATGAGACTTCACTCACAGTCGCTTGCATACTTGCTTATCAGTTTTATTAAGTGTATTTATAGAAATTAGAGTGCGAAGAAGTATGCAGTAATAAATCTGTTTTCGAGTTCACTGTGGAATGTGAAGTTTTACGAGTATGACGTGCTCTTTCTTATCGGTATCACAATGCATACATAATCTGTGGAATTGCAGGCATGACAGTTGGTCCGTTTATACAGCTTAGTCAAAGTAGGGGTATAAAAAAGGCATTTTTTTCTATTATGATTTTTCAAATGATGACATTAACTGCAAGATTTATTTGTGCAAGTTAATTGGCTGTGAGTGACTAACTTTTGTGCTATTGTTTACATTTAGATAGATTTGTGATCCACCACTTATAGTACTTGTTCTTGTACAACTACATATTGTTCTTGTACATGAAGTACACTTCAACATTAAAGATGCGTAATTACCGCATGAGTAGCTGCATTGCATGTCAAACATACGAATTTGTTACAAAAATTTGGAATATTTTCATGTGAAGAGTTTTTCGATGGTTGTGTGTACAGGAAACCCGGGCAGGCCGAAGACCCGGGCAGAGTTGGTTGGTTTTCCTGCCTACGAACTTAAAATGTAGTTTCGTGTTTGAAAATATGCAATTTTCGGTTGCCTATTGTTTTATGATCACTTTCAATTTAGACATGTGTTTTGATAAAAACTAGTGACTTTTCCTGTCTGCATAAGGATTAACTTGCATGTAGTTTACACAAAATTCTGAAATATATGTGTTTATTTTGTAATGTTACACATCATTTGGTAAAAGAAAAGGAAATGCTCTGAAGATGCTTTTCTAACATGGTTTTATAATCGTGCTTCCTACATCTCTTCAAAACCTTATCTTCAGATGTGTTTATGAAACTGCTGTGCAAGATTATAAGAGTATACTATTTCAGTACTGCAGAAAGCATGGCATTCCTTAACCCTACTCAATAGACATTATATTCGGTTCGTATTCACAGCTTGGCCAGGATCCTAAAGAAAATGATAAACTTTTGAATGATAAAATTTGAGGCTCCGAATGTTGCATGTCACAATCGCTGCTACTTATTGGTGCAAAATGTGATCTGCAACACGGATATCAAGAAATGCGTTGAATAAATAAAGAGAACAGCAACTATTAAGTTTACTAAATAAAGACAGCTGTACTGATCAGGGGTTATCAAAAATACCATTGACTCTCGACTCGTGGATTCATGTGCCTAAACTTGTGTCAATTACTCATGAAATTAAATTGATTACAATTACAAATTACTCCGATTTTCTTCAAATATATTTCAGTTACTTTGCAATTACTTAAGACAGCTGGCAGTTCTTAATTTAGATTTTGACAGCAGGCTTCGTCTCGAATTTCTTTTTTAAAAAAAGTTGCCGGCAGTTGTACCCCCTGGTGCACAATGCCACAATATCGTATTATGAGCAGTTATTGTGGCTCCTTGTCGACGACGAGATAAAGTAATTCATGCTTCATGTTGAATGAGCTATTAACGGTGCGGACTGCAGAGCAATTGCAATTACTTCTCAGCTACACGGCTGAAAATGTAATTGATTGCTCACCTTTACCTTTACCGGCCACCAATCCAAATTCCTCCAGGGTGGGCCTAAAAAAAGAAAAAAATGTAATTGATTACAATTGCTAATTACAGCACTGCAATAACAATAACAAGCCTGAAAATAGCATTGCCTCCCCACTCGTGGATTCTTCTACTGCCGAGTGGGAAAAAGTAGACGGACTACGGTTTGATTCGTCCGTCATGTGGATGCTATCGAATGACGGTTTTAAATGGCATCTTCGATCTTAACACGCCAACAAACAGGATGGTTGTCTTAATAGGTCTTAATAACAGGACGGAAATAACCGTTCCATGTGAATGTGAATTTGTGCACCTGTCAATGATGCTGAATATTGATGAATGTGTTAATGTATGATAGACATCATTGACTTACAAAGTTTATTTATCTTTCTCCAGGGACATCGTGCAGAGAGACTTCGTGGAATCATATCGGAATATGACACGGAAGCATTTGACTGTCATTGAATGGGTGGCCAAATATTGTCCTAACTCTGAATATGTGATGAAAACCGACGATGACACATTCACAGACATCTTTCACGCTGTTCGTCTTCTATCAGTGTTGAAAGTCCCGGGATTTTACTGTACCGCAACCACGGGAGCGAAGCCGGAACGGAAAAGTAATGGATACCTTAAAAAATGGCGCGTCACCAAAGAAGAATACCCCGACAAGACTTATCCTGCGTACTGTGAAGGCCTGGGCTACATTATGAACACAACAGTAGCGAAGAAGTTGTACTGGTGCGCCATGTTCAAGTAAGTTATTCAATCCAATAATAGTCATTAGTAAGTTATTAATACAAGGTAGGAAGTTTCCCTTTTCTACAAAGTCGTCACTTAGGGTCGGAATGGCTAAAAAATAGCGTAAGAGTTAGGCTAATGGCCGCAGGTTTGAACAATTAGAGCTTGCAATTCCTCAGTGGATTGTTCAAAGAAGCAGAGTAGGCTGTCTTGCAGTCCTTCAGCTTGTTCAACCAGTCTGGATAGCATTAGCTTCCTTGGGTCATTTCAGTGGACATATTGAATTTGATAAAAACGGAAATAAAACATGTCACGGTAATTAAAAAACGCAAGAAAATATATTTAAAATAGTAAAAGCATACACTTTGAAATTTTATTTATTTCCCTAGAAAAATCAGCTTGCGTGAAAGCAGAAAATATTTTTTCGGAAAATTCCGAATAAATTCGATTTCATAACCCATCATTTTTCTCTTCTATGACTTCTACTAACATATCGTGAATTGCCTTGAGATGTGAATCATTTTGATGCAGACTGTTCCTTCTACAATATACGGAGTAAGCACTAACTGGTGACAGCTAGCAATCTTATTAATTCTCTTAACATTTTTGCCTTGGTCTTGGCAAACACAACCAAGGCCAATCATGGATTTTTTTTTCAAAAAACAGGTCGATGACAGTGACTTTTCATCTTCATAGCACTCTCAGTTATTGAAATATTTACGAAGAGAAAAATTGAATCTTTCATGCTTTAGACACAATCTACATGCACAGGACTGCTTGCTGTGTTGTAGTAGAATATCGAACTATCTGTAGGACGGCGGATTTGCCTATCACCGTCACCCATTCGTCAAACTCAACCTCATTATCGGAAGCCATGGCTGTCGTGAGATCCATAGCCAATTATTCCGAGAGCCAAAAACCAGCTCAGAATGGTGTGAGGAGATCTGGCCATTTAAATCACTTGCCATCACCAGCCATTGGAAAAGGAAAAATAGGTGAAATCAGGTGTTATTCGGTTCCTAGCCAAGCACCACAGTGCGCAAGCGCAAGTGATCACTTACAGAGACGAAAGTTGCGATCGGATCGGCGAAATTCGGGCTTACTTAATTCGATCACTGTCGATGTATTTGAATACTTGTTTGAATTATTTTCAACTGCTTTCTCCAGAGTTTTTGTTGCCTGCTGAAGGGATTTTCCTTGAATGATTAGAATGCTCTACTTAGAGACTACAAGACATATGTGTGATCGATCCTTGAAGCGAATTGTCAGGCTTTCAACCCTTTTCAAAAGCAAGATATAATGCGTTTGGAGCGAGTACAAAAATACTTCACTGTAGACAGTTGTGTAAGCGGTGTGATATTTCATACAGAGACTACAATGATAGGTTGCGCATACTCAATCTTCAATCTTTGCAGAGTGCATGACTTATGCCTTTTTTACAAAATGTATCACGGCTTCATCGATGTGGATTTTCAGTGCTACTTTTTTCGTCGCGTTATGTCCTATCCTACTCGCTATAATGAATGTCAAGTAGAACCACACTTTCTTCCTCGTACAAAGTCCTCCTTGAAAACTTTCTTTTTTTGGTATATATCGAATTTGGAACAATTTGCCATCAGAATGTACTCTCGTAACATCTGTTCGCTCATTCAAGTATAATTTAAGAAATGTAAGCTTAGACTCTATTTGTGACCACCTGTTCTGACTTAACTTTGACTGATATTTTCATTTATCTTTTTTGCACTTACATGTACTCACGCTTGTCTGTTAGTGCCTTCCATGGCCATGGCATGCGGTTTTTATGACTTTGTTGTCTATACTAGATTGAAATGAAATAAAACATCATCATCATCATCATCATCATCAATGTGTATATCCGTTTTGATAACTCTCTCTATTATTTAGTGCATTAGATTACACTGAGTCAAGTTAAATTCCTGAAATGCACTACATGTGCGTATGGTAAGCCGCAGCATTTAAAAGATGCATTTAGCTGTACTCTGTGTTCATTATCAATTGGTATCAGTATAATGCATTTACAAGTAGTTTGTCGTACTGGTTTAAAGTTAATTTCATAGCCACTCAAAATTCATTTCATAAGTCATACATGTAGATTAGAGAGAGATTCGCTGTTTCAAGTAGTGCTTTTACAACAGGGGGCCATTTAGATGCATTTAGCTGTACTCTGTGTTCATTATCAATTGGTATCAGTATAATGCATTTACAAGTAGTTTGTCGTACTGGTTTAAAGTTCATTTCATAGCCACTCAAAATTCATTTCATAAGTCATACATGTAGATTAGAGAGAGATTCGCTGTTTCAAGTAGTGCTTTTACAACAGGGGGCCAAATAAGGTCATCAAAATTATCAGTTGATCTTGTAGCTACAAGTGAAAGGCAGTTTTCTCTACGCTTTGTTTGACACATTGGCTTAGCACTGTTACAGCCGTGTGGAGAGGTGTAGTGACGTTGAGAGTCACTTCCTATGTGTAAAAAGATACTAAAAATAGCAGTGAAATTGATAAGATCACTTTTATAAAAGAACCTTTACCCGACGTGAAAAATAAAACGTCATTCAATTTTCAAAAAGTTGTAAAATGTAGAAAGATTTCAGTTTTGTTCAAAGGCGGTATCTATACGTGTCAATAAATTAGCTAGATGAGAACAATGATTTATAACTTCTGCCGATAGTGCATAAAAGTATGTAGATACATGGTTAAATTATCTCGGCTGACACAGTAATGCGACTTTTATCTTTTACACATGTAGGTACTATATGCACAATCTGACCACCTTTCGTGTGTAGAATGGACTGTTGTTTTGAAGATTCCTTATAGATTAGATCGAAGAAGCAAGTTAAATATGACAAATTCAATAGACATCTGATTTATTCATGTTATTAAAACTCTATTTGGGATTTTTTGTGAAAGAAAATTAATGTTCTTCTAAAATCATGTGTGACATGTTATTGAATGCCTCAATAGCCATTCAAGACAGGTGCTTACTACAGGTGTTCAGAGACACGCTAGTGAATGGAAGCATAGCCTTTAACGTCACAATACACTTGTCTACAGGTCATGGACACTGGACAGTGCTAAGATGGTCAGACTTTAGCGGATGTTCCAGTGGAATCCTCAGGGCCAGATGATGCCTTGTCTAAGCACAAATACCAACGGAGATTTACGCGTTTACAAATTTACATATTTTGACCAATTCATTGTAGTTCATTGAGCAGGCCGCCGGAACTGTCACTTGCATTTACTGCTTTCAAATAAGCTAGACGCCTCTGCAATTCTCGAGTATTGTAAATAGAGCTCGTATGGTCTAGATATCGTACTTTGTGTGCAAGAAAACAGATGAATATCACAGAAACAAGAAGGATGAGTGTTTGTCTGACTGCTCTTCCATGATCTGGATGATGAAGAAATCTGGAGAAAAGTCCTTCTGATTGATGGTATGTTTTATATTAAATTGGCAAGGCCTTTCAGCCGTCACCGACGGTCATCTTCAGGCAACTGACTGTCACTGCGTAACAGATTGATTAAAAATCACAAGCAGGTTGACAAGCAAGAATACTATAGCTCAAAGAACACAAATGAATTCAATGATAATGGCATAGACATAAGATCAAGTTCCTGGACAAATTATACAAAAACGAAATAATACTGAATAACTCAAAAGTAGTACTGAAGTAAAGTAAAGTAAAAACTAAAAGACAGAAGGAAATACAGTCAAATACTAAAAGGTCCATTGGTTACTTAAGGTGTGTTTGGTGCGGTTGGAAGAGTTTAACTTCTTGGTCCATATGGTCTCCTTGACCACCCTTTTCCTCCAGAAGCCCTCTTTCTTGAGAATCTTCATGCCGGTGAAGTTGATAGTGTGGTCGCTCTCAAAAACATGTTTGTCGACTTCAACCTGTCTGACAGCTCTCCTGTGCTCTTTCTTCCTCTCCTCGATTGTCCTTGAAGTTTCTCCCACATAGGTCCAGTTACAGGGAGGCTCGGTGCATGGTAGCTGATAAACAGCACCTAAAGTTGTTGCTGGAACCGGTCGCTTTTTCACGAGAAGACTGTGTAGAGTCGTGGGGGGTTTCATGGCTAAATCAACACCAACACCATGAAGAATGCCCCTAACATTCTCCGTAATACCTCTTACATAGGGAAGAGAGCCTTTAAACTTCTTGCTCTTTCCTTGATCCTCACCTTCCGACTTTGTACTCGATGAATATTTATAAAAAATCTGGATAATGATGTTTCGTCGAAATCAGTTGACTAAGGGAACTTTTGATCACGTTGATTTCTTGTTCAGCCCACATTGTCTTCTGACAATGGATACTTCAGATATATCAATAGACACAGTACGTGTTAGATAGATTTATCCTTCTGTCAATAACTCTATTGACATAGTGGCGACTATGCAATACTTTATTCGCCTTAAGTCACGACTGATTCGGCATTATTCTAATTGTGTGCGATGATTAATATAGATTTTGCGGACGTTTCTCAAAGCCTCAAATCTACATTGAAAATGGAGCTTTCCGAAGCGCGGTGTAAGGCAATTATTTCATCTCAGAGATAAAATAGAGACTAGAGATAACAGCAATCATTAAACTATTAATATTGTTCTCATTGATGGATTGCGCGCAGTTCAGTTGGCCACATGATGTTGAGACAACTTTCATTTGAACGTTTTCCGTTTCATTTTTGAAAAGAATGATGAGAGCAGCAATATTTAGGTGAAATGTATCTATTGAATACTGCTCAACCTAATGTGCTGTTATCTTTTGTTCTTTTTTTTCAATTCATTGTCATTTGATCATGTTCTTTGATATGCTGAAATAGCACAATCAATTTGACTGAGTTTGAGCATTTCCTTTGCGAAATTGTGAACAGGAATAATTGGGAGTTGCTGAAGATGAGTGTTTGACAATCTCAACACAGTGTAATTTGAACACTATTTGAAGACGTATCGGCCTACAGGATCCCTATTGACATGTTTATCAGAGGATGCAGAGAAAATGATATGTCTCAGATTGTTTACATCTGCACTTCTAAATGATAACTCCTGGATACGAAGGTTATTTAGAAGTCCCTGGTTTACACGTATGGGGCCCGGTCTGACATTTGCCATGTCGCTTCATCGCTGAGGTACATTTGGTTAATATCTTATCAATACAGGCACCTGTGTACCTATGTACCGTCATTTAAAGATTTGATTCACATGATATGAGAACTTAACTAATGCGACCTGTGAGATATTTGATTTATCAACAATCACTTAACACGGCACTGAATTCTTGCGTCAGCGTTACAATGTTAGAAGGTTCAGTGATGAAATGTCTTGAAATAGATTATTGTCTATTCTGAATTCTCCTGAAAAGTAAAATGAATGGAAGGAATGCAGCTGTACGAAATATGTTGGAAGAGATACAGGCCGAATCTATTACTCTAATGTTGATTGGCATTCTTCTAGAAAGAAGGATTTATATGAAAAATCATTTATGATAATGTAACACATGTTTATGAGGCACTATGCATCCGCAACAAGTCTCGGAAGTCATAACACTTTCTTAAGAGATCTTGGAAATGTCACATTCTGAATCTTCTTGTTTGCGTGCAAGCTGAAATGTATGAATCGAGCCACAGAATGCTGTTTCGGTTTTTCTGTCCGTCGTTTTGAATATTTCAATTTTCTCGAAAAGGGCTGATCATAGGCTGATCGCATGATTTTTGAAAACTTCACAAAGATATATCAGAAGCCGTCGAGAAATGCAATGGGAACCTTTCGCCATAAGGTTCAATGCCAGAGATAAACTCGTTGTAGAAATCCTGAACGGAAGATATTTTAGTGTCGGTACGTGCCGACCATTTAGGCTGTCATTTGTTTTTCTTGTCCTCTCATGTCACACATTTCCATTTCAGCAATTTCTTCTGGATCGACGATGTCTACGTTGGTGGTGTATTGCCCCAGAAGTTAGGAATTCCTCGATTAAGGTTCTGGAATGGTCATGGTCATGATGTGATGAAGCCCAGTCATGCCGCTGGCAACGTCGTGGATTATATCTTCTTAATGGCCGGCAACAACGAGTTCATGGCCTCGCTCTGGCGACGGTTGTGGAAAACTGTTGTAGTGAACAGTATTGACATCTGATTCTAGTCTGAGATAGATTTCACAGTTGGTAATACTCAATTAGTTTGAGAAAGGTTTTGAGCAATCTTTCTGTGATAGAGCGCCTCTAGTCAAGCATGAGTCAACAAGTCTAGCATTTCTGCTTCTTTCGCCGCTTTGCTTACTTTGATAACTCGATTGAGCATTGCTGATTGTCGTAATACGAGGTGTCTACTGCTGTTTTGTTAAGAAACTTTTGAAGAGAGACAGCTTGAATTTTATAAATTGCTTAGGTTCGATTTTAATGTTATCGAGAACTATATGGAAAGAAGAAATCGCAAGTTTGATGACTGAATTTCACAGTTAAAATACCTGAATTTTAAAATCAAAAGAATCTTGGCTTTTTAGTTGAATTTACAAATAACTAAAGATTTCAATGTGATATTGAATATTTCAATGTAATATTGAATGAGATGTAATGCACGCGGAAGCCAAAACGGTTTTCCTTTCATCCGAGAAGTCCTTCGCTTGCCACCGCGAACATTCGTTCTCTGAATTCATCTTAAGATCGATTTCTTCTTCCATTTCTCGGTAAATGGCAACTTTCTGTAAAAATTCGACTCTCATCATTTTCCTGTGTGATGAATGCAATATGTCGTCAGGTTGTAACGTTCTCCAAAGTTCTGGGACAAAGTTGATGCAATATTTTCTTACGAGAAATGACTCCACTGCTGTTGAATCATTGGTCAAGCAAGACCTGCTTTTCAATCATACGTCTGTGATTTTTTCTACACTTTTGGGAATGATTTTCTGGGTACAAAGGAATGCATGTCAGATAAATTAACGCGGTCAACATTTTGAAGATAAAATTTGGTACCATCCGTATTTTTAGTACTTTCCAATAAAAAACATTGTTTTTACATTATTTTCTTTTTTTTAGTATTTGGCATTACATGTGGAAAATAACTGCAAAAAGAATGCTTCAGAAGAATACTGAATGCCTTTGTCATTGTGGGTGGATTGGAGTCATACAGTAAGTATATTGGGAAGAGTAGCAGCTCACTATAAATTAAATCCATTTTATGTTAGCAGTTTCGATTTTATTAAATGAACTCGAGTTGAGACCTCAGTGCCAAATGTGAGATATACAAATGTTTGCAGTTTTGAAGAAATTACTGCGGAATTGACTGATCATGACAGCAATGCATAGAGTAGGGATATATAGGTAGTGTCGACTTAAAAGAAATATCTGTATACAGTGAAAATGTTTGAATCAAAAGATTCAGATTTTTGCGGAGATAACGTTTCCGTGGTCCAAAAAATTATTTGAGCACTTTTGAAAAAAGTCAAAATTTGCCAATTCACACACTACCGAGATGACTCTCCTATATAAGTAGTATGAAACAAGTTGGATATCAAAAGGAATGGATATTTGCTAACAAGCATCCTAACTAAGCGGAAATGAAGCTGATTATCAAGGGAATTTCATGAATTGTATTATAATGAAAGTCTTCATGAAAAAGTCGCGATATTATTCGTGCTTTCTTGGCTGAAATTTCAAGTTTTCAATTCAATTTTCACCGGCATGATTTTATGATTCACATAAATTCATGTTTCATTTCTTGAATCTGAATAGTGATGTGGAACCATTTACATCCTTCAAAGTTTATTGAAATCATTGTCTTTGATTCTGTTATTTTTCTCTGCCAGTTTCAGGTTGCCTGTGATATGATCACGCTTAAGAAAATACTCTTGAGGTTGAGCATGAAAGCAATAGGAACCTATCGAATTTCTCATTCAACAAACATTTGATCTCCAAGGCTGTCATGACACTGAGAATCTGTAAAATACCATCATTCCTTCTGCATTGCAATCATGATCACTCAATCTGTGGCAATTTCTTCAAAACTGCATAAATGTGCATATCTCACATTCGGTAACAATTACCAACTATATCCCCCTCGAGTTCATTTAATAAAATCGAATGTGTATATGGGGATTTAATAAATGCGGAGTTACCACTCTATCTAATATACCTACTCTATGGCAGACTGCACATATTTAGTTTCTTCGCTTTCTCTGATTATCAGCAATGTATTGGACAAACCACGTGCTTTTATGGAAACATATGGAAACCTGATATACCTACTCTATGATAGCAATATACAGTAGAAGTAATGATAGTTTTTTATAAATCCTCCGTGTCATGACAACATTGGAGTTGGTGATGTGTGTTAAGTTAGCAATTCGATGGGTAGCTATTACTTTAGTGCTTTATAAGTATTTTATGAAGCAGTGATCATATCACAAGCCACTCGACACTGAAAGAACACAATATCATAATCAAAGACAATGATCATAATTAACTGTAAAAGATGCAAATGGACACTCAAATTCAAGAAATGAAGCATAAATTTGGTGAATCATAAAATCATGCCGATCAAAATTAAATCAAAAATTGAAAAAATTCACAATTTCAGTTGCTGCCATGTTGCCTTGTTCATTTAATCATGGAGTTAACTAGTAATCCTGATTCAGCTCCGGAAAAGTGATTTTAAGACAGCATATGACAAAGTACTGTTCATTCTATAAGCAGATTAATTTACATCCTATTTTGTACATTCTTGTCAGTTACATGCATGTGGAGTTTCATTCAGTGTAATGACGACAGTAAATGTACGCGACAGTTTCCAAAATGAATATATACTTCGACACACAATAAGCAAATGAAATTAGTTCACAAAATGATGAGTTCTGTCTGTGCCCACTTGATCGCTAATAATATTGCAGTGAGCCATAATTGGACATAATTGCCTCAGATCTCATACTGTCACGAATAATTGCTAGGTATGCTTTCCTAACTTTTGTTGGCCTTCTCTAAGTCAGTGGTTCCCAACCTTTTTATGCTTCAGCACCACTTGAGATCTTACACGTTCGCCGTGTTCCACTCAGTCACGAAGAAATTCCTTTTTGTTAGGAAAGATCTATTTCGAAGATTCATCTCTGAAGATCACGCAGATATCTACATGAATGCTGTTTCAAGATGCTATGTCATCTTGACGGAGATGGATCGTCTGTCGCATTGATATCTAAACAACCTAATAGAAAGTTTTTATGTGACAAGATGAAATCTATGCACAAGACAAATCTTCGTCTTTTGAGACTGTGAAGTGATAAATTGCATCAAATTTTGTCGTCGATATAATTTTCTCAAGCTGACCAACACTTTTCCTAATAGATTAAAGTATCATGATACATACAGCATAGCTCGGACAGGCACCATCTGATGAGCCCTCGCGTACCACTGGTGTGGTGCGTTTACCACAGGTTGGGAACCTCTGGTCTATCTGATATTCGTGCCGGGTTAGCATTTGAAGTACTGGTTTCGATTCCCAATAGGCAAGTCATTTTTCATGATAGTTCTGGGAACAAGGCGCATACTGACATCATCTTTCTGGTTTTTGTCACGAGTTCGAAATATCTTTGCGACCTCAAAGATCAAAGGCATCGAATTGTGTATTCGATTGTCAGAGGTCGCCTGAACGAAGCTGCAATTGACGATTATGAGTGTCTATATGCTGACAATGTATCTTTAACTTGCTTCTGATATGCTACGTATTGCAATTAAAACAATAGGTATTTTATAGATGCAATAGAAAAAAATTTGAAACACCCATTTCTTTAACTTTTTTTAAGAGTATTTTCCAGCGGAATATTATCAACGCTATTTTGCAACCGTAGCTGAAAACTGATGCGATCAAACACATGCATACCATGTGCCACGATCTCAAACATTCCTCTGCAACACGGGATGTTGTGATAATGAGAATGATCATGCAAGTGGATACACTTGTGAGGAGACATTGGCTCATATTCTACTCTTATTATATTTGCCTCATTGGCAAGAATTCCCAAACATAGCAGAAAACCAATTTTGCATTGAAAAACTAAATGTAAAAATATGTTCCTTTGATCCAAGCAGCATTATATAGTTTTTTAAATCAGGTAAATAAGTCTTGCTGCTGTTTAACTTAAAATTCTATTTTCTCTCCTCTTATATACATATAAAATCTTCTCTTTTATCTCATGACACATATAGCATAGTTCGGAACTTGCGCACTATCTGATGAGCCAGAGATGAGAGAGGAGAGACAATAGAATTTTGAGAAAAACAAAAATCTCGCACAATTTTGTTTGAAAAATTCCGATATGCGACCCTCTCGCCTCGCTCGCTCTACATGTTTAATGTCGTATTGACATCGTATATATTAACATTGCTATAATGTTACATTGCAACATAGAGTATGTATTTTAGGTAGAGTGGTAACTCTGCATTTATTAAATGTGTATACATTTTCGATTTTATTAAATGAACTCAAGGGGGATACAGTTGGAATTTTTTCCAAATGTGAGATATGGATATTTTTGCAGTTTTGAAGAAATTGCAACGGAATTGAGTGATCATGATTGTAATGCAGAAGGAATTATGGTATTTTACAGATTCTCAGCGTCATGACAGCCTTGGAGATGTAATGTGTGGCTTCGTGTACTGTCATTTATTGTCTATTAAGTTTCTCAGATTCGCCCGGGTGTTGTGTTGCATGTTTTTGTTAGTGAGCGGTAAACGTTTGTAGAGTATCATGTGTCTGACAGTCTGTCATTGCGAGTCTTGTCAATGTAATGTTTATGAGCCTGCTGCTCTGCCTCCGTGTATTTGTGGGGCTTGTAGGATTGTTTGTCTCACACAAACATTGGCGTTGAAAGAAAGTGGTCGAATTGAACGTGTCTGACTTTTATTTTGGGTACAAGCTATCACGGCAATGGCAAGGTCTCAACTACGACTTAGTGACATCATTTCGGCGTTTGACGGTAGTAGTGACTTCAACGAATGGGTCAACAAAGTAGAATTGGTTGCTGAATTGCAGAATGTAAAGAAATTGGAGACTTTTGTACCTCTCTTCCTGTCAGGGCCTGCGTATTCGGTGTACGATGGTTTGGAGAGAGCGACGAAGGGAGACTACGGACTTCTACGATCTGCGTTGCTGAGAGCATTTTCGATGAGTCCTTTCTCTGCATATGAATCGTTTATGTCGCGCCGCTGTGTTGTTGGTGAAGCACCAGATGTATATTTATCAGATCTACGGCGTTTGGGGAAGCTGATATCTCCGATTGAAAATGAAGACTGGTTGAAATGCGCCTTTGTATCAGGATTACCGCGAGAAATAAAAGTACAATTGAAATCATAATCTGCCATTGATGATCTGACCTTGACTGAGACACTGGAAAGAACGAGGACCATCATGACAGTGTGTCATAGTGAAATCAGCTGCGTCGCTTCAGGTACGAATGAACATGGACAGACGTCGAAGCCTATGGTGAGATTGTGTTCCTTTTGTCATGGTACCAGTCACTTCGTGAAGCATTGCCCTGAGAAACTGAAGACAATGACATGCTTCAACTGTCAACAGAAAGGACATTTACGTGCTGCCTGTCCTTTATTGACAAAAAACGAGTAAGAGGAGGCACCTATCGTTGCGCGGGTGGTCTCCTCAGTTGTGGTGCGCAACTTCCTGTTGTGACTGTTACTGTGAACAATCGTCCTGCGACCGCTCTAATCGATACAGTTTGTTCAAGATCAATTGTGTCAAAGACTATCGTTGGAAGTGGAGTGATGTCGGAGAAAAACAGTGTGATGATGATGAACGGCGATGTGGTCCTATGTGAGCGATCACTTGACTGTGCGGTTTATGTGAATGGTCGTTCGTTTCGCCTGTCGTGTCTCGTATCTGACGTGGTGGCTGGATTCGATATGCTACTCGGAATGGACGCTATCAGTATCCTTGGTGGTGTTTCGGTATCTGCAGATGGAAGAGGGGTAGAGTTCCCGAATGTTGTTGCCGTCGCAAGTGCGCCCGAGGTCAGAGTTGTTGATAAGGACTTCGAAGCGGTGTTCAGAGAAGGGGCTTGGACTGTATCATGGAGATGGAATGACGCTGATCGATACCCTGTCCTTAAGAACAAGAAGCAAGAAGTGGAGCGATGGATCGAAGAAGGTTGGCTGCAGGAATATAGTGGCACTTACAGTGGTGGTTTGATACCGTTGATGGCCGTTGTTCAGACGAACAAGGACAAAGTACGCCCGGTTCTCGACTTTCGTGAGTTGAATTCCTTCGTATCAAGTCATACGGGCCAAAGTCAGGTGTGTGGCGAAAAAATTCGTAAGTGGCGTCGGCTTGGTACATCTCTTAGCATTGTTGATCTGCGCAACGCGTATCTACAAGTTCATGTTCACAAAGATTTGCGGAAGTATCAGATTGTAGAGTACAAGGGTCGGCGTTATGCACTGACACGACTGGGCTTCGGATTGAACGTGGCGCCAAAGATCATGTCGGCCATTGTAAATAAAGTACTTTCCTCTGATCCTGAGGTTCAAAGTGAATCTGACTCCTACGTCGATGATATCATCGTGAATGAAGACGTCGTTAGCGTCGATCGGGTTGTTGAACTGCTAAGGCAATACGGGTTGGAGTGTAAGCCCCCTGAGACGTTGAGTGGGTCGAGAGTTTTAGGACTCTCCATCTACGAGTCCAACGGAACATTCTTTTGGAAGCGTGACAACGTATTACAGGCGCCGACCGATGTAATGACTAAGCGCGATGTTTTCCATTTTTGCGGAAAACTTAATGGTCATTTTCCGGTCGCTTCATGGCTTCGGCCTGCATGCAGCTATGTGAAACGGTTGTCTAGTGATGCTGATTGGGATTCGGTAATAACTGACGATGTCCGTCATAAAGTTTGTGAGATCTGGCAGCAAGTTTCCAATTCCGATCCTGTGAAAGGTGTATGGTACATTCCTGACTGTGGCACTGGCCGAGTGTACTGCGATGCCAGCAGCTTGGCCGTCGGTGTCAGTCTGCATATAAATGACTGTGTTGTGGAAGACAATTGCTGGCTGCGGAAGCCCGATGATGTGGCTCATATAAATCTTGCGGAGCTTGACGCCGTTTTGAAAGGAGTTAACTTAGCTATGTCGTGGAATATTAAGCAACTTGAAGTGGTGACTGACTCAAATACTGTTTTCAACTGGCTGAGATCTATAATCTTCGATGATCACCGTGTGAAGACACGAGGACTAAGTGAGGTGTTGGTCCGCAGAAGACTGTCAATCTTATCCGACATTATTGAAGAGTGTAACCTCAAGCTTGATCCAATTCTTGTCCCAACAAACAAAAATCCGGCAGACCGACTGACGCGAGTTCCTAAGCGATGGTTGAAGAAAGAACCTGTTTTCGTCGCGAGTGCTTTTGTTGATGGTGATACTGGCATGACAAGAAAAGAAAAGATACGACAGATTCATGACATTACTCACTGTGGCATTGAAAAGACGATACATCTTATAAACTGTGCGGATCCTGAACTAACCCCAACCCGAGACGAGGTGAGAACTGTGATATCTGAATGTAGCCCATGTTCTTCAATTGATCCTTCACCGGTACGATGGGAGCGTGGAACTTTGTCTGTTGAAGGAGTCTGGGGTCGGATCGCGATTGATGTCACACACTACGGTGGAAAACGCTATCTGACATTTATCGACTGTGGACCTAGTCGCTACGCCATATGGAAATTAATTTCCAATGAGGAGGCGTCTACGATATCTGCTAAAGTAACAGAAGTGTTTCGTGAGTTTGGAGTACCTCATGAAATTCTCCTTGACAACGCCCTGAGTTTCAGGTCGAGAGAGCTGACAGCTGTGTGTGAACAGTGGAAAGTGGACATGCTATATCTCTCAGCGCACAGGCCGTCCGGAAACGCGATCGTTGAACGACATCATCGGACTGTAAAGCGTATGGCCGCTCGATCGCATGAGGACGTAAGGAAAATGGTGTTTTATTACAATTTTCTTCCCATGGATTCTGGCGGCATTCTTTATCACATTTTCTTTGGTCGATCCCCCCGCTGCCCATTACGTGAATCAAGAATCTTGAATGGAGAAAGCATCCCCTTGGTTGATTACCGTGTCGGAGATGTGGTGTTTGTCAAACCTAGTCGCCCGGATTGCACAACTACATGGACACGTGGCCGGGTTACAGCAGTAACGTCACGAGGGGCCGTTGAAGTTGCTGGAGTTCATCGACACATTGGAGATATTCGCCCTATACCTGCAGTGAACTCTGAAAGTGATTCTGACTCAGATAATGTTATCAGCAGCTCGGACAATCAGCCTCGCCGTTCTGCACGTGTTTCCGTTCTTCCTTGGCGGTATGACTCCTTAGACATTTAGTTACTTTTGAGATCTTAAGATCTGCGGGGAATGTGGCTTCGTGTACTGTCATTTATTGTCTATTAAGTTTCTCAGATTCGCCCGGGTGTTGTGTTGCATGTTTTTGTTAGTGAGCGGTAAACGTTTGTAGAGTATCATGTGTCTGACAGTCTGTCATTGCGAGTCTTGTCAATGTAATGTTTATGAGCTTGCTGCTCTGCCTCCGTGTATTTGTGGGGCTTGTAGGATTGTTTGTCTCACACAAAAATTGGCGATGAAAGAAAGTGGTCGAATTGAACGTGTCTGACTTTTATTTTGTGTACATAATGTTTGTTAAATAAGTCGAAAAATCGTGAAATAATTCGATGGGTTCCTATTGCTTTCATGATGAACCTCAAGAGTATTTTCTTAAGCGTAATCATATCACAGGCAACCTGCCACTGGCATAGAAAATCACACAATCAAAGACAATGATTTCACACAATCAACTTTGAAAGATGTAAATTGTTCCACATCACTATTCAGATTCAAGAAATGAAACATGAATTTAGTGAATCATAAAATCATGCCGATGAAAATTGAATTAAAACTTGAAATTTCAGCCAAGAAAGCACGAATAATATCGCGACTTTTTCATGAAGACTTTCATTATAATACAATTCATGAAATTCCCTTGATAATCAGCTTGATTTCCGCTTAGTTAGGATGCTTACTATCAAATATTCATTCATTTTGATATCCAACTTGTTTCATACTACTTATATGGAGGCGTCATCTCGGTAGTGTGTGAATTGGCAAATTTTGACTTTTTTCAAAAGTGCTCAAATAATTTCTTGGACCACGGAAACGTTATCTCCGCAAAAATCTGAATCTTTTCATATAAAATTTTCACTATATACAGGTACGTTTTTGAGTCGACACTCTACCTATATATCCCTACTCTATGCATTGCAAAGCCGGGAGTAGTCTACTACATGCCACCTGACAATGAGCATCTCAGTAGGTGCTCGAGAGCTATGAAGTATGCACATTGATATCGAAATTATAGTTATCCGTCAAGGGCATAAAGTGGAAGAAATTTCCAATGAAAACTCCTATGCAGAACAAATCATAGAAGTCTATAAACAAGTTATGATTAGCCAGAGGCTACCAAGATATCGATACAGTCCCTTGACGTGCTCATTCATAGATTTCACGCTACAACCATGGATATGCTATCTAGGGGATTGGACACGAAATATTTGACTTTTACCAAAGAAGTATCAATTTGGACTTCCAAATTAGAGTCTAAACCACGAGTTCTAGTGTTTGTTATTGTTACAATTGTTATTGTTACTTGCTGAATTCAATGGATACAACATGCTTCATTTGGAATGAGAGAAAATAAGTTTGAAATACAAAACTACTTTCTTTATTAGACATATGACTGCAGCGTCAATCAAATAATGCATGCATAATTCCTGATAATTCCTGATTATATAGTGATAAATGATAATTAATGATAATTCCTGTTGGACTCAGCACTTTTTTCGTAATTTTATATGCCATTTTTTTTTGTTTTTCTACCTCCTGACGGCAGACAGACTCGATATCACGAAAGGAAACGGAATTCTCATTGTTGGATAAATGATCTGGAGGAATTCCAAGTCACGCTTTTCAAGAAAACTATCTTAAATGTTTTTGATGTTGTGAGTAGTGTCGAACAGAAGGCACAGTGGTCAATCTTTCCACCACTTGCTGTATGTTCACGTAGAGAACAAGCGAAGGCCATGAACAAGCAAAGAGTTTTAACTAACGCAATTAAATATATTTGTACTTATCAAAATGAATTAAAGTATCGCATAGGAAATGCAGAGAGCAGAAATGTGCTTTCAGCTTTCTCCCAGGTCAAATGTTTGTCCCACTGAGAAATTCGATTGAACCAAGTATTGAATATGCCAGCCTCTTTCGGAAATGAATGCATCGAACTAGAATTCGAGGAAACTGCATGAGTACGGTTGTCGGACTTGCAATCAACAACACAACACGTATTCTGCATCGATATTCTGATATGACTGTCGTCGTTGCACTGAACAGGATTATTTCAGTCTGGCTGACTTACTTGCTCAACTGACAATCGTTTACTTCTTTGGTATCAAGGAGGTCTAGATATCTATAACTGTACAGGAGGCAGAATGACGCTTTCCGTGGGAGAGCTTCGAGGCCTGTTACAGAGATAGGAGCAGATCACGACACTGAATGAATTTGCAATGTTTCGCAAGTTTTGTCGAATTTTTGTGTAACCCCTGAATTCACATTTTGTGTATCCCCTGAAGTAGATAATAGTACACTAGAATATAAGTTTGATATCTTGCCTATGTACAATGATGGCACATGGAAAAATCTATGGTTTGTAGATCAGAATCGATCTAAAACATTGTATCATAGTGAAACTATTTGCCAAGTTGGTTGTGGAAGTTGTTGACACCTAATTACAGGATTTTCATGAAGAGAATTGCAAGTGAGATGGCGGCATTGTTTCATGTGAATTAGCCTACTATTCCATGGATTAATATAGTGCGTCTATTTATAAATAGCAGTCACTGACAACTATTTTCCAATTTTTCAATATTGGAATGCGAATTAAAAATTCGTTCTCAAAGTCATAATTGAAAGTGGTCGGTGTGCTGTTTGTAAGAACATCTGAAGAATTCACAGATAGAAAGTCCAATTATTGGATAATTTCTTCTTCAAGCGGCTAAGAAACCTGGCGCTTTTCTGGAATAAACACATTGAAAGTTTCTTTACCGACAATCATTTCTCAAATAAATGAAATGTCGCTGGAACTTTTCAATTAATCATTGAATGACACACGTGATATTTTGGAAGCTGATATTCGAATGCATGTAGAGATTTTGAAAATTAATCAAATTTAGTGAACAGGGGAACCCTTTTAAGTAAAATGAATACTCTAAGATTTCATGGCCTCTGATTTCAAGATGGACCAATGCATGTTCTGCAAATCGACATTACAAGTTGCATAAGAGTCTGATTATAGTATTGATAGATTATCGGAGCAATATTTCAAAATGATGACCATACAGAACGTTTTAAAGGATTTCCTTCTTTGTCATCCTGTCGGCGCAGCATTTTGTAAATTCACTATTGCTTTTGAGTACATGATCTTTGGACAAGGGGCAACAATCAAGATCACAAATTGGCTAGATAATTAAAAATGCCAACCCGAAAACAAGAAAGCCAGCTCGCAAAACTTGCTTTTTTACCCAACTAAGTTCCCCCGGAGTGTGCCATAATATGTATTTACAAAATACTGCAGCGACAGGATGACAAAGAAGGAAATCCTTTTAAACGTTCTGTACGTTCATCATTTTGAAATATCGCTCCGATAATAGTTTATTCCAGAAAAGCGCTGCGTTTCTTAGCCGCTTGAAGAAGAAATTATCCAATAATTAGACTTTCTATCTGTGAATTCTTCAGATGTTCTTACAAAAAGGACACCGACCACTTTCAATTATGACTTTGAGAACGATTTTTTAATTCGCATTCCAATATTGAAAAATTGGAAAATAGTTGTCAGTGACTGCTACAAATAGACACAGTTTATTAATCCATGGAATATTAGGCTATTTCACATGAAACAATGCCGCCATCTCACTTGCAATTCTCTTCATGAAAATCCTGTCATTAGGTGTCAACAACTTCCACAACCAACTTGGCAAATAGTTTCACTATGATACAATGTTTTAGATCGATTCTGATCTACAAACCATAGATTTTTCCATGTGCCATCATTGCACATAGGCAAGATATAAAACTTCCATTCTAGTGTACTATTATCCACTTCTATGAAGATAGATATGTGAAAACGGAGAGCATAAATGGGAAGCAGTAGTTCCATCGAAACTACCTTGAAATTGGTGGACATAAATTGGAAATTTCCGATAGAATTCTTGACAGAATGCTATGATGTGTAGTCATGAATGCAACTTAAAACCCAGTCACACCCTATTTAACTTATCTCGAATACAGACAGATATGTGAAATATCACAAAAAGTTCATGTGAACTTATGATGAGGAATAAAAGAAAACTTTCATCTCGGCGGAACTGGCAGTTTATATTTGATACAGACGAACTGTTTCGAATATACAAAGTAGTGCACTGGTTGTTACATGATTGTACTTAATGGAGGTACTTTACTTTGCAGTGATAAGCTGGGAAAGTTTTAAGATTAATTCGATTCTATGTCCATCCATTTTTGTGATAAAGCAGGTATTTTTGGCATTGAACAGGTTGAAATTATGAGAGATTACATAAATTATGGAGCACCTGGACATTAATTCACTATCTAAGTTCATGTTCAAGACAGCCATGTACTCAAGTGCAAATTGGAATGTCACTTCGCACCTCAATGCTAATTTCAAAGCGATTCAGAGAAGTTTCTGTTATTTCGATGTAGTGAGTCGCAGCAGATAACTTCAAAAACTAACTTTAAAGTACTTTTTTGTACATGTTTCGGTGGGATGTTTCTGACATCTTTAAGCAACGGGTAGAGGTTTTAGCCTTTACGCAAGTAGACTAGTTGGATGTTCTTCTAAATATGATTACCAGTCCTAAATCTGCTCATTTTGCTATTTCGTTTTTATCATGTTGTGATAAGCATATATTTTTCCAGGAATGAAGATTACAAATTTACAATTCAACTTCGAAAGGTTCATACTCTAAAGTAATGAAGCAAATAAATTATAAAATTAGAACTGATAATGTGCTAATATTAAATGATATTCACTAGAGATGTCACAAACGGGAAGAAGGCATTCTTCTTTCTTTGAGTGTAGCAAAGTGGAACAAGGAACTTTCCTGTTTAGTAGATCTCACAGACACCGGCCATCATCATGCGCTGCCTTCAAACAGAGATTCTTGCCAACCTCGTGTCGTCGTCGAATGGTGATTTCTTCGCTTGAGCAGGCGATGGGCACGCTTATCAATTCTTGATAACTGCTGGGACAAAAAATGATTTAATACATTAGGCCTGTGTATTACACGTACATTCTAATTATCTTTTAAGAAATGAGATTGCAGCAGATAATTGTAACTGATTTGCTTCTGCATGTGGTCTTATGAACTGCTATCAAACTCTGTCAAATCTATCAACATAGTTCATCACTCGTCATAGCTATGTCAAGTCAGTTCGTATTAATGCTCCTGGTAAAGCAGTCATGGCTTCAAGTACATGAAAATTGCAGGAGACATAATTCTTCGGGAGATGCAAAATAAATCTAAGCTTCTCAGATTTCCATGAATATGTCTTTCCACGTATTTCCCCGGTGAAATCATTTTCATCTTTATTACTTAATTTGTTTCGACTTCCGGCTCTGCTTGATCGTGTAAAAAACTGTGACATTGCTGGACGGGGACATAGCAATCTCACAACATAGAAATCAAGTGGTAACTTTGATGTGGTATCTGAGGTTGGAAGCAGATATCTATGAAGAATGAGGTATTCTGAATCGCACTGGTTCAAAACAATATACCACTGCATCACTCCCAGCCGTGCCGTTGTTCTTCATTGTCATTTGATTTGCGGTTGAATGCCTACAATCTCTTTGATTTTCGGCTTGGAAATTCTTACTGCCTACTTCCTCGCAGGTTGCTGTTTAATACAACACACAAGAACCTCGTCATACGTACATGTATATTGTAACAAATCATGTCTGGTCATTGCAAACATCATTTTCAAACTAATGATTCTTAGTACCCCATTTGCATCAGCAGAATGATTATTCTGTAGGCCTACCTGAAAATGATTGCCGGATAGCTGTCGATGACAACAGAATCTCCAAAAAATATTTATTCTTTCCGACTACAAACTTGAAAATGGTTAGTCAGGACCTCTCTCATAATAATTACGAATTTGAGTAGTCTATTGATAGAAGCACAATTTGCATTTGTTATGAAGTGGATGAAAACGATAAGCAAGTTTACTATTTTTGTATGGGAGATTAACGGATAAGTAAACATTGTAGACTGTAGAGCCGACCAAATCCAAACAGTATTTCATTGAGATAATGATACGGAAGTGAGGTGTTTATGTCTGCAAGGTCAGTTCAAGGCAAAATGAATGCCAACCGTCCTTATCACGCCCAGGGCAATGCTTCATCTACGAGGACATCGCACTTTGACACGAGGAGACTTTCAATGGAACTTACCGGCGTCTCCTCTCCTTATCTTGGACTGACCTGGGTCATTCGAGGTGACCACCAACGTGATTGTCTAGAAATGTGTCTAAAATCTGTAAAAATGAATCAATCGTCACAAAACTTCAGGTAAACGTACTTAAGCACATTTTCTACCCACATACAAAATTTTATGCAGATTAGACAAGTGCTTTTTGCATGAGAGATGATCACGTGAAGTGTAGCGAAGTCTGCAACTTGATCTGACTCGTGTGTGCATTGTTCTCTCTCCTTCTTCGTCTCATCCACTGTTATTTGAAATCTTCCCACGACCACTACCCTGCCACACCTTTTTAAGAAGCATATGTGAGGGATGGGGCCTGGTCATCATGCTTCATGAGTTGTCTGGAAATTGCGTTGTCATTCCCTGCACAAACTCGTGCTGGCTGCCGGACTATGAGGTGTACATCATTCTGTGAAAGTCTCATTGTCGTCCTCGTTCCCTGCAGAAACTCGCTCTAGCTGCCGGACTATGAGGTGTACATCATTCTGTGAAAGTCTCATTGTCGTCCTCGTTCCCTGCAGAAACTCGTGCTGGCTGCCGGACTATGAGGTGTACATCATTCTGTGAAAGTGTCATTTTCGGCCTGATTCCCTGCGGAAACTCGTGCTGGCTGCCGGACTATGACGCGTACATCATTCTGTGAAAGTGTCATTGTCGGCCTCGTTCCCTGCAGAAACTCGTGCTGGCTGCCGGACTATGAGGTGTACATCATTCTGTGAAAGTGTCATTGTCGGCCTCGTTCCCTGCACAAACTCGTGCTGGCTGCCGGACTATGAGGTGTACATCATTCTGTGAAAGTGTCATTGTCGGCCTCGTTCCCTGCACAAACTCGTGCTGGCTGCCGGACTATGACGCGTACATCATTCTGTGAAAGTGTCATTGTCGGCCTCGTTCCCTGCAGAAACTCGCTCTGGCTGCCGGACTATGAGGTGTACATCATTCTGTGAAAGTGTCATTGTCGGCCTCGCTCCCTGCACAAACTCGCTCTGGCTGCCGGACTATGAGGTGTACATCATTCTGTGAAAGTCTCATTATCGTGAGGCCTCGTTCCCTGCACAAACTCGTGCTGACTGCCGGACTATGAGGTGTACATCATTCTGTGAAAGTGTCATTTTCGGACTGATTCCCTGCACAAACTCGTGCTGGCTGCCTGACTATGAGGTGTACATCATTCTGTGAAAGTCTCATTGTCGTCCTCGTTCCCTGCAGAAACTCGCTCTGGCTGCCGGACTATGAGGTGTACATCATTCTGTGAAAGTCTCATTATCGTGAGGCCTCGTTCCCTCCACAAACTCGTGCTGGCTGCCGGACTATAAGGTGTACATCATTTTGTGAAAGTCTCATTGTCGTCCTCGTTCCCTGCAGAAACTCGCGCTGGCTGCCTGACTATGAGGTGTACATCATTCTGTGAAAGTGTCATTTTCGGCCTGATTCCCTGCGGAAACTCGTGCTGGCTGCCGACTTGTGTCTAAAAGTTCGATTTTTGGAAGGTATCAAGAAGGTAGTTGCTTGAAGATTTGTGGTACGTATTTCGCAGATTTCGCAAGCATTTTAGAGGAAAAAGCAAATTGCGCTGTTGGAGAAACATGGAGCAATTTTTAAATTATCTACAATTTTGGCATCATTAGAGATGATACACTGTAAACCGCTGACTGACAATTGACAGACATTTATCCTACAAAATCTTTTTTGTCGGTCATTGCTAGTTCTTGTAGGATGATTGCCTCTGAACACCTACAATAGCTGACAAAAAGCGACAAAATGAATAACAATGAATTATAGCTTAAATTTCATCAAAAATATAGGTAGTTTATTAAATTATATCAAAATAAATCATGGCTTTTCCACTCAATAATACAGATTGCCCAAAAGTCAAGCAATCACTAATCGAAAAGATCAATCAATATTCAACAGTTTTTGTTTAGTTAATTTGCATACAAAGCATCTGTTTCGATGTCGGTGGAGAACCTACAAATTCGTCGGATATCGCAGGATATTGGAGGTTGCAATCGTCGGTTGATTTTGTCAGTAATTTTGTTGGATAATTGTCGGTCTCCGATTTACAGTCTAGACATCTTCCAGTGCAAAGAAAAAGCTGCTGAAAAGGAGAAACTTCAACTTCTGTGAATGCAATGCGTACTAAGATTATTTAGCAGATTGTAGAATGTAAAGAGCAGCTTTAAACAGTGAATTCTAGGAAATTCACCAATCTATTTTGTTAGAAAAATTATGTCATAACGGGATTACATGAAATTACAACAACAATAAGCTGTATCACGAAATGTCAAACACATAACGTTTACAACGAAACGAGAGGAAAAGTGAATTTATGCAGATGCTGGTGAAAATCACAAGAAAGAAACACACAAGAAAAATGACAAGAAAGGATCACTCGATTGATATAACTCTTTCCGAATAGCACTATTAGTAGTTAATTAATAGGTAGAAGATTGTCATTAGGATGATCTCTCCGTCAGATTAAATGTGGCATGTTGATTGATTTGGGTCTGCAGTATATGAATTATTAGGTCAATTTCGGCTACATTACAGTTTTGATTTTATTACATGAACTGAAGTTGTGACACATTACCATATGTGAGATATGCAAATTCCTGCAGTTTTGAAGATATTACCACGGAAGTGACTGATTATGATAGCAATACAGATGAAAGAACAGTGCTTTACAAATCATCCGTGACATGACAGCCTTGGAGAGGCAATGTTCATACATTAGCCACGATGGAAGTGCGGTGATTTAATGGTCAGTCTTATTACTTAGCAATAGGAGTATTTTCTTGAACTTGATCATGTCACTTAAACTGCCGGCACTGAAGAGCAAAATATCACAAAGACAATCATCATAATCAACTTAAAGGATGTGAATGAGTCCATCCACGCGCAGTATTATTCAGATTCAGATAAGAAATGAAGTTTTATTTGGTGAATTATAAAATTATATAAGTACAAAAATTGCATCAATCCACAAGTAGCTATGAATCGCTGAATTCCAATTGCCTAGAGTATTATGATGATCCATTCACAACAGTTCACACAGCAATTTCCAGGTGATCTATAGACCGTAGGATGCAGTTTGCCAGTCAGTTATTTGGACGAGGCTTAACTTAACACATCCATCTAGCGTGTTAGAAAACATCTTTCTGAATCAGATCTACTAAGTTATCAAACTTAAAGTGTCGACTCAAACAAGTATCTGTATACAGTGAAAATTTTAATACCAAGAGATTCAATTTTTGGCGGAGCTTACGTTTCTGAGGTCCAAAACATTATTTGAGTAGCTTTTAAAATTTTCAAAATATTCCTGTATTTATATACTACCGAGATGAAGCCCCTTTATAAGTAGTGTGAAACAAGTTGGATATCAAAGGAATGAATATTTGCTAACAAGCATAATAATTAAGCAGAAATTTAGCTGATGATAAGGAAATTTCATGAGCTGCATTAATACAAGTCCCTGGAAGTCTTCAAGGGAAAGTTGAGATCTTATTCGTATATCAAGTTCATTTTATGAAATCAAAAGTGTATATACACTGGGGATTTAATAAATGCTGAGTTACCACTCTACCTAAATATACTTGCTCTGTGATCTCAACTTTTGTATGAAGACTTGCATTGTAATGCGGATCATTCGATTTCCTTCATAATCACTTAATCTCCGTTTAATTAAGATGCTTGCAGTTTTATTTTCATTTCTTGAGATATCCTTAAAGTTTCATGCTACTTATTTTTTGAAATCTGAAGTTCCAAGTCAATAGTATATAAACACAGGAATAATTTGAGAAAATAAACTTTTTAAAATTGACTTTGTACAGAAAAAACAGACACCAGTTTGTCATACTTTCTTATTGAGACAATTCACACGAAGCTTTTCGCCAGCTCTCCATCAGGTGTGACACGGGAATGACAAATCATAAAATCAAGCTAGGACAAGATGAATACTGGAACGATGGACAACAACTCACAAGCTATCATGGCAGTAGCAAGTCTGCAACAAAATCTTTATGTACACACAAATCAGGAGCAAATCGTTTGATAGCCAGAGCTTCAAGACTGCGTAAAATGTTAAAATGGCGAGAACTGAATAAAACACTAACATTTTCTCTACCATTCACGTAGCAGCCGCATGTCAACAAATGCCTAGCGATGGCACTCTGTGGCAGTTCAAGACTACGTGGTGGACGACAATGTCCATCAAAAATCCACTTAGGGACGTGCTCCTTAGCTCGAACCCCAAGACAGCGATTCGTTCTGCCGATGTACTTGGAACCACAAGTACACACAAACTTGTATATAATGTTGGGTTGGGCAGAAACGGGAAGCTTATCCTTGGGGCTAGAGACCGGAACACGTCGAGTAGAGCACACAACCATAGGTTTAGCTGCAGGATAGACAGAAAAAAAATGATTCTGAGAATGGACTTGAAGGAGAACAAAGCTTTATCACCAACAAAAGGAACATTTACATGTATGGGTTTCTTCTCAGGACCAAACTCAACAACTTTTGGAGCTGTATGAACAATGTACTTATCCACAAAAAAAGTAGGATATCCATTCTCCAAAAGAGTGCGACGAATGATATGCAATTCATCAAACAAAGTCTCTGGAGAACACAAACGAACAGCACGTGACGTCAGCGTCTTGATTAGGCCCACTTTGTAGCTACGTGGGACAAAGCTGTAAAAAGAAGTATACAGATAAAATTGACTAAAATTTGTTAGCCTGCATGAACGCAATCTGAATGGTAAAAAACTGAATCTTTTGATATAAAAATTTTCTCTGCATGCTGATATTTTTTGAGGCGATACTCTACGTATTCTATGCTAAGGACTTCGTTTGGGCTTTCATGCACCATAGATTTTTAGCGTTTTCCTTGCCCAAAAATAAGGACCTGATAAATGACCCTCATGCATGACGTGTAATGTGCACCACAAGATCGATGTACAACGACAAGTGGACTGTACTTCTGTCCGCGCTTTGTATTAAATAGTAGCCTAAATTATGCCACATTTCTGCCAAGTTCGACTTCATTCTTGAGGATAGAATATTTAGGTCAGCTTTGGGTCACTGTTCGCGGTCACTGCACCATTTTATGAATTCTATATCGTAGAATGTTACAAGGAATTGAGGAAAGTTTATCAAGTGCCTTGTTTGAACAATCGATACAGTTTTCGACCAAAGTACTTTTTGACTATCTTCAGAAATTCAACAATATTGATGGCATTTTCAGATTCATTCTGAGAAAGAAATGTTCACAAAGCTTAACAATTCACTTTTCCATGCACCGATGAAGTATCAAGTCCGTCCTGAGGTGAACCCGCGCTTCTTAAAATGAGGTTTACACTTTAGTAATTTGAGATCGTTACAGTTTCGTCTAAAGTCATAAATCGCATTCTAAGATCAAAGAAATCAGAGGAAGTCATCATCAAGGTGAGTTGGATAGCAAAGTAGTTAGACACTGCAGGCAATTACTAGCAATATGTTTGCAGTTTAAAATTTGCGATTGATAAATTACCAGTTGGTTAGGGATATTTATTTACACCGATTTTGTCCCATGATACAGCTTTCATGCAATATAGATGTTTTCAACTAATATAATGAGATATGAATGTCAACGAAATTATCGCACAACCATTAACTGATTTCGTGAATGCTGACAATTAACAATTGTCTATTTAAACAATTTTTAATTCACAATTTTTTAACAATTAACAACAGCTTATTTGATGCATATTGAAATCCATCGACTTCTTAGGTTTAAGAATAGCTCATGCTGGCGTGCAAAGTGCATTTTGATCTTTGTCTGTAACCGGAATTAATCAATACTCCCTGTTGATTACAGTTGTCTAGGATTTCGTTGATATTGCAATGATAAAATGATGACCGAATAAGATTGACCGCCGATGTGTGTCTGAGAAATTAGTCTCATAAAGTGTGTGTAAGACTGTCGGTGTTTTGAATTAATGCTCGATTGATCAGTTTATGTGTTTGTAAACTACTACTGGTTCGTTCATTACTTATGGCATGCTATGTCAAAGTTGAAACAAGGTAATATATTTGTTAAATTGCCAATTCGTTGGGTGATAGTATTATCCTAATGTTCAGCCTATTGCCTTACCTGATCGCAGCCTGTTAGTGAGAGTATTTTCTTAAGCGTGATCATGTCACAAAATACTTGCCACTGAAAGAGAAAACTGTCATAATCAAATACAAAGATCACAATTAACTTTAATAGATGTAAATATGCGTGCACCTTACGATTCAGATTCAAGAAAGGAGACTAAATTTATTGAATCATAAAATCCTGCCGATGAAAATTGAATTAAAAACTTGAAATATCATCCAAGAAGCAGAACAAGATCTCAACTTTTACATGAAGACTTGCATCATAATACAGTTCATGAAATCTCCTTGATAATCAGCTTATTTTCCGCTCAGTTAGTAAATGCTAATTTCTTTTGATATCTTAAAAATCCCATACTACTTATATAGTGTGTCCACTTCGCTAGTATACAAACACAGGAATAATTTGCAAAATTTTGGCTTTTAAAAACTGCTGAAATAAATGTTTCGACCGCAGAATCGTAATCTCTGCAAAAAACTGAATCTTTTCATATAAAAGTTTCACTTTGTTGAAAAAACCTCCAGGATTCATTTTGTATTCTTGGGGATAGAGGTCAGCCGTGATATCGGCTTGAATTATAGAAAACCAATTGCTGGTGTCAATGCGATGCATTTCGGCAACGTCGTTGCCATGTTCATTTAGCGTGCTACCATATACATGCAATACATGTACAATTTAGCTTTCATTGAGTAGCTACAAGTAGGCTACTCTATGCAATGACCTTCTATATAGAAAAAATGTAGCCCTGCTCGGCTGCAACCAACCGGCTTCTACCAACCAATTATTTTCATTTCTTGTGCTTATTTTCTTGATTATTCCCTCTTTTTCATTGCAGAATGCAGAACATGACGCGATTCTCCTTGTGTAACAGCAGTGTTCCGGATAACCACGATCTCATTTCTCGAGGTTGCTATGGAGGTTTTATGATCGTCAATTTCATGGTTGGAATACCAGGAAACTCTCTGGTCGTCATCTCCGTCGCAGTTGATAATAAACTGAAAACCACTGAGAACATTCCCATTGCAGCACTTGCAATGGCAGATATTGCAATCATCCTTCTCAATGTCTTGCCAATCATTATCAACATTATCGCAGATACTTGTCAAATTGGCGTATTCTTCTGTGACATCTGCGGAGTCTCTCAGCCAATCACTTGTATCGTCTCCATATTGCTCGTCAGCTTCATTGCAGTCAGCCGATATTTCGCCGTCTGTCGCTTCACGGTCTACAAACGTTTCTTCAGATGGAAGTTTGTTATTGCCTCGATAATTGTGTTGAGCCTCTCTCCTGTCGTTATGTTTTATTACAAATCATATACTGAAGCTCTGCCGCCTGGGATGACCGTTTCATTGTATGAGAACGATATCTCCTCGTGTACCATCTATCGGACGGATCCTTTGTCAGCAGCGCTGGGTGCCTCGATGGGAACTTGGACGTTTATCCTCATCACGGCTACTGCTTATTTTGTCATTTATCGCACTCTGCAGATTAGAAGTAAAAATATGAAAGATATGGCAGATAAAAACTCGCAGATGGAGGAGAGAAGGTTGCTTCGAATGTTAGTGGTCACATTCGTAGCCTATGCGGTACCTTGGGGACCATTCACTTTGTTGATGGAGTTGGAAATGCCGAGAGATCTTCAAATATTTTTATTCAGTCTTGCAATGGTCAGCAGCTCTGTTAATCCAATTATTTACGCAGTTTTTAACAGAAACTTTCGGAATGCCTTCAAGCGGTTCATTTTCGTTTGTTTCAGAGGCAAAATCAATGATGTTCCAATATCTATGAGCCGCACGGCTGCAAGCACTCTTGATGAATGATTCCGGTGGATGCTCCGATGTCCATGAATTACGCGCCTTATAATCATTTATGAGTCACTTCGGTCGACGTTCCGATTTCTATGAATTGTGCACCTTGGAATCAGTGATGAGATATTTCTGTCGATGTTCCGATATTTATTAATTCATAAAACATAAAATTTTGCTTTGAAAATGCGAATGTAAACCTATAATTACAACAAGATTACAAAATAACTACCGGTACTAATAGTGGTTTAATAATGCATGTATGTGAACCACGATGGCCTCAATGCCTAGAAAATAACACGTACAACACTAAATGTAGTGCGTTGACCAAACATCTGCCTAACAGGCATCAAGAAATGTCTAAATCTATTGACCTTTTGTCTCTCTCTCTCTCTCTCAAAATTCAAAATTCAAAATTCAAGGGTTTTATTTCGTTATGAAATACCCGGTGGTACAGTATGCGAGGAATATACAAATGAATGAACAAATGAGGAAGGTCCCATAACACCATAATGTCAATGGTCAGGATACTGAAAAACCAGTTCTACAGTGATACGATTATGGATGAAATGATACCAGACACCATGACATGAAGTGAGCTATGAAATGGCATGAGCATGAAAGTCAATGGAAAATGAAATGCCAGAAAAATCAACTAATGGTGTCTATACAGTATGTACATGTACATTTGAAATATAGAAGGAGAGGAGGTCACCAATGAATGCGAGATCCTATCATTTTTTATTGTCTGTGACTTTTTAACATCGATAATTATGATTAGAGTTGATATTATTACGACCGTCAACAACAGGTAGTCTACACTCAACTTGATCGACATCACATCGCAAACTTTTATTATTATTATTAAGTGTTGCAAGAGCCGGCAGAAAAAAGTTAGCATGCAAAGACATTTGATACTACTATGTCATGATAAACCACATGACAAGAAATGGAGACTATAGAGGCAGTCATAATTATTCATAAGCAATAGCTGTATCTCACCTGTAATAGATTGACAAGAATATGATCCAAAATGTGAATATGAACTTGCAATTAAGCGCCGGCCCTTGCTTTGACTTGTCGTATTTAGTAAATCACATGGACTGATTCAGCTGATGGTGTTGCAGTAAGGCACTTATCTGAGTAACAATCAGCAGCGTGATGTCACTGCTAGGTGAAAATCGACCGTTGTACGAGTGCATAGAGCTACACGTACAATTGAAGCTACACAATAATAGGGTTAGAATTTAGGCCGATATGTGTCATAGTCATCGCTGTCGATATCTCAACCTAATAGGTAAGCATGCTATGTATCAATGTACCTTGTATTGAAGGGCATGGACGACGACAGTCTACACTGTAGACGTGTTTGGTATTTCAGGCAAGATTAGATCTCTCTCTCTCTCTCTCTCTCTCTCTCTCTCTCTCTCTCTCTCTCTCTCTCTCTCTCTCTCTCTCTCTCTCTCTCTCTCGAGATAATTAGATCCATTAGAAACACACATAACAGAAGCTCGCCACACAAAGCACAATTCAGATAAATCACAAACGCGAACTTGTAGAGTTCTAAATCTGATTGCTGCTCTCTGCCTCTCATGGTATAAATAGGCTATTACTCTGGGTACCTTGCAGAAGACTTTGTCGATTGAGTTGATACGTTGAAGAAGGGAGAATTCCCAAAAGGTTCGGCATTTGTACATATCCTTTTACTATACTTCGACTTTTTGTTAATAAAAAGAAGGACTGCTCACTTGCCTTTTCATGATGAAAACTGTGAATTAAAAAATAGTGGCATCTTTTTAGGAATTCAAAAAACATAACACAACATAGAAGTCTAGAATCTGCGGAGACATACTTTTTTGAAATTTTAAATCTGAAGCATACTATGCTTTTTATCAATAAATGTAAAAGAAGCAACGCAGAGAATTTTGATTTTGACGACATCTTTGAAGAACAACCATTTCAACTTGTCTGAGACATCAAAAGACAGTAAGCATGTCACAAAATTGCACTATTTTAGAGCAATGCGATTCAAAGGAATATTTCATGAAGATATTCAAGGAGCCGCAACCATAGGTCGTGTTCGCCAAGGACAGTAATCCGATCAACCAGCAGCGTTAATGAACAACATGGATCGCATTAAGTATGCCAATGTATTATGTTTTATCATATTACATTTTATCATCTTATTATTATTTTTGATTTGTGGATTGCCACCCAACATCAGCAAAGCACATTTCTTAAACTGTAGTTCCAGTCGTCTTGCAAGTTACGGAGCGTCAAACATCGCAAAAGTCCATTTGTTTATGTAGATTCATGCACTACCGAGTTTGGTGCACTTAAAAAGGCAATGATCTAGCATTCATTGAATAACTCAAAATGAGATTTATAATAATAATAGTGGTATATTTGTAGAAAACCCCCATAATGAAAGTGTGGGGCAAAAGCCGTCTTGACACAAAGACCATTAAGCAATAGGAAAAAATATGTATAAACCTCCAATTGCTTCATAGATCAAAATTACTGTTCGAAAGCTTGGACATACAATAGTCATGAGAAAAGAATTTTTGCAAATATGATTGGAGTTCATAACGGGATGAGAAAGTTTCCTGAATATGGCAAACTTTTGTTTCTGCTTGAAAAACTTGACTCCAAGTATGAGAGGACTGTAGCGGTATGGAAAATGACATTTACAACTTGAGGTGACACAGACTATACGCTGACAACTTTTCTGAAATTTTTTCCAGCATGTGTTTTTGAAATGATTTCACTTTTGCAAGAATGAACGCACAGTAGTCAAGAATGCTCCTTATGCATGCATAATAAATGCCAATCAAATGAGGTTTTGGGAGAAAAGGCTTCAACTTATAAATAGTGATGCAAATGAAAAATTTTCCGGAAAATTTTCCAGTGGAAAATTTTGAAATTTATTTTTTGGTGATTGACATTTTTTCCTTTGTTTTGGAGACCTGTTGTAGTCGTTTGAAAAGACTATGCAATATGCAAAGACCGAAAACTTCTCCATCATTCATGCATGTTACCTTTTGGAACCATGCACCCTTTCCATGTCTATTTCTGATCATCCCAAATGAATTTCAGACATTAAATGGATTTCAGATTTCTCTAATTGAATTTCAGATATCTATCAGAAACCCAACTTTGAAAGGATCTTAAATTCAACTGGAGAATCTCCAATTCATCTGGAAATGTCTGAAATTCATTTGGGTAGATCTGAAATCGATTTGGAACTATCTGAACCATCTGAGCTAGAAATGGAAGATGTGCAGTTTGTCCTCAACGAAGATCGGACAATATGCCAGAACTTAGAAACTGTCATAGATATTCTTCTACTCACAGATATCTTTAGTTTCCAAATATCTCACGAGCTTACAGTCTTCCAATATGGTCGCTCATGTATTCCGTGGACTGTGTGCTTATTCTTCACATATTCATGAACATGTGGAGAATTTGCATCACTATGATCAACTGCACAATAAATTAACTTTCAAGCTAACAAGCAAACTCCAAAATAATTTTTGCTCCAGATCTTTCACATTGCATGAAATTATACCCCTATTCTAAAGCAAGATTCACGTTATCTCAAACGGTGTCTGTGTGATAATCAAAAATGCTAACAAATTAGCACAAGCCACTGGTGGCAAATGAATGTTCAAAAATTCGCGGATGGAAATCGTAGTGCTACGATCGCTTTAATCGAAATAATGATGAAATCAAGAGTTTTAGACCCATTCTATTGGTATGTACCTGCCTCGGCTGCGGAAGCGCTCAGATTATAGGGCGTATCACAAAAATCAAAACTTCCAATATTTTCCAAAATTTTCCAATTTTTTCCATAATTTTCTATGGAAAATTTTGATTTAAAATTTTCCGGAAAATTTTCATCACTACTTATAAAGAACACATGGCATTTATGCACCACGTTTGCGAACTCGAGTTACGTGAGCAGACCATTCTAAGTTATCCGATCATAGCTCATTGAGAAGTTGAATTTGATTTTTAATGTCAATATTTTGCAGTTTCAATGAAGCAGTTCCATAAAGAAACATTTCTTTGTATTTTTCATTTTTGATTTTCATTATGCTCAGTACAGTCCACACAAGGATATAAGAGTGCTCTACCTCAAGGGGCTTACCTCATCGCTACCTCGTAATACATGCTATAGTTAGATGGTCAGCACATTTTGCAATATTTTCCGAAATAACGTAAATCCGAAATGAAATAATAAGTGAATATGTAACAGAGGTCCAATAGTGGAAACCTGAGGCACCCCAGAAAACAAGGGCAAAGTATCGCTGTACAAAATTCTCCAAGAGTTCTACGTGATCATAGAACTCAAATAATTTCGCACAAAACTCACGAGAAAGAAGTGAAAGCTGTCATTGAGCATTTTCTCTATCAAGATGTCATGTTTTAAACTGTCAAAATTTTTTTGAATCTACTGCAAAAACATGGGAATCAATATTTTGGAACTTGAAAATGTTAATGATACAAAGTTCAACAAGTCTAGTAGAAAGTCTGTATAAAGTTCACAACAAACAAGTTCAGAAGGTTGTCTAACAGTTTTTGTCGTACCAGCCATTCCCTTCCAGGCTAACATATGAAAAAGTGCTACCATCAAATAAAGATAGAAGTTTTGCAGGGAAATCAAAGCTTTGTCCGTATCTTAAAAGGTTTTACATGCTTCGGTGCAATGGAGTAATAAAATTTATTCATGTGTTTTTTCATCACAAGCATACAGACGTCCGTCCAATATTGTTTGTCCTTTTGCTGATATCTGTCATCTATTCCATATTTATCTTTTAAACATTTCAGTGGTTCATCGAGCTTTTATCAATTTACTTATTCATGAAGCAGAATAGCAAATGAAGCCAATGAAAAGAAATATTGACGAAAAATAAATGCTTCAGCGAGAAATCAATGCACGTGAAACATGATTGCAAGATTTTTATCACTATGTAATTCCTTATAATTTTCTTTACTAACTACAACAACAAAAGAGCGACGAGGATGGGATTCGAACCCACGCGGGGAAACCCCAATGGATTAGCAGTCCATCGCCTTAACCACTCGGCCACCTCGTCTATAACACTAATTATAAAATTCATAGATTAATATAATTCTGCCGAGCTCATGCATTACTGCAATAACAATTGCACAAAGTAGTATCAATGTGATTGAAATAAGCAAACACAGTTCAAACAATTTAGTTACCTCTTCTTATCTAGACGAGTAAATGTTGCGACCTAGAGCAGGGAAACTTGATGTTCAGGAAAACTTTGATTTCATTGAATAAGCCTGCTTAAGACTTGACTAGAAGGTCGAAGATCTTGATAAGAATTTCTTGTTTCACATGAAGTCGTTCTTCTTTTCACGTCATGCGATATCATCTTCCTTCATCCCTAGTTCCATCTGTAGTGGTTCTACACTTGTGAAATGCAGCGCGCTTCCAAGAATATTAAAATTTTTCGTCGTCATTACGAGACAATGAAGCAAAAATGAAGATCAAGAATTATTCGAATCAAATGGTGATAATAAATGCCTACGTTTTATGAATTTCCATGGAGTATAGGTTCTTTCCGTAGGTATTGTTAGGAATTAGCACACATATACACAGCAGCAGTTACATGCAATAACAGAGAAAAGTCCGGTGTTATGCGCTTTGCGAACCGTAATTGATACTCGTTTATTTCAAGTCTCTTCACACATATATCAAACATTAAATTGACGTATATAAACAAATGTCAAGAGTTCATGTATCAACATCCATAACATACCTCCCCCCTTAAGCACACGGTTTGACAAGATTTCACTGCACAAGTTCGGAGATATATACAACGTCGCACAGACTCGCACTTGAGATCATTACGAGCTTGCGAAAGTTTAGGACTTCATGTGGTACACAAATTCACATCACACGGTAATGAATCACGAACAGTCACATTCTACTCCATCACTCGCTTTCTCCGCACTCTTCCATATTTCGATAATCCCCTGACGAAGGAGAAAGGATCCTCTTGTTCTTCTTCGCCCTCCGTTGAGTTCGCCGCTTGTTCTTCATCCACTTCGCTGTCCACTGCTCGCTCTTCAGGCTCGACTTCACTGCCGCCCACTTCCATAATCATTCCGGGATCTTCTTCAGGATCGGTATATAAATGGAGTTTCCTACTGACTGGCTTATCTATGCTTCCATCTAGTTCTGCTTCTTCTTCTATGGTGATGCAACCTACTGATCTATCCTTACCATCACCTTTCATCCCATAACGCTTCAAGTTCCTACCATGGACTCTCTTTCGCCTTCCCTGTATCTGAACAATGTAATCCGGCCTCTCTACTCCTACGACTTCAAACGGTCCGTCAAAGTATGGACTCAACTTTCTAACCGCTCCTGGCTCTATCCAATATTTCCTTAGCATGACATACTCCCCTTCCTTAAAACCGTCATTCGTGGCATCTCTACAAGTTTTTTCCTTAGCAGACAATAGACTCTCAAACGCCAACTTCTGCCATTCGGATGCTTGCTTACATGCTTCTTGTAGACTATTGCAGTACGTGCGAGGACTACTTGGATCAACATCAACATGCGCATCTAGACTAGTATGGGGAATGCGACCAAACACTAGTTGGTATGGACTGAAATTAGTGACGCTGTGCTTAGTTATTCTGTAGTTATACGCAATGACACCCAGGAAGCAATCCCACTCATCCGCCTTTTCTTCGACATGGCATCGTAACATCTCCCCTAGTGTGCTGTTAATACGTTCGACCTCCCCATTGCATCTAGGATTCCATGCAGTAGTTCTCAGCTTCTTGACACCTAGATATTCACACAATTCTTTAAAAAGAATGCTTTGGAAATTGGAGCCTTGGTCTGTTAGAATTTCTTTTGGTATCGAGTACCTACAGACAAGATCTAACACTCTGTCAGCGATTGTCTTCGCTTGCTGATCAGGAATAGGATACATTTCCACCCACTTTGTGAATAGGTCAGTTGCAACCAGTATAAAACGGTTACCGTTGCTTGTGGTAGGCAATGGTCCCTTGACATCCAGGGCCCACTGCACGAAAGGTTCACCAATCACTTCAATCCTCCCTATTCCTTCTGAGACATGACTTTGACGATTGTACTTAGACTTAGCACATACAATGCAATTGGCCACAAACTCATCACTCTCACGACGCCACCCTGGCCACCAATATTTCTCATTCACCAATCGACTTGTCCTTTTCCTTCCCATGTGTCCTTTGTGCGCCTTCTCCACCATCTCCGATCTAAGCCCTTTCGGTACCACCAACTTGTTCTCGAAAAATAATTTTCCATCCACAACTGTCAACTTATCCATCAACTTCGTGTAACTCATTTTCTCTTCATCACCATCATGTTTGTTGATGTCGGTTAACCCTCCTTCACACGTATGGCCCAAATCATCGCAAGATCCTCCTCTTTTGCGCGCCTCCACTCATCATCTGTCCTCACTAATTTGACTGGTTTTCCGACTCAGCGCATCAGCTTGCGGAATCTTTTCACCTGGAACATAGCTAATTTTCACTCCCAGGGAGTGAATCTTGCTCCACCATCTAAATAGAACAGGATCTAGTAAGTTCGGCTGTATGTTCTTGCACGGCTGGTGATCAGTGACCCACGTTAGGTCTGGAGCTCCTACCACTTGCCACTGGAATGATTTTATTGCATTTACACATGCTCTCATTTCCCTTTTTGTAGTTGAGTACCCCTGTTCCACCTTATTCCACTTGCCTGACGCAAAGTTTATCGGTTTCCCTTCCTGTTCAAGTGTGGCGCCCCATCCTATTCCGCTGGCGTCTGTCACCAATGTTATTGGCTTGGTCATGTCAAGTGAGTACCTGCGTGGAGCCTCCTTTATCGCCTCCTTTAGTCTAGAAAACGCTTGTTTCTGCTCATCCCTCCACTCGAACTCTCTATCTTTCTTCAACAAATCAGTCAGTTCCTGAGTAATGATTGCGTACTGAGGGATGCATTCCCTATAAAATCCAGTGAATCCAAGAAATCTCTTCAATTCTTTCTCATTTGAAGGTTCACTCCATGTCTCAACTTCTTCAGCGAACTGCTCCCTTGCTCGAATGGACTGGTGACCAATCGTGTAACCCAGGTAGTCCACAAATTCCTTACGCCATGAACACTTGCGCTCGTTCAGAACTACACCTCTCTTGTTCAACTCTTCAACAACCAACTGAATGTGTCTCTCATGTTCATCTATCGTGTCGCTAAAAATCAATATATCATCGATATAAGCTACTGCACATGTTTTGTCACTTTTACTGTTTACTTCTTGCATCATCTCATTCATTACTCGCTGGAATGTCTTACTTGCGTTCTTCAGTCCAAACGGCATAACAGTAAATTCATAATGACTGTCGTTAACAACAAATGCAGTCTTCTGACAGTCTTGCTCCCTCATAGGAATTTGCCAGAAACCTTTCTGAACATCTAGCACCGAGAAATGCTTCGCATTCGCTGCTTGCTGCACTAATCTACGTAAGTCAGGCATTGGATAGGGATCACTTTGGGTCACATTATTCAGCTTTCTATAATCAATGGTTAAGCGTAACTCCTCACTATGTGGTTTGGGAACTATGACCACAGGAAAAGAGTATGGACTCCAAGACTTTCTGATGATTCCAACCTCCTCCATTTCAATCAACATCTGATTTACCCTGTCAACATAATGAACAGGAATCCGGTAAGGCTTTACCGAAATAGGTGCATCTGACGTGGTCACAATTGAGTGCTCCGCTCCTGAAATCCTAGGACTCTCTCTCGTTTCCTTAACGCGCTTAATGTAACAGGAGGAGTCTTCACAATCAACTAGCACTTTGAAATCCTTCAAGATATCTCGCCCTAAAAGCATTCCGTCAGACACATGACGCACAATGTAGAAAAGAACCTGCCGCTGGATCCCGTCTATTTCTAGCCAAACCAACACCTCACCGACAGTATGCAACTTTCCTCCATCAATGCCTTCAAGCATCTGATCGATGGTACCTGAGTGACTACCTAGAGATAATGAAAATGCTGTATCTTCATTAATAATCGAAACTGGGCTACCTGTATCAATCACTGCTTTTATTGGTCGACCTTCAACACTGACATTAATGAAAATGTCTTCATCACTCCTCTTAGCTGACTCAATTCTTCTGACAATCTGTCGTAGTGGTTCACTAATTTTCCTGACCCGCTTCACATTTCGGTTGCTCTGTTGACTGTTACTACTTGATGCTTTCGGACAGTGTGCCGCTAAGTGTCCAGTTTCCCGGCATGCGTAGCAACGACGCTCCTGACAGTCTTTGGCATAGTGCCCTGGCTTTCTGCAAGCATAACACACATTTTTGGAGTTAACACCTGTACCACTGCTCCTCTGACCTACGTGCTGTTTGAAGCCCCTCTGACTCTGATCAACACCATCGCCTCTACCATGGAACATTCTGGAATTTTGACCAAACTTATGACCGCCACCATACACTCTCTTGATCGAAACTTCAGTCTTTCTAAATACCTCCATCTTACAGATCAACGTATCAAGTGAATCTAACGGGGACTCATATAACTTTTCCTTCCACACATGCGGTGCTGCTTCAATCAGCTGTGACTTGACCATCATGGTCACAGTTTCTGGTTTTGCTTCCGGCATAGCTTCCCTCACTAGTCTCTTCAATCTCTCCGCCGCCTCCCTAGGTGACTCATTCAACCTAATCTTGCTATCATGGAATTCCTTCAATGCCAAAGTTCTCTTCTCTGGCGGTTGAAGCCTCGCAATCACAAAATCTCGCACCTCATCTAGCGTATCGAAACTCTTGCTCTCTACCTCATCTGCCAACCATTCCTCTACGAATCCGATCTGTAACACTGCAGCACTAACCCTCTTTTCGTCACCCCACTTACTAAAACTCGCAACTCTTTCCAAACTCTTAAAGAATGCTAACGGGTTCTTGCTCTCAAACTCAAGTTTCTTCCAATCCATAACCTCGGTGTCACTAAGTGAAATTAATAAGTTGAACACACAAAATAATTATTAACACACCTTGGTTATCAATCACTTTCACACAATTGTTATCGCTGATGGTTACAATCCCACCGCTGATGTTAGGAATTAGCACACATATACACAGCAGCAGTTACATGCAATAACAGAGAAAAGTCCGGTGTTATGCGCTTTGCGAACCGTAATTGATACTCGTTTATTTCAAGTCTCTTCACACATATATCAAACATTAAATTGACGTATATAAACAAATGTCAAGAGTTCATGTATCAACATCCATAACAGTATAGAGGGCTGACTGCTTTGTTGAGATTTGGACATGCACTTTTTCCATTTTTTTTTATTTGCTCGCTTAAGCTTAAAAATTCAAACAGTGCCTCCATATCCTTGAACGATCAATAAGCCTACTCGATGTAGCAAAATGAATAACATGAAAGCATAAAGAACACGAATACAAGTTGACAATTGAAAGTCACACACTGAATCTCTGATGAAGCCAGTAATGAACAAATGTTTATCTTTCATGGTGAAGCGTCGTTGCGGCATGTTTCTTGTAAGTAGCATCCTGGGGCGACAGCAGAGAAGCAGTGTTAGATAGTGAGTTTATTAGTGACAAGCATATTTCAGTGGGTGAGATTTGTTAGTCTAACAGTGTTTCTGTGCGGTCGCCCCTGACTAACAGTTCAAATGAATGCTGTTATATCTGTGTCGAAATAAATGCAATCGAACTGAGACTAAAGTCAATAAAGAAAAATTTAGCCTTCCATCATTGCATTCATAGATTTTAGTGAAATATACTCACTGACATAAATAATGAAACCAACTATCATTGACTTGAATGGAAGTTTGTTTCATTTTTTTCTATGGTTTGAGATGATATCTCGCTTTCTATGTACCACCGTTCAACTCCATATGATAAGGGAAATGATATAGGACCATCAATTTTCAAAATTTGATATTGATCACAGTAACAGCTAGAAGTTGAACAGAATCACCACCTACTGCTGACCAGATTTGACTTATGAAATGGCGCACGATAACTTTACCAGAGGAACGGCAATTGGGATGATGCGTTGTGGGCAAAGTTCTACAACTGTTGCGAAAGAATTGAAAATTTCAAGGGTCGTTGTATGGAGGTGGTGGTGTCGTTGGAAAGCAGAAGGAAATGTGGAAAAGAAGAACGGATCAGGAAGACCAAGGGTATCATCCAAGCGGACAGATGCACGCTTTGTTTTAGCTGCTAAAAGAAACAGATTTGTGTCCGTCCCGAAGCTAATTGTGTACTGGAAGGTTGCTGGGAACGTTGCCTGTAGCGTTCGAACTGCCTATCGAAGATATGCAGAGCTGGTATACAGTCTCGACAACCCGCTGTGAGAATTCCGCTGAGCCTGGAACATCGAAGGAGACGAGTGACGTGGTGTCAAGGTCATCAGTCGTGGGGTGACAGTCAGTGGGAACGTGTGCTCTGGACTGATGAATCGAGGTTCACTCTCGATTTCAACGATGGTCGGATCCGTGTTCATCGCTTGCCAAGTGAACGATTTGCTCCATGTTGCGTCAAAGAACACGACCGGTACGGCGGCGGTAGTGTCATGGTTTGGGCCGGTATCTGGCACAATGGAAAAACACCAGCAATCGTAGTGAAAGGAACATTGACAGGACAGCGATATGCCGACGAGATCGTGACACCGGTCGTGGTTCCAGCAGTGACATCGAATCAATTGACTTTTCAGGATGACAACGCAAGGCCCCATCGCGCTTCAGTAGTCTCTAACAGGATAGCAAGCAGTGGAATCCCAACCTTGGAATGGCCCTCACGTTCTCCCGACCTCCCCCATCGAGCACTGCTGGGATGAACTTGGTCGCAGAGTGAGGGAGAGGTACAACCACCCACCAGTGTCTTTGAAGATGTTGGCTGACAGACTGATCGAGCAGTGGAACCTCTTAGACCTGACATTCATCCAGCGACTGTGCTCATCCATGCCCTCACGCATCGATGGCTGTTTGGATGCTCGCGGTGGTCACACCCGTTTCTAACTTAAGTTGATAAAATCATGAGTATCAAATTAAATGTTTTTGAGTAAAGCATTCGAGTTCTCCTTTTACAAACAACAAACAAACGTACAGTACAACCAAGTTTAAGTCATAAGTATTCATATCAGGACTTGTTTCATTCTTTTTGTCACTGAGTATAGGGTCCTGTCATGCAGATCCTAGATATTTAGAAATCTATGAAAAAAGTAGAAGTCTATGCATGACCCCAGCCAGACGGGCAAGAAAATCGTAGTAATCCGTAGCTCACGTCCTCGGATTTCTACAATTTTTTGCCCCTCTGCATTCATAGAATATCGACTATACATCTCTATGAGTTTCCATGACACCCGTCTCATGTTTGTGACATCCACTTCATATGGCAATATTTCAAATGCATTGAATTTGATATGATGGTGAAACTGTTACATATTGGGAGATTTCGCAATTAGATTTTATTTAACATTTTTGAAGTTACCTTCTTTCGATTAGTTCTCGTTATAATCTCCCGATTAACACAGATCAAACATTATTGAAAATGAGTGGTGAAGGCATCGACGGCGGACAATGGAGCACTGCTTTGTGTGAAATATTTGATCAAAAATTGTGTTTGAATTCCTTCTTATGCCCATGTATTGTACATGGACAAAACATGGAAAAATTGAATGGCTCAGATCCCTTAGCATCTTCATGTGTCTATTGCCTCTGTTGTTCAATATGTCCATGCATTTCGGCATATCTTGGAGCACGTGGACGACAGCGAATTCGTGACATATACGGTATAGCAACTTCAGATTTCCAAGAAGACTGTTTCTACCATACATGTTGCTGCCATGCTGCCCACTTACAAGAAGCACAACAATTACTTGTAAGCAGATCTGCTGGCACAGTCATTACAGAGCAGCCTCCGGCCGCTAACGCATGATTATCATGGCTAAATTGTGGAAACTGAAGTAAAAGGACTACCTCATCCAGATATCTGCAAAATATTCAAAATGTCAAATGTCGAAGATTTGTGATTTCATTAAATATATGGTTTTAAATTATTCTACCTATCAATATTTTTAAGGGTCTCCGTTAGGTGTTGTCATCAATTAGCAGGTATATTTCATGCAATGTAGCCCTAATTTTTCACTCAGCCTATTTTACAGACCATCTGAAGAAAATTCAAATCGCAATTTTTATATTAGGCTTGCTTGATGCTTTGTAAATTCAAGCGATATATCCTGGTAATTTCTTTTTGGTAGATTCACACAGAATTCTAGAAGCATATACCCAACTTGGGATGAATTATCAAGGTCATGAATTTAAAACCGAAACCAACACGTTTTCACATAGATTGGTGCGAGGCAGTCTTTATGCAATACAGGCCCAACAAAACCTACACGAACAAGTAAGCTTACTTGCGAGGAGTAAGTATGCACTATTACGGAAAAGTGAGACGTTTGTAGCAATATGAGTTGGCGTTTGCGCAATTATTGCAGCCTACTTTTGATTTCTGAGTTTTGAAGAGTCTGGAAAAGATCGTCTGATTCGATTCTGCTGACAGAAAATTGTAGAGTACATGCAGGAATGCGAAATTCATCGGATTTTGATGATTTCGCAAATATTGTTTGTTCGATTTAAGTCTGTCAGCTTGCGGCTCCTACATTCTTTAGCATTTAAATGTTCATTTAGCGCCGTGTAAAAGTCATTCAACATGTTGTAGATCAACTGGGAGATGAGCGATAAAATGGGCAACTTAATGAATTCTCCACAAATTTTGTAGACTTGTTGAATTTACATGTATCTCTTTTCAAAGAATAATCCTTTATTCTTTTTCGCCTATGGTGTATGTCAACGTGATCCTTTTTCTAGGGTATGTATTTTAATTGTCTCCTTGCTATTCCTTAGTTGTCAAATTTCTGTAATTAACTGATGGAGGGAAAACTACGGCTCGACGGATGTTGTCTCTATTTTGTACAGGCTACTAGTTGAGACCTTTACATCGGTCATGCTACCTTGAAACAAGACCAATACAAAGGTCGAAACCTGTGGCCTGTACAAATGGAGACAACATCCGAAGAGCGAAATTTTCCCTCCGTAAACATTATTTAATGATGCAAAGAATCACGTAATGAATCACCAAATTTCTGTGTCTTAAACATTCATTCCCAGTATTTCTTGAGTGTCAAATTAAATTAACAACATTTCAAACAAGGACATTTCATACTCCTTTATAGTTTTAATTTTTTGGGACCTTTGGCGCTGTATTTGAAGAGGAGGATTAGGGCGCTTTGGTTTTCTGATCGATTTTGCTGATCGAGATGCTTAATACATCTCTCAAGGGATTATAAGATTTCTTGGACGACTGACACACGGCATTATATACAAGTATTTGGCGAAAATTTTCTGTTAAATAAGGTAATAAAAAGAAAAATTCTAATCAACAATATTAAGCATCTATCAGACATGTTTTTACAAACATTATTCTATTAAGCCCCCTTCCCATGGATCATCTTCATCATATTTTCCTTGCACACGTAAATTTTGCGGATCAAACAAAGGTTCCAAATGCAAGGTCACTGGATGACGTTGTTGGCCCAATCCTTCAACCTGCCAATCACCGTCCAAGTTCGCGCAATCTTCAGCACTCAAGTACCCGTAGCCAATAGTCTTGCCGATGAAGAAGCCGTAGTCAGCCCGAAGGATGTAGCTCACGATGTTATCATTATGCAATATCAGTTCCTGTCCATGTAGAATCACTGGCTCCGATTCTCCTCTATCTAATGCAAACATGGCAAGTCGCTTTCTTGGTCCTTCACTTTTCTGTTTCAACAAGGCTTCTCTCCCGAGGAAATCTTGCTCCGTTTTCAGCTTGCATGTGAATTCAAGACCTGCTTCTAATGGACTATCCTCTACGCCGATATCTCCCTGCCATCTACGATATCCTTTCTCGACACTCAGTGAATGAAGAGCTCGGAATCCTGCGTCCATTATTTCGAACTTTTTTCCTTCTTTCATCACAGCATTATAGACGGACACAGCCGAATCCTTTGGAATGTGAAGCTCCCAACCCAACTCTCCAACATATGTGAGACGCATTGCTCTACAGGGATGACCAGCGATCTCTATGAGCTGATGGGTGGAAAATGGGAACTTTGAATCTGAAAGATCCGATGTCGTCAGGGCCTGCAAAACTGAACGACTAGAAGGGCCCTGTACACTTAACATCACCATATCATGGGTTCGGTCCGTCAGGGTGCATTCAAAGTCTTGTTCAGCCAACTGCCGACGGATGTGAGAAAACATGTACTGACGAGCGGTCCCTCCGACGGTCAGATAAAAGGCCTTCTCATCATCTTGCTGAAATATTTGTGAATGAGCAAGTCCTAGGCCTGAGATTCAATCACCGAAGCAGTTAGATCACCTTCAATGCCACCAGCTTCATTCAGAGCACAGGTGTAGACCGTCCGACCAATATTACGATCCATTCTTGCAGAGAATATCCAATCGGCTGCCGCCTGTGCGTCAGGTCCAGAAAGATAGAATTTGCCAAACGATGATTGGTTGAACACGGCGACTTTATTCCTGCAACACAGACTTTCTTTGCCAATAATATTCCAAAAATGAGATGGAACGCCGTACGTAAGTTCAGGCTTCATGTGATCCACGTATGGATGATTGAGGTCCTGCGTTCGGCGCCCCTCGTCATCATCGATCAGATAGGGCAGCGGTGAAACTCCACATCTACTCCTGTCAAACCATGATGGACGTTCAATACCATGTCTTTCTTGATAGAATGCACCTGAAAATGAGTGAATATATGATGTTAAACGGGACATTAGAGGAATTGCGTCATTAAGGCAAAATTTTTATAAGTAACTGAAATTTAAAAAAATTAATTCCGCTAAATTCTGGACCTTGATTTTTGAGTCAACATTGGGTAAGTGATGCGAAACTTGGGTTTTCTATTAATAATGTGTATATAGTCCTGGGATGCGGAGTCCTATCATTTTGATAGGACTCAGACTCCAGGTAGCCAGTATATATAGCTTAGCTCTAAAAAACTGGTAACCCACTTCATAGATCATTATAGGCTTACCTGAGCCTATTTTTAGTGATCACTGTTGTATCGATTATCAATCATTTTCGATAAAAGTTTATCAAATGTCGCTTTAAGTTGGTTGCATGCGATTCTGCTCCTTCCATCTTGTTGATGTCTGCTTCACATGGGTTTTCTCCAGTCTCTACCAGGCAGGAAAATCCCACATCTTTCTCCAAAAAATATGAGTACACTTTCGATTTTAATATGCGCTTTGAAGGAGCCATCACACACGATTGACGTGAGGGCAAGAGGTAATGTTCTCAAACAAACTAGTATTTCATTTTTGTCTCTGATGTGACCTTTGGTGCGTATGTGTGATCGAGGCTAGGAAGGCTTGTCTTCTCTATTAAATCACCGAGTGAAAAGACAATCTTTTTCACTATCACGGTTCATTCCCTCAACTATTACAAGCTTTGCATGCACTGCTGTCTCTGTACTTTTGTTTGACGGAGAAAGTTGACGTCAAGACAGTGACAGCTATGCACGAGGAGAGATAATTTGTTTGTGTTATATTTCGGGTGTAGTTATAGGCCGGAGTCCGGACTCTGACTCCAGCAAAAATGACAAGACTTCGGGACTCCGACTCCGTCTCCGCATCCCTGATATATACAAATCAAGTAAGAAAAATAAATGTTTTGATTTGAATCGTAGGAGAACTACATGATAAGAAAATGAAGTTCTGATTTTATATCAAAATTCCACTCAATTCACATAAAATTTGAGATAAGAAATGTTGTTGTTAGCCACTTTATTTTGGGCTTGACATTTGCTGTATTTGCTGTATTTGTTGCATTTTGATATTTTTATATATTTCATACATTTTATATCCTCGCAGTTTTTTGCATCCCTGAGATGTCTACGACAGCCAGCATTTACCCAAAAATGAATTCATTCTGATTTCGTATTCTAAACATGTTTAACCATGCACTCACTACGCAGCTATCCTAATTGTTGGCTCTGTTTATCTTTCTGGATGATGAAACGAAAACAATTGCTCTGTTATAAACTATGTGTAATATCAATTATCATTAAATCAAAAACCTTAGATTAGTCAGTATATCAGGAAAAATTTAAAGGAAAGCTTTATAACGTGACACATGTAATTGACGTACTAATTACAGTTAAGCAATGCACTTTCCATGGGCTAACAAATTGTGAGAATATGCGGTAAAACGTCTTAAAAACGCAGCATTTGTATCCTGTGAATTATAGTAGATATCCTGGAATTTCTTATTCAGTTGCAAGTTGTAGCCCAGGCCATTGAATAGGAACTTCGGTGGTAGAAATAGAATTTTAAATTTATATAGCAATACTGTGATAAAATCATCGCAAAATTACGATTTTGGCCTATAGAAGAATCTTTAGGACAGCACAAAATACAAGGAATGTACTTTGTTTGCTTGATTCCACTCATTTATTGAAAATTGGGCTTAGTTTTTGCCCAACCTTGAGTTCACATTTAGAGTTATTGCGTCTTGAATTGCTTGTTGTTGACTTTAATATTGAATTGTTAATTCTCGTCATCAATTACTGGCCCAGTGATCTATACCAAATATTGTGAATATAGTCATGCTTATGGACTTGCAGAAAATAATAGAGACTACTCTCGGTTAATTTTGATCCAATGAAAATTCGGAGATTGCTGAATAAACATAAAATGCTGCTTGTCTGGCTACCTTCGACTCAGAAAACGCCGTCTCTTGCTAATTGCAAACGACACATCTGAAAATGCATGTTTGCTTACACCGGAAGTGGGTGGGATGGCAACAATGGTCTGCATGTATATATTGCTTTGTTCATGTTTGGTTTGGGTAATGGGCAGCGCTTCCCATTTTAGATAATTTATCATTTTTCCAAAAATTAATTGAAATCAATGCATTTGAGTATTTCAATATATTTTCGGTACATAGATGCACCTGGTACAAGTGGGTACGGGCAGATACCCGCAGGTCTCTAATGAGGGTACAAAACTTCTATCGTCAGGGTGTGCAGATGATATCGAGAGGCAACAAAATGTTGCGGCCTTGCGTGGCCATCTTGCTGTTGAGTGAATTCTACCATTATTGAAAGATTTCGGTAGTTATCAAAACTTCCTTGTTCCAAACTTTCAAACATGTTGATGGAGTCTGGTTGGAAAGGAAGTAATGGAGCAGACGTTGTGGCCAGCATGGTCGATTTTGTTATCTATATAATCGATGTCGACTTAAGCTGTCAATTGAGACAAACAAAGTGTAACTTTAGTCTTCAACTGTCTGAAATTAAAGGAGCAAATTTTATCCCGAAGATGATATTATCACAGTATTATGTTATTGTTTGCATCAAACTTATCCCTATTGTCAAAATGACAGTGAAATAGGCACAAATTGAGACATCAGAAACATTTTGAGTTGATGTTTCGTAACATACTGGAGTGTGCGTCATCCTTCTATCGAGAGAAAGAGACCAGTCCACAGAATTAGACAGGTCGTTTCTTCTTCTGTTTGACTAGAAAGGAAGTATTGGAACATGGAACGTCAATGAAATGACAGAATCTGTGACATAATACCATAGCAATCGAACAATAAGCAGCCAGTTCAACATTAAATACGCCAAATTGTGCGAAATTTTAGTTACTGTTATCAAACGGATCACACAGCAAAGAGACACAGTCGATGTCAAGTTCTACACAGAAGTTTGTGAAGGTTTTTCGTCCGCCTGCTAACTTTCTAAATAATGATCGGAGGGCCCATCATTATCGAGAAAACTTTTGCGCAATGATGTGAATTCTTCGAATTTGAAGGAATCGTGACGCTCGGAGCATTTTGAAGGAATTCACAGTAATCCGCAAGCGACGCACGACTATTTTCCTTATCTCTGTAAGGCATTAAAATTTCCTTTTGTCAACTTAGTGAGTTCCTGCATGTGCCATCTGTTTGAATCAGTTTGTACTTCTAGCAAAATGGCACACTTAAGCAATCTAATTCTCTGGATCAGTCAGTTCCTGAAAAACAGTCGCTATATCAAGACGCTGAAATGAGCCGTTATGGAGATGACCTAAACACAATTTTCTTCGAGGTAGGCCTACTTGATGGATATGACCGTCTATCATTTGTTAGAGTTGCACATCATTATGCGGAAGTCTGCCAAACGCGATGCCTGAATAGTCAAACAACTAGAATTTCTCAAATCAATTGAATGGAGTCTTGAGGACCTAACATGTCTTTCTTTTTGAGACATACTGTTGACATTGTATAGGATTTCTAAGCGTTGAGAATTCTGACAAAACTGAACTTTAACCGGCTTTCTCGTTAATAATATTTCGGAAGTGCTCACAGGAGATAAGAAGATTCGAGCATGGACTGAATGTGACTCACCTCTCTTCAATAATTCCTGGTACAATGGATCAACTTGGACATTTCTCCCACCAAGAGGTTCATCATGAGGGAATTGTATCCTGTAATGGTTAGCAAACGATTCATGGCTTCGTTCTCGAACCCATCGTGGATTTCCTGTGACGTCATTGGAGAACCGCCTGATGTCGTAGGCGAACATGTCCAAATCCGGTCTTCCTTTCACAATCCATTTCGCCAGCTCAGAACCACAACCGCCACTCATCATAATCCCGCCACTGTTGAATCCGCAGTTGAGGAAGAATCCTCTCACTTCCGGTGACTCCCCAAGTAAGGCTTTGTGGTCCATGGTGAAGGATTCCGGACCACACACGGTGCTCTTGATTCCAGCAGATTCCAGCACCGGCAACACCTTCGAGGCGCCCTGCAGTAGCGGTGTAAACCTGTCCCAATCCATCTCGTACAGTGAGAACGGTGGGTGCTGTTCCGGGTTGATGAAAACTGGGTTCCATTCATAGCCTCCAATGAGAGCTGAATCTCCTTGCGGTCGAATGTAAATAGAGTATTTGTTGTGACGCAGCATGGGCAGAGATCTGAAGCCTTTGATCCCCTCTGTAATGACGTATCCATAACGAATTGGAACCAGTGGGACATTCACCCCCACCATGGCGCCGAGTGAAGGCGCCCAAATCCCACCGCAGTTAACGATGCAGTTCGTGGCGATGCGGCCGTGCGATGTGACCACTCCAGAGACCTGCCGATTCCCAAAGTTGTCGTCAGTTGTCTCAATGTCCGTTACCTTCACACCAGTCATCACCTTTCCGCCCTTCTTGACGGCTCCTTTGTACAAGGCTCGACAATATCCATTGACATCAACTCCTCCATCTGTCGGACTGTAGAGGGCGGCGTAGAAGAGCTCTGGATTCAGATACGGGTGCAGATCGACCGCCTCCGAACCCGACAAGATTTCATTCTCAACTCCAGTCCACCTTCCGACCATGTTGAGACGTTCGTACTCATGCATGCGATCCTTGGAGTCGATTAGAAACAGACTTCCATTCGATTGTTGGATGAACGTCTCTCCTTGGTCTTCTTCCAGCTCCTGCATCAACGACCATGTTTTGGAGAGGAGTTTGACGTGAACGGCTGAAGATCGCAGATGCCAGACGATTCCCGCCGCGTGGAATGATGTTCCTGCTGTGATATCGTCCTTCTCGACCAGAACTGCATTGGAGACGCCCAAACATGCCAAATGATAGAGAAGAGAACATCCTGCGACCCCTCCTCCGACCACAACAACGTCCGCGGACTGAGGAAGGTCTTGGGAACTCAGAAATCGTGTTGTCGGACGCTTGGGAACACGCTTCACTTGGCGTAGATATGACGTGATCCGTAACATTCTCTATGAGAGAATTCGGTCAACGGAGAGATAACAGCTGGTGCGTTCACAACGTCCTCGTGACAAGCATTGTATTGATAAACACGATCGCCGCTAGATGAAGCACAGGTGTCTGGATGTGACGCGCTGCTCACAATTGAAGTGCATTAAGGGATTTAAATGGGTAGCCTAAGTTCAACGATAATTGATTCAACTTCATAGAAATAATTTGTTTATCTGCAGCTGACTTCAAGGTCGCGGAATCATATTGGGGCATTGATAATCAATAAAAGTCTTTGAATTACATTTGTGACAGTCCCAATGATGCGGCCAATGACAAGTCTAAGTGGAAGTGGATGATAGCTTTGCTCCACTACGTCGTGAAGCAAAATGGTCCGTATCAAGGGTGTGAAAGAGTTTATAGAGCAGAGTACGAAACTCAGCATTAATTGTTATATATCCACAAATGAAAGCAGCTTTCATTTGATTTCGACCTCTCTTCGCTACGTAGTGCCTACTACAGATTTGCAACTTTTCCTGTTTTGGAGAAATTAACACGGAATTGACTGATCATGATAGCAACACAAAAGAAGGAGAAGTATTTTGAAAATGCTTCGAATTACTGACCTGCGGAGAGGCAATATTCTTCAAAATTAACTTCGATGAAAATGACTATCGAGTAGTGGAAGTAGGCCTAATATATAAGAGCTATATAGTACTGAATTATGGCCTACGCGAATATTGGCATACTTATCATAGGACATAGTTTTTTGATTATCAATGCCATCAACATGCTTCGAGAATAACAGTGTTTCCGTTCAACATGAGCTGATTCAGCTGGGATTGCGTGACCACACCACCATCTCAATACAGTCAATCATTGAAAGTTCATCGCATTTTCCTGTCACACAGAAATGCCACATCGCAGAGAAATGTGCGGTGGAAAATCTCCTGTAGCTTGGTGAGCTGCACTCGGTATTTTGTAAAATAAATATAATATTTTTTCTCGAATTATTTTGTCTTCATCTATGTCACTTTTTGTGATTCTCTTTTTTTCTATAATAAACGCTTACTACTAGCCTACTACTACAAAAATCTGGGAATAGGCCAAATTATTTATTTCGATAGAAAATATGAAAACTTTACAAAAAATCTTGCAAATTATTGTGATGCTCCGATGTGTATTTCTTTTTTTCTCCACCGGTCAATCATCAGGGAATATAAAAAGAATACGACTTCATAGCATAAACAGAAATGACTCATAACTATAAAGTACAAATTTCAAGATAATATTGATATTGATGAGGGCCTACAAATTGCATTTAAAGCAAAAGTGAGAAATCTCTGTAGTCTTCCATCTCAGTCCGGCAGTTTAACTTAGATTCAAGCCTATCTACATAAACAGCTTCACGGAGTCTTAGATTTGCACTATCATTGTCCCGGCCAATATTATCGACTTTGATATTGCCTGAGTTATTATCGCATTGCTGAAGGATGAACGTTTGATGGTGACGCGATCTTTAACCCATATAGGGTGATCTTATTGAGCTTCCACCAATGTAAAATTTTTGACATTTCATGCATGTGATTTTGTATATGATATTCTTTTATAGCATATTCTCTTGAAAATCAGTAGAACAAGCCAATGAATAATGCATGCCGTTATCATTGCTCCCGAATATTTTCTTGATAATGACTTCGAGGCCGATTGATGCACTACGCTAAGCGAAGAGTATTAATAATGCAAACTGAGTAGCATGTAAGTATATATAATGGAATACTCAATAAATAAATAATGAGACAGGAATACCTTATAAGCTTGTCATTGCATTTTCCGCTGCTTATGAGAAGAGTTCATCAACTAACTTATCCATGTTTTTACTATTTTCCTTTCGAAGTGAAGCGAAAGATGATGTTATTTTTTCTTTCTTAGCGGAATTCATTGCATGAGCATGGCCTAATGTCTAATTCAGCACATCATTTAGACTGTCATATTGACACAGACACTTTTTTTGACATCAAATGCTTATACTTACTGCTGCCTTCAGCAATCTAATATAGGGGCAGCGGGGGTAATATGAGTTCTTCGGCCTCTAGCTCAGAATCCATTGTTCGCATGAGCTTCAATTTCGACAGAGAACTAGTCATGGTCATCGTTTGTCCGCATGTGGCAACGCAGATCATTCGAGGAAAACACGTGCGGACGCACTAAGAAGATAGCGATAGAAATGCATCAATTTGATCGCTGAAGTAACGATAATGAAATCAGACGCTTATTTGACTAAGCCTCTCATTCTGTGTGGAGTGATTGTTCGAGGCAAGCGAAAACAGTTCCGTCATCGTAATTAGACCTACATGCAGATTAATGATCTAACTTCCATTTAGCCCACGATTGATAGTTCCGTAAAATGTGAGTCTAAGAAAAGTGCCCATACAGCCCTACTCCTAAAATATCACGGGTAAAATGGGCAGTGCATTTGTATTATCACTATAATTATTTCTTACAAGCTTATTTTCCAGACAAATACCCAGTTAATCTATAACAAATTTATAGAATGACATAAATGGAACTATGAATCAGTGCAAAAAGTTTTTAAGAATTTGATGGAAAGAGAATAGATGAAACAAATCGCCAAACCAAGAAATTTGTCGGAAAGAGACAGGCCCATTGTTATCAAGTTTACTTTAGAAAGCTAGATAGCAAACTAAATGACATAAATTCTTCTTTTTAAAGTTCTCATCATGAACACCTAGTTTGCTTCTGATGAGATTGGCATCAGACATGTCATCAGTGGCGATTGACAATAAATGAGGATGATCGACCTTTGCACCAAATGCCGTACAAGAGTTGAACGCATGACTGATGTGGCATGAATGAAAAGGTGCTTCAATGCAGCGTTTGTTATCTTGTGATAAGTGCAAAATCGAATAAAATGATGATTCATACTTTTCAGGTTCAGTAAAAGAAACCTTGTTTGACTATCAATGCCGATGCTGTCATGATCCATCTTTACTTCTAATCTTGATGAACCAATCATGAATGGGAGACGACAATGCCGTTGATAAACATCATTTAATAAGTCAAAATATATACAAAAGCCAACCCCAAGACCATTAAGGTGCCCATAAGTCCCGCCTTGACCTATTCAAGTTTTAGTTCGCAAATATTTGAGGTAGGCCTATAGAAACTGAATAGGTGTTTTTCAAATTCTACAATCTTTGATCGTAGGACAGTGAATTCGCCATGTTGACGAGCTAACGATTCAACATCAAGCAGCTATGAAATTTCGGCTCTCGTTCTTTTTTTTCGACACCATATTGAGTGTGTTTCAAAAGGTATTACATTCATACCTGAAAACTATATAGAAGCACTTTGCAAGATATCTTGTCGTCCTACAATCAAAAATTTCGAACTAAATTTAAGAATAATAGCAATTATTCTCCATCTAGGGCCTACAGAAGTCACCACCAGCAGTGTAGATTTCAAATAATTGTAGATCGAATCACAGCCCCTTAACCGCTACGTCGAGGATAGATTTAGTGTTCTTAATGTCAATGGCATTGCAATTAACACTTAAAATATGTTTAAAGATGATTAACTTCCTTCGCAGGTTTCCACTCTGTTAAATCAAGCGGAATCTTTTATCGTATGATTTAAAATCTTGTTATTTCTTCCTCTTCAATCATTTCGTGAACGACGTCTCCATCCCAAGGGCCTACATGATTGAAAACAACATCTCAGAAGTCTGACATCTTTAGTACGAGACATAACGTGGTCACATGGCACTTCCAAAGCAAAAATATACATAGCCAGTTTTATACAATTTTCTTGCCTTCGTTGTAGATTTAAAGACAACGTTTCTGACGTGTGCTCAATTCATGCAGTTCTCATAGAAATGCTCACAAATCACCAACTAAAATAGAGACAGTTTCAAAGACATGTTCACTAAAAATCAATTCAATTACAAATGTAGAAACACGTGAAGCGGTGATTTCACTGCGATCGAGCCAACAAGTTCATACACGACAACAAAAGGGAATGTGGCAATGTAAGAATACCAAATGAGGAGGCACTGCGGAAATCACAGAATGATGAAAACAAAGTCGAAGATGATTCAGAGCTCCAATTCACATGATTGAAACAAAGGAATTCGATTAACAGGAAAGGAAGAGAACATTTGACTTCATTAAATAATGTGTTAAATACTGACTAGCTTCATGGCCAAGATCATATGTTTCCAGGGTGGACAGATGAACAGGGAGACATTCATGCTATACCTGACGGGAGGCCTTCACAACGTGCCCCTGCTGATGTAGAAATCCATGAGACCTCCAGATGCACGCTCCAGACATCATAGAAGTAGACTCTTCCATCTCTATGCATTAGATTTACAGGATCTGATGCTTCCAAGATATCTATTGGTGCTAATTCTTCTATACAACCGTCTACGCCCTTCCTTGTATTCGTCAGATGTGATGATGAATGAATCTCGCAGTGTTCCAACTCAAATAACTGATTAGACACAATAATTCACATGAAGATAAATTATTACATAATAAATTACATCAATATTATATATTCAACCGACTTCTGCAGTCACCTTGGTGACTTGGATGTGTATTGGTTTCCTGGTGACGAACATTTATCGAAATCATTATCACTCGAAATTCTAAACCAAAACTTCAATTATGGACTGCAAAGCAGTTCAGCGCATTGTCCACTCACGGAGATAAGCACAGCGGCTCAATAAATGTAGATATCACCCTCAAACGTTTTACGTTCAGAGATCTTCCTAAAATAACACACCAGACAACCATAGGAGCTCATAGAAATCATCTTCGAACATTCCTGTTAATGAAATGACCAAATATTGAGGAATATGAAGCAGAGAATAAAATTAATTGTAACTCTGAACCTTCTTCCGTGGCCTTAATGTGAACAGAGATGTGACAAGTGGATTAATACTATGTCGATTTAGCACTCGGCTGTCCGAGAACTCACTGTACGTGATTGTAGTCCTCATCTTGTTCAATGCAAGATATTGCCTCTGAAAGTAAATGCACAGTTCCTTTCGCACGAGAAAATGGCGTCCTACAAGAAGTAGAAAAGGATAAAGAAGAGACAAGAAAGGAGAGGAAATGAGAATTTGGCAAAAAAAAAGTTGAGTCGGCGCTGAGATCACGACGAGGCCTTCAAAGACTCCTGGAAGACGGCAATAGGCAACCACTTCACATGTGTGTGCCAGCTGGGAGAAAGTTGAAAGAACTTGACACTTGTCCACGGAATTCCATCGATGACAACTGAAAAGCAAATTGAAAACCTCATCAAATAATACATTAATATACTACTGTCAAAATATTTAGTAGTATGCAACTATTGTATTTTGATCAAGAGATTTTAAACGCGTAAACTCGTACTGACTGTAGGGACAAAGGGAGGTCAAAGAAGAACCAAACACGAACCTTTCATTGAGTTCGATTGTCCTTTATTTGTAGCGACCAAACGGCTAATATTATCGACGACTTCTCGGCGAATCTCCACCTCTTTTTGTTTCTTCCCGATTCTCATTATCTTTTGTTTCTTCTCCAGGCTCGCAACTGTCATTGTCAAGCATGGATTGGCACCATCTGAGCTGATGGACAGACAATTGTTGGAGATTTGAACACAACGAGTGGAACTCTTCTTTATGGAGCATTTTCGATCCACACCATCAAGCCAATAGTCAATTTGAATATCAACGGATTCGCTCGCCAAGAATGGTCTGAAATTGAAGGACAAGACTCAAAAACAAGCCAGACGACGCCAGCATCAAATTTCTGATCTATTTTCAGTACTGTAGCATGTCTGATGAACGTAATATCCCCTTCAACATTCTGTGAATGTCCTTCTGTTCAGCGGTTTCCATCTATCATAGAAATCCGACACTGAATGCAATAGAACGGACATACTACATCCCTCTGCTTGCGCACGCCTACGGGTGTGCACATGCGTTGTCATGGCGATGATATCTAGACAATGGCAGCTTCCAATGACTAACAATGGTTAGTTAGCGGAACTTACCGTATATACTCGCCTATAAGTCGAGTTTTTGTACCCAAAATTCATTCCAAAAGTAGGGGTCTCGACTTATAGGCGAGTCCGTTAAATTTATAACATTTTTCTTCTGTTTCCGCAGTCACTGGTGCGCGCCCGCAATACTCAATACATCGCTATTCATACGACTGTGACATTCCAGCGAACGACCTCGACGATCTGCTCCCAAACGATGTTGACTGGCATGACTGAATTGTGCTTTCGTTATTATGAATTCTGCTAACAATGCGATCGTTCTTCAATACTTTTGCCATACCGGTAGGTATACCGGGATAATTAAAATTGTTTTTAAATTGTAAGTAAAATTAGAAATTATTACTGACGAACTTCTGACGAATTTGCCTCTACAAAAATGTCACCTTGTCATCTCGTCTTATAGGCGGGCCTATGGAAATATATCAGTATTTGGGCGGCAAAGTCGGGGGCTCGGCTTATAGTCGGATCGACCTATAGGTGAGTATATACGGTAGTCAGCATACTTTGTAAATATTGACGATTATGATCATTTATCTTTTTATAAAGTCACTTTGATACAATATCATGATAGTGGTTCATTTCATCAATGTCTAGAGTCAGAAGACATTGAAGTCCCTGATAAGGCTCAAAGACATCATAGCTTGATATCTATGAAATGCCAATGAGTTGATTGATGTCTTTAACTATCTATGGATGCACAATACTCTTGAGCGAATACTCGTATCATCCACCTGTCCATGAAAGGACCCACCATCGATATCATACTCATAGAGTAGGTATATTAGATAGAGTGGTAACTCTGCATTTATGAATCCCCAATGTGTATACACATTCGAATTTATTAAATGAACTTGAGGTTATGAACTAATTGCTACCAAATGTGAGATATGCACATTCATGCAGTTTTGAAGAAATTACCACGGAATTCAGTGATCATGATTGTAATGCAGAAGGAATGATGGTATTTTACAGATTCTCAGCGCCATGACAGCCTTGGAGATGTAATGTTTGTTAAATAAGTCGAAAAATCGTGAAATAATTCGTTGGGTTGATGCTTTCATGATGAACCTCAAGAATATTTTCTTTAGCGTGATCACATCACAGGCAACCTGCCACTGGCATAGAAAATCACACAATCAAAGACAATGATTTCAATCAACTTTGAAAGATGCAAATGTGTCCAGGTCACTATTTAGATTCAAGAAATGAAACATGAATTTAGTGAATCATAAAATCATGCCGGTGAAAATTGAATTAAAAACTTGAAATTTCAGGCAAGAAAGCACGAATAATATCGCGACTTTTTCATGAAGACTTCCATTATAATCCAATTCATGAAATTCCCTTGATAATCAGCTTGATTTCCGATTAGTTAGGATGCTTATTAGCAAATATTCATTCCTTTTGATATCCAACTGGTTTCATACTACTTGTATAGGAGAGTCATCTCGGTAGTATGTAAATTTGCAAAATTTTGATTTTTTTAAAACTGCTCAAATAATTTTTTCGACCACGGGAACGTTATCTCCGCAAAAAACCGAATCTTTTGAGTCAAAAATTTTCACTGTATACAGATACTTCCTTTGAATCAACACTCTACCTATATATCCCTACTATATGATCATGCTAGTCCAACAGCTATACTTTCTGAGGACCTACCAGAGCAGCTGAAATAATCATCGACATACATCTTCTGTCCATGCATCATAATATTAACAGCATTTCAAAATGTTCAATCACCAATTTTACAAATTTTGATCATTTTGAAGTTTAATGTCCTTTATTCAAATCTTGACTTCAAATTTTGATTTCGAAAATTACAGATGGCAATGTTGCTACTGAAAACGAGCAGAGTAGTATTTCTACGGCTTTTCTGCTGATCTCTTCAGAGAAACACCTAGCAACACGATACACAACGAAATGCGAACACCCAAATCACCAAAGTGAAGAGAAAGTTGGGAAAATGAGCAGCACTTACGCGGCAGGAGGAGATGTAGCGGAACCATTGGATTGCGGAGTGTCACACGCCGCTGCTGCTGATTGTGGGATGTTGACAGCGGCTGTTGCTGGTCCAGTGACTCCTCGTTCCGCATTGGCGGAGGTCGGCGGAGAGGAGGTAAGGCGTGAAGGATGCGGCGAGCTGGGAGGTGTGGCTCTTTCAGGGCTGGTCACCAACGGGTCGTCCATTTCGGAAGAGAATGAGAACCAAGAGGCAGGCAGACAATCGACGTCTCCCAGTTGTATGCCCCCCAGGAAGGGAATGTACTGTTCCGAAGCCTCTTCTTCACCTAAAAACAATGTTATGTTTACTGAATTTCCAGAGTACTAATGTTACAGCTCCAAATATTATTTTAAATGATTATTACTTCTACCTACATCACATATATCAGTAGTATGAAATAATCGAACTTCTACTACAAGTAGTGAAATACTTACCCTTGCTTCGCGTGACGAGGAGGCATTCACTGACGGGTAGTTGGAGAACTCGACCAGCCTCGTTCATGTAGGCCGTCACCCTCTGCACCATCTCTGCAGGCTCGCATAGATCTGTCCGCCATCGTGCAGACTCACCAAACATGCTTGCGTAGCGCTCATCAACAGAGGACAGGGCTCGGCAGGTGACGTAGGGGACCTGAGAGCCCGGAGACAAAGGAGGAGGGGACTGTGCGGTCACCGGCTGTGGCATTGGAACGGGAAAGATTCGTAACAGACCCAACCAATCGGGAGAACGAGAACTGAGCTGCTCAACGATACAGCGCAGAAGGAGATTAAGGAGAGAGTCACCGCCAAGAACTCCGAGTCGTACTGGGCCGGCAGACCTATTCCTGAAAAACAAAGAAGTTTGCATGAAGCGACAGCGGACGCTACAAAGCTTGTTGAGCAGAGTTTGTGTGAAGCGATCATGCCACTTGATTGAATTGAAGACAACAGTGCAGCCTGCACATCCTGACTGGCATTTACAAAGAGACTTAAGAAATTCCATCCTACAAGTGATTTAATACTTCTATGCAATGCTCTAGTATTCGACGATCGAGTACAATGCCCCATAGGTAGTAGGAATGAATCGCAAGAACTCTCAAAGGCTAGAAAAAATACGACGCAGATCTCACAGAATCATTTGTGGTGCTGACTGTGATTGTAGTGCTTTCACTCCTGTGGGCATTCGAAGAGAGGGTTTGATCCTGCCAATTGATAGAGTCGCGTAGGTGGCTCGTAGCTCAGTTAGTTAGAGCACAGGTCTAGTTAACCTTGGTCGTAGGTTCGAATCCTGCCAGCCGCACATCTTTTGCATGGCAATTTGATCTATCGTTTATTTAATTTCATTGTTGTTAATTGCATTCACGACATGGTTTAAGATGCTTTGGTGGACAATCGATCCCCGCTACTTGCCTTAATGTCGGCGGTCACAATTGTGACGTGTTACTTATTCATTGATTATTATTGCCTTGACAACTGATGTGTGGTGGTGAGGGTTTGATCCTGCCAATTGACAGAGTCGCGTAAGTGGCTCGTAGCTCAGTTAGTTAGAGCACAGGTCTAGTTAACCTTGGTCGTAGGTTCGAATCCTACCAGCCGCACATCTTTTGCATGGCAATTTGATCTATCGTTTATTTAATTTCATTGTTGTTAATTGCATTCACGACATGGTTTAAGATGCTTTGGTGGACAATCGATCCCCGCTACTTGCCTTAATGTCGGCGGTCACAATTGTGACGTGTTACTTATTCATTGATTATTATTGCCTTGACAACTGATGTGTGGTGGTGAGGGTTTGATCCTGCCAATTGACAGAGTCGCGTAAGTGGCTCGTAGCTCAGTTGGTTAGAGCACAGGTCTAGTTAACCTTGGTCGTAGGTTCGAATCCTACCAGCCGCACATCTTTTGCATGGCAATTTGATCTATCGTTTATTCAATCTCATTGTTGTTAATTGCATTCACGACATGGTTTAAGATGCTTTGGTGGACAATCGATCCCCGCTACTTGCCTTAATGTCGGCGGTCACAATTGTGACGTGTTACTTATTCATTGATTATTATTGCCTTGACAACTGATGTGTGGTGGTGAGGGTTTGATCCTGCGAATTGACAGAGTCGCGTAAGTGGCTCGTAGCTCAGTTGGTTAGAGCACAGGTCTAGTTAACCTTGGTCGTAGGTTCGAATCCTACCAGCCGCACATCTTTTGCATGGCAATTTGATCTATCGTGTATTTAATTTCATTGTTGTTAATGGTATTTCAAACGAGAATAATACGCTGCATTCTCTGCAACCTCCAATTATGCCACGAACGCGTCACCTCCTCTTACCCTTTGACCGCACTTCATGTCGTAAAGCTTCCTTTGTGCCTACTTGCTCTTCTTTATGCAAACATTCTTGATACATGTCATTTAGAAATTGCTGATTTTCTCACTATATGTTTCTTGAAATGCATGCTTTCCATTATATGCTGAAATAAAGCATTTACTACTACTACTATTTATAGAGAAAATAATATTGAAAGGAATGACAGAATGAAGCAATAGACGGGAAATTTCGAACCTATTCTCACAACACGTGCATTACTGGGTGTACTTCTGATATTAATGTCACAACTTCTGATGTAAATGGAGATTTTGCTTGATATCTTCTCTGTATAAAATGAATCATAGAAACAAAATGCATCGTCTTTCATTAACACTTATCTTCACTACAAATCAGAATAGTTGACATCGTCTGATGCATGTGTGATAACAGCCAATTGACATGCAATAATTTTGACAAGCACTTAGTAGTGTAAATTTATGCGACGTACGCGTTAGTATTGCTTATGAATTCATGAATGAGGCGGACTTGGTAAAATTTAAACAGGGAATCTAATGGCGTTTCTTCATCAGCTTGAACAGCTTCAAAAAGAAGATAACTTGAATGGTGGCACAAAATTGGAGAAACAGTGCTGCGATCATTGGCAACCAAATATATCCTTTGGAGTAGGGACAAATCAGTAACGAATCATTGGTGTGATACAAACGCTAAATGCGTGCAAAAAATCATTCAACTTCTATCTTAGCAATAACATAATGACTCCGAATGGTCAAGTCAGAACCCCTCTCAACTATCAAATCAACCAACCAATTTATAGAGCCAACACAACTACCAGAAAATTCTATAAAGTGATCATGTGAATTGCTTTTCAATTAAAAGTGGTGGAAACAGGAAAACTCGGTGTTTTATTGATGATCTCTGCTTCTTATGTAAATTGCATGTCTATCAGAGAATGACTTAACCGGATTGACCTGACCACACCTCCATTGTTCTGCAGATTAGCAAATGTCGGTCTCTGATTACGAGGCGAGAGTGTTCTGGCGTGACTGCAACGTCTTAATCACTTCAGTTGCTTGATTTCTGCAGTGACAGGTGATGCGCCATCAGCATTCAAGCGGAAACTGACTGTAGTTCTGTCAGTCTCTACAAGTAATGTTGAGTTAGTCGTTGAGTAAAGCCCTCGACTTCTGCAGACAAGTTGTCAGGACCAGCTGCCACGAGCATTGGTCATGAAATAATACACACAGTCCCAGGTAGCAAAATTGCGTACCCCGAATATAATTAAAATATAGAGTTTACTAAATGTGCACCCCGTGCGGTTCCCAGGACTGAACAGAAAAGGATAAAAGGGCTTCAAATACTCAAAGTTCTTTCCAGGCAAAAAAATGTAGAGAAAGTCATGTTTAGATGTCCGGAGTGCATAAAGTTATATTTTCATTATTTGGGGGTGGGCAATTTTGATACCAAGGACTGTGTGACATTTTGACAATGCATTTCTATGAAAATATACATAATTCTACCATTTCTATAAAAATTATTGACGTGCGGCATTTATCTTCTAAATCTGTGAAGGTCTACTATAATGATATGAAAAATGTCGCAAGGCCCTTCTGAGAGGGCAAGAAGAACTTTCATAGAAATATCCGTATAATCACATTGGTTCATAGAAATAGACAATAGTATTTCTATGGTATTGCTTGGACACCGATCGATGACTTTGGACCAAGCCAGCACCAAGGCTCTGCTACTTAGCGCAGAGTCAGCTCTCGGAAGAGGGCTTATTTGTAGGTCAGGAAGACCAACTGAACTTTTAACCTTTTAATGTAGATTTTGTATATATTTTTTTGACAATACGCTCTTGTATTAGAGATAGAAATATATGGATTTGGCATTGTTAATTTCTGTGCTTTGATTATTGAATGTTTGTTCTAGATTTAGAAGATAGGCTATTCCATGAATCCAATGGGCAAGAAAGTCGCAAAATCCTAGTCCGCTTCACAGCCTCGGCTTTCTGCATTTTATTTCTCTTCTAGCTTCAATAGAATAACTATTATCTATGGCGAATGTCCTATAAACATTGTGATGAAGCTTACATTTCTATGAAACTTCATCTTGCCCTCCCAGATTGGCAAGACAAAAATGATCGTCTTTGACATTTTTCAGATGATTTTTCAGTTTATCTTCACAGATTAAGAAGATACAGAAATACTTGCTTTTCTCATGAAATTCACTCGTGACATCCTTCATAATCCTCGGAGATCATTTGCAAATCATTCAGAATCCTTCATAAATCAGCAGGATATCCATGGAAACCATGAATTAACTAATCTCTGCTTCAGATTTTTAACGTGTAAAGCCTTATATCAGTGTTATATCAAGAAAAATAGAAAAAAATAAATGAAAAACATAATTTAAGAAAAAATAGAAACTCGTGGCAGTAAATTACATTCATCGCTAAACTTGGGACCGCTTCCTGTTAGCGGCTGTCATGTGCTAGAACTGTGTAGCGCCGCCCTTGAATGCAGATGATGTTACATGAGAGAACTCCTATCCACGTGGGAGACGAAATGATTGAATGTCTTGACGGGTCACCATTGCATGCGTGAAATTTGCTGCAGCATTGAGAGAAGATTAGGAGAGTCATCTGCAAGATAAAGCTGTTAATTCCTCATTTCCTCAAGTAGTAGAGGATCTCCTCTCATGTCAGTGTGGAGAATTCAGCTGACAGTTGATTGCAAATGAAAAAATCTCTTCAAAAATGGTCTCATTCCGGCACATTCCAGTCATCTGACAGTTTTCAATTTCCGGTCAGACAGTTAATCTTCTGACATGAATACCGAGCGTGACTTCGAGACAAGCGCCTCTGAGTCATCTGAACACGCCGCATTCTATTCTAATGACTTGATGGATGCACAGATCACTGAAGAGTGCGGTGCAAGGCCGGGGCAGCCCTTAGGACCGGGACGGACTGCGTCAGGCTTCAAGGAAACGCAGAAGTGAAGTGATGAATCTGGAGGTGGTCAACGCTCTACTGAAGATGAAAATGAAAGAGAATGATATCAGCGAGATCAGCGCTATGACTCAATCCCTCTCAGTCACTCCACGTTTAACGTCTTCTTTTCATCATTTTGCGATGGTTAGACGCCGTCGAATGCTGGTCCAAGTTGTTCTGTCTTGTGGACTGATGTTATGAAGATTGAGCTTTCGCACATCCTCCTTGATGTTATCAAGCCATCTCTTCTTGGGGCGACCCCGTGGGTTCTGTCCAGGAACTTCAGAGGATAAGATCCTCTTTGGCCACGAGTCCTCTTTCATTCGCTACACGTGACCATAACATCGAAGTCTTCTTGTGCAAGTCGCTTCGAAGAGATCCATCTCACCATTGTATTATCATTTCGGATGAAGCGATCTACATCCTCGCGGCATAGAGCAAGATGCTACTACAAGATTCGCTGGCATAGAGCAAGATGCTACGGACACGCATGCTGTAAACGTGTCCACGTGTTCTGAAGGCAATGCTTTTGTCTGTAAGGACGCGGAGAAGTTCTCGGAAGCTTCCAAAGTAATGAAAATTTCTGAAAATTGGAAAATTGATAAGGAAGAGGAAAGGAAGTTATTCAGATTTGAAAGCACCGGTCTTGCTCATCACACAACGCTAGTCCGCAGTTATCAACATCGGCGAGGCAAAACAAGAGACACAAGCTGCCCAAGAAGGAAGTGTCCTCCATCACCTTACATAAAGATGGCACCATCAGCGCTTCAATTCCTTCAATAACTCAATCCCAAGCCTCGATAACATGACATGCGCACGCGCATGAGTCCACCAAAGCTATCTATCATTGCATCAAGACGATAGCGATGCCGTAGTTACATTGTTTACGACTATAGATATCTGCTTTCAAGCGTAGATAGCCGCATCTCAGCTGCTACTTGACTACTATGTTGTGTAAGATAACTATATCTTCTGTTCTACAATGCCCCATTGTCATGCACGTTGGGGCATTGCAGAACCGCAAATCGTAAACAATGGAAATATTGCAGCTGATTCAAAACAGTGAAACTCAAAGTAGAAAGAAAAGATGAAGTTCTCAAATCACTTTCTCCATAACATGCTTGAATCACTGGAATCAGTGGTATTGCGGAATGCAAGGCATCGGCAGACGGGATAGAGCAAGTCATGTGCGCAATGATCGTGCACAAATCAATACGTCGATTGAAAATTTCTCAACGTCACCAATTATTGGACAAACAATTACATAGCGGATGTATGATGTGTCACAATTATTTAATAGTGACCGATTTTTGAAATGATTTGTTTTTCAGACATCACGTTTTGTTGATGCCACTTTTCCAATTCATCCGCTATGATCTTGATGAAGATAATTTCTTACAGCAAATTTCATAGTGTTCAAGCTTCTGAGAATCACTCCAAGCGGATTCGAATACGGCAGTCCAATATAACCGCAAAAATGTAGTACTTTAAAGCGAGAAGCTTTCACGTCAGCTTAAAAGTGCAATTACCGCGAAATGCATTCAGTTCGCAAAAAAATGTATTTTTAAAAAATTAAATCCTTCTTTATTGAGATTTAACCGCTATATCTAAGACAGTTGAAAGTCATCGTCACAGCACAATCTGCAAAATAGCATGAAATCGGCTGCTGATGGAGTTCAGGTGCATGGAATCTGAATAAGGACCACAAACAGTGAACTGTATCCTCTAAAATACTTAGGTACTCATGAAGACCTTGAAATTGATTGTCGAAGCTGACGTAGAAAATGTCGTTAATTTCGTGTGCTTTGTTATCCAACTGTGAAGCCTGTACGCATGCTAGTGACAACTTGAGTCACCTGGTACTTCCTTGTCAAGTTGGTGAAGCGGAAATGATTGGCAAAATGGAGACACACATTTAGTCTGACAGTGAACGTGTTCTCACGTTCCGGTCCGCAAGTACTCAATTCTGTAGAATGTTGTTCGACTCTGCGGCCGTTCAGTAAACCGCGTCAACAACGTGTCAGAAGGAATCGCCTTGTTCTTCATCGTCGACATGTGAAATCCTGGACCCTGGACATCACACCAGCGATTCCTGCAGCTACATCGGACTATCAAATGTAAATGGACTTTCCGCGAAGAAATTTCGTTGTCCACATAACACTCATCAAAAGTGTGGTTTGTTCTTCTTTGATAATAGTTCTACTTT